>JANZYI010000015.1:0-592153 GCA_033846785.1 Elsinoe necatrix | reverse complement strand
CCTAACCCTAACCCTAACCCTAACCCTAACCCTAACCCTAACCCTAACCCTAACCCTAACCCTAACCCTACTACGGCAAACGCTATTTCTTTAGACACGAGGACGTCTACCGAGCCCGCTAACGATAGACGATCGTTAAACATGACCTAGTCTGTAAGGCTATCGTAAAGGCACTCCGGTCTGCACCACAGACAACGGTCATAATGGAACCGCGCGTAGAACAAGCTTTAGACCGCCGTACCGACTTTAAGGTGGACCGGCCGTCCGGAACGACATTCTACGATGTTACAATCCATTCTCTAGCTAGGGAAGGCGCTAGAGCTACAGCGTAATCGACCTTAGCGACAGCTGAAGTCGAAAAACGCCGAAAACACGCCTATTTAGGGCGCAGCTTCTAGCCGCTTATACTTAGCCAGGGAGGCCTTTTAGGGCGCGAAATAGCGACGGCATTTAAGGATATTTAACAATCCTTAAGCTACTACACCGAACAATGGCTTATAGGCCATATATCGGTTAGCTTAGCGCGCATAAGGGCGCGCTCTTAGGCGGGTTTTGGATTGAATTGAAACGAGTATATCTCGGTCAATTTACACCGCTTTTAGATGATTTTTGCTGGAATATATGCGTAAAGAGATGGAAGTAATATAGTCCAATTTGGAAAGTATTACGGTGTTGTTTTGTGCTGTAGTGTTATGTTTTGCAGGGAAGCTTTAAATTTTAGACATGTATGTTAATGTAGATTGCTCCTAGTAATAGAATTCACCCTAACCCTAACCCTTCCGCTCTACTAACTACGCTACCTTATCTAACTTATCCTTCCTACCGTACTCTACTACCTAGTATTCGATATTACTTTAGCTCGTCTTCTCCCTTATAATCCGGATCTCCTACTCTTCTAACCCTATAATCTCTAAAAATTCGACCTCGTCCTTAGGCTATATCGTCGCTATTAAAAATACTACCTATACGCTCTAGTCTATTAAATCTACTATTTCTAATATCTTCGGCCGCTACTTAGTGTTATAATCTAACATTATATAATACTTATCTATTACGATCCTATCGATATCTCTCGCTACCTTTCTACTCTATATAAACCTATTAAACGCCTTAGTTACTACTAACTCGGGCGTAACGAATACGATCTTTACTCTAAACGATAGCCTTTTCGACGTCTATTCTATACTTTCGATCCCGGCCTCGTTATACCTCCTCTTTATGTTATTCCTTAATACGTTTAATAGTACGATTACTACCGTTAATCCGCCTTAACTCGCTTTAGCCGGTAATATAAATAATAAACTCTTACCTTTACCTATACCTATTACTACTATTAATCGCCTCGTCCCTGCCGTAATTAACTTTAACGCCTTCTTTTATACTCCCCTAAACCGCGCTAAATTCCTATATAACGCGATTAATGCCTTATCTAAATCTAATTCCCTAATCTTCTTCTATCTTATAAACTACTCTACTTCTATTCTCGCTTCTACTTAACGTCTTACCTCTTCTCTCTCTACTATATCCTCCTATCCCGACTTAAATTATAAAAATTAGTACTAATCTAAACTTACCTTCTAGTACTCTTCCCTCTCCGTTAACGTCGAATTAGGGGACTTACTATATAATAAACTATATATTAATTCCTCTATCTACCTACTATACTCTACCTACTTCTCTCTCGCGTTAAAACCCTTCTCTCGGATCCTTACCCTCGACACTCCTTCTATTATTATACTACTATTCTCGTATAACTACTCGATTAACTCCCTAACTTTGCTATTACTCGCGAAATTCCGCTAGATAGCTAGATATACTTACCTCTACGTAGCGATTATTATCTTTATCCCTATCCTACTCTATACCTCTCTCGATAATACTCTTCTACGCCTATCTATACCCTAATACCTATCTAAATTAATAGCTACGTTCTCTAGTAATCCCGCCCCTTCGTATCTCTCTATCCTTACCTCTCTATCTTAACTATTATCTAGGCTATCTCGCCCCTTACTCTCCCTAGTCTATACTTACTAGCCGTGCCCTTCTTCTACGTCCTCCTCCTCTCTCCCTTCGCCCCTATCCTCTTTATTATCCTTCTATTTATCCTCTAGTTCCGGCTCCTAAATGTACCTACTTACGTCGAAATTATCCCTTAACTTCGTATCTAACTACCTAGCGAATAGCTCGATTAACTATAAATAATATACTACTAACTCGCCTACCTCCCTCGGTACGTACCTATAGATAGTCTTTAATTTCTTACTTATCCCCGATATCTTATTATACGTCGTAATAAACGATACTAACTCTCTATCTACGAAAATACCTCTATCTATCTTTCTATCTAGTCTATTCTTACTTCGGATACTTATAATCTCCGTGCCTCTTACTAGTACTCTGCCTATTAAATATACTAATACGAATAACTCCTCTTTAAACTTCTTTAACTACTTTACCTAATCTTTTACTACTATTTCTTTTAATATACTTCTTTCCTATCCGTCCTTATCCGTTACTACTCTCTTAAAATCTCTACCTAACCGTCTACTTATCTACTCGTATCTATCTATCTCCTACTTATTCTCCCCTAAACTTATAAAATTAAATCCCTCCGATATCTCCCCTAGTATATCTTTAATCTCTACTAACGCTAATCTCGGTATTCTATCTCTACTATCTTCCTCCTCTTTCTTACTTAATCTTATTAAATCGACTCTTAAACGCCGTCTTACCGTCGCTAATAACCTATAAACTACTATCTATAAATCGGCTATAGAAAATTTAGTCTAGTCGATAGTAATAGTCTCTCCTTTCTAACTTACCTTACTCTCTCCTTTACTCCTATTCCTAATCTCCCTTCTATACTTTAATATCCTTAATAATCTATCTATTATATTAGGCCTCCTACCTATCTCTACTACTATTATCCTACTATATATCTTCTCCTCTACTCTTTTATATATACTTCTCGTCCTACTCTTCGCCTCGTATCTACTATAATAGTTAAACTCTTAGATCTCCTTAATCTTACTCTCTATTTCCTTCTATACTTACCTAATAACTAATGCCTTACTAATAGTAATAATCGCTATAATCCTACTAGTGTACTTCTCCGGCCTAGTCTAACTCCTATCTTCCGTGTTTAATTCTAACACTACTAACCTACTTAATACTATATTCTCGTAGTAATCTCCCGGGATTATATAGTCGATTATAGCGAACTAAAACTCGGCTACCTTATCGACGACTTCTATCGGGCTCCTATCTCCTCTAGTCTATTATCTAGCGACTTCCTTTACCTTATCTATTAATCGCTTCTACTCTTCTATTAACCTATACCCTAGTCTTTCCTCTTCTACTACGTTATATATCCTCTAAATATATCTTAATATCTTTATCTATATATCGGCGTATAATTTAACGCTCGCTACTTTATACTCGGCGTAAAATAGGCGCTAATAGGGTAATCCTTCGAACTCTAGTTAGTCTACGTACTCTAATATAGCGTTACTTACCTTTACCTTCTTATATACTCCTAATGCCTCTCTTATTACTCTTAACGTAGCCTTATACGCTTATACTAACCCCTTATCTCGTTTCTCGGCCTCTTCTTTACTTATATCTCTAAATTTATTGTCCCCTTCCTCCTATACTACTTACTCTACTTCTTCTTACTCTTCTACTATTAAATATTATCTCTCTTACCTTCTCTCTTTCTATCTCTATACTTCCTCTACTATCTACTTCTTCTTCTCGCTTATCTCCTCTACTATTACTAAAATTACCTTTATTATTTTCTTCTTTACGAACTCTACTAAATACTCTAACTATCCTATTATTTCTAACTATAGATCGGCCTTATATCTCCTACCTAGCCCGCTAATTAACTTATTCTACTCTCTCTTAGCTATCTCTAAACGATACTACTCCGCCTATACTCGTCCCTAGGCTTATTAATCTTTACCTATTACTTTAATGCCCTACTCCCTTTCCGCTTATACTCTAAAATTTCTCCTCTATTCTACTACTATAAATAACCTCTAATACTATATCTCTTCCTTCTATACTCGACTCGGATTATCCTCTACTCGCTATTATTTACTTCCTCTCTAGTCTCTTATATTCTTCTAACTATATACCTCTTTATAATACTTATATATACTACTCCTTATCCCTACTATAACGCTATAAATTCTACTTTTACTACTAGCACCCCTATCTTCGACTATATTACTCTACTAATATTCTAACCCTCCTTAACTAATAGGTATACTACTAATTACTTAACTTATCCTTACCGGATAAATAACTTACTCGTAGATCTTCGTAATACCCTTTAACTCGCTAACTTCCCGAATAATTATCTTCCTCTATATTAACGATATAGATAGATACTACTCTTTTAAATAGTCTTTAACGTAACTAGGTACTATAGTATACTAATACGTATTATATACGATGATTTTTAATAATAGTATATCCCTAAATATAGTCTTCTACGATACCTAATTATCGGATAGTACTAGGTCTATAGATTTAACGCTATTCGCTCTATCGTATTCTATACTAGGCACGGAAATCGATATCTTACTTCTTCTACGATAATTTCTTATAATACGTATATAATTAACGTAATACTATATATAATAAATTCTACCTACCTACTTATATATTATACTTCTTCGTAGCGACGTAACTAAATCGCGTTACGTAGTATTTTCGTATCGTATATATATATTACTTCTATTTAATGTATATATCTAACTAGGCGTACGTTGAATTTTCTAGCCCTTACGTAGACGCTAGCTACTTAGCCCTTCGTCCCTAACTAGTCTAGTTTACTCTTATATTTTTATAACCCTAACTCTCGCTCTAACTCTAACGATTTAATCTATTAATACTCTTACTATATAATTATACTCGATAATTTAATATAATTTCTAGGTGTATTTTTCGATTCTATATAGATAGATATTAAAATTATACTCTCTACCCCGGGAAAACCCTACGTGTTTATTCCCTCGTTTTCTACTTAGTTATTCCTTACGCTTAAATCCTACCCTACGTTCCTACTATATAGCGCTTAAAGCGCTACGTAAGAACTTATTATTAGGCCTCCTACCTATCTCTACTACTATTATCCTACTATATATCTTCTCCTCTACTCTTTCGTATATACCTCTTATCCTACTCTTTGCCTTATATCTACTATAATAGTTAAACTCTTAGATCTCCTTAATCTTACTCTCTATTTCCTTCTATACTTATCTAATAACTAATACCTTACTAATAGTAATAATCGCTATAATCCTACTAGTGTACTTCTCTAGTCTAGTCTAACTCCTATCTTCTATATTTAATTCTAATACTACTAACCTACTTAATACTATATTCTCGTAGTAATCTCCTAGGATTATATAGTTAATTATAGCGAACTAAAACTTAGCTACCTTATCGACGACTTCTATCGGGCTCCTATCTCTCCTAGTCTATTATCTAGCGACTTCCTTTACCTTATCCGTTAATTACTTCTACTCTTCTATTAACCTATACCCTAGCCTTTCCTCTTCTACTACGTTATACGTTCTCTAAATATATCTTAATATCTTTATCTATATATCGGCATATAATTTAACGCTCGCTACTTTATACTCGGCGTAAAATAGACACTAATAGGGTAATCCTCCGAACTCTAGTTAGTCTACATACTCTAATATAGCGTTACCTACCTTTACCTTCTTATATATTCCTAATACCTCTCTTATTACTCTTAACGTAGCCTTATACGCTTATACTAATTCCTTATCTCGTTTCTTAGTCTCTTCTT
Source organism: Elsinoe necatrix (assembly GCA_033846785.1). Classification (NCBI taxonomy): domain Eukaryota; kingdom Fungi; phylum Ascomycota; class Dothideomycetes; order Myriangiales; family Elsinoaceae; genus Elsinoe; species Elsinoe necatrix. Next base: position 586,326 of record JANZYI010000015.1, on the reverse strand, counting down.
TACTTATACCTCTAAATTTATTATCCCCTTCCTCCTATACTACTTACTCTACTTCTTCTTACTCTTCTACTATTAAATATTATCTCTCTTACCTTCTCTCTTTCTATCTCTATACTTCCTCTACTACCTACTTCTCTTCCTCGCTTATCTCCTCTACTATTACTAAAATTACCTTTATTATTTTCTTCTTCGCGAACTCTACTAAATACTCTAACTATCCTATTATTTCTAACTACGGATTAGCCTTATATCTCCTACCTAGCCTACTAATTAACTTATTCTACTCTCTCTTAGCTATCTCTAAATAATACTACTCTACCTATACTCGTCTCTAGACTTATTAATCTTTACCTATTACTTTAATACTCTACTCTCTTTCCGCTTATACTCTAAAATTTCTCCTCTATCCCGCTACTATAAATAACCTCTAATACTATACCTCTTCCTTCTATACTTAACTTAGATTATCCTCTACTCGCTATTATTTACTTCCTCCCTAGCCTCTTATATTCTTCTAACTATATACCTCTTTATAATGCTTATATATACTACTCCTCGTCCCTACTATAACGCTATAAATTCTACTCTTACTACTAGTACCTCTATCTTTAACTATATTACTCTACTAATATTCTAACCCTTCTTAACTAATAGGTATACTATTAATCGCTCGACTTATCCTTACTAGATAAATAACTTACTTATAGATCTTCGTAATACCCTCTAACTCGCTAACTTCCCGAATAATCGTCTTTCTCTATATTAATAATATAGATAGATACTACTCTTTTAAATAGCCTTTAACGTAACTAGGTACTATAGTATACTAATACGTATTATATACGATGATTTTTAATAATAGTATATCCCTAAATATAGTCTTCTATAATGCCTAATTATCGGATAGTACTAGGTCTATAGATTTAACGCTATTCGCTCTATTATATTCTACGCTAGGCACGGAAATTAACATCTTACTTCTTCTACGATAATTTCTTATAATGCGTATATAATTAACGTAATACTATATATAATAAATTCTACCTACCTACTTATATATTATACTTCTTTATAGCGACGCGACTAAATCGCGTTACGTAGTATTTTCGTGTTATATATATATATTACTTCTATTTAATATATATATCCGACTAGGCGTATATTGAATTTTCTAGCCCTTACGTAGACGCTAGCCACTTAGCCCTTCGTCCCTAACTAGTCTAGTTTACCCTTATATTTTTATAACCCTAACTCTCGCTCTAACCCTAATAATTTAATCTATTAATACTCTTACTATATAATTACACTCGATAATTTAATATAATTTCTAGGTGTATTTTTCGATTCTATATAGATAGATATTAAAATTATACTCTCTACCCTAGGAAAACCCTACGTGTTTATTCCCTCGTTTTCTACTTAGTTATTCCTTACGCTTAAATCCTACCCCGCGTTCCTACTATATAGCGCTTAAAGCGCTACGTAAGAACTTATTATTAGGATTTCCTCTAGTACCCTCTAGAAGGATAACTTTTAGCCTTTCTCCTCCTCCTAAAAGTAGAACTTACGCTAGGGCTCCTAGACCCGAATTCGAATATAAAATATATACTTAAGTACTATCCGGACCGGGTCCTACCCCCCCCTACTAAGGAATAGCTCGCCGGATAGAAGGAATAAGCTAGAAGACCGGACCGACGTTTCGACTCCTCTAGGGATTCGCTAATAAAAAGAGTATAACGACTCGTCGAAAGGGGGTTCCTAGGGCGCGCTATACGCGCTTTAGCTACCCCGGCGACCCTCGCGAAGAGCACGGACGAAATAAGAGCGAAACTATAGGAGAAATACCCCCTCGGCGATACGTTAGTATTTAACTTAACTACGTTACCTAGGATCGGCCCCCCCTCTACCCTAGAGGACATTCTAGACGCCCTAGCCTCCTTCTCTATTAATACCGCGCCCGGACTTTCCGGATAGACTATCCCGTTACTAAAGGAAGTAGCTAAATGCCCGAAAGTAGTCGAGTTTCTCGTTCTACTTTACCGGATGTTCTAGAAGAGTACGGCGCCTAGGAAGTAGCTATTAGCTACTTCTAGGCTCGTCGCACTCGATAAGGACGATAGCGGAGTACGGCTAATTGCCGTCGGAGAGCTACTATACTAGTTACTCGTAAAAGTCGCTCTAAAGAAGTCCTTTTAAAAAGAGTAACTCGCGCCCTTTTAGCTCGGCGTAAAGAGTGCCGGAGGCGTCGAACCGATCGTCTACTTACTAAACGACGTAGTAGAAGGCCGTTTATAAGGGTATACGTACGTAGTAGCGTATAACTTTAAGAACGCCTTTAACGCGACGAAAAGGCGAGCTATCTCGATAGGGATCCTTCGCTACGCTCCGGAATTCTTTAAGCTAGCGCGCTAGGCCTATACGGAAACTACGGCACTCGTTTTATACGACGGAACTATTATTCGCTCCTTAGAAGGCGTACGGTAAGGCGACCCTCTCGGCCTCTTTTTCTTCTCGCTAGCGATTTAGAATACGCTTTAATCGCTAAAGGAATAGCTTGCCCGGATAGCCGGACCCTCGGAGCCTCCCCCTATAGTCGTCGCCTACTTAGATAACGTCTATATCTTAACTAGATCGCGCGTTTCTATCGAAACGATTAGGGACCTCCTTCGGGACGCCCCTATTCGGCTAAACGAAGTAAAGACGACCTACTACGTACTCGAGGACCTTAGGCATACCGGAATAAAGGCGCTAGACTCTTTTATTAGCCCGGAATAAGCGAGGAAGACGTTTCTATAGGAAAAAACGCAGGAGTTAAAACGCGTCGCTAGCGAGCTACTACGGCTCCCCCGGTAGCACGCGCTACTCCTCCTACGTACTAGCACGTCTATCCTCCTCCGACACCTCCCCCGGACACTTAACTTAGCTAGATTACTCGAGGAATACTAGGAAATTAACCGTATCCTCCTAGAGATAGTTAAGAGCCTATAGGGTTCTAGCGAGGTAACATAGCTAGACCGGGACCTCGTCGCCCTCCCGATGCGCCTAGGCGGCCTAGGGATTACCCTCTACGAGGACATTCTCGACGCTTCCTTTAAAAATTTAAAGGGAATTGCCCGGGACGTTCTCCGGGAGGTAGTTCCTCTACCGCCTATACCTCTCCCTCTAGACCTATCCCCGGACTCCCCCCTAGATACTATAGCTAGAATAGGACCTATTCTAGCCCGGAACGAGGTCGAAAGGACCGATAGCGCGCCGCGAGCGATTTAAAACCCCTATATTTATATAGGCGCGCTAGAGGATATCTCGACCTCTAGGACCCCCCCTCTCTCCCCTACGGACTCCCCGATAGATCTACCGGACGCTAAATAGGCTAAATAACACTACTAGACCCGGATCTAGGCCGTATACGACGCTAGATTAGCGAGAGTACGTTAAAAGTTATCGAAAGAGTAAGAAGCTACTAGATAAGAAAACGGCGCCTACTTAGGCTTCTATTAGCTTTCTACGCTCCTAATAACGAAGGACCTACTCCTTACGGATTAGGACGTCGCGTCGGCCCTCTCTATTCGACTCCTTATGCTAGTAGAGCGCTAGTAAGAGCTATACCGTTACTACGGTAAAATATACGCTTTTAGCTACGAAGACATCTATAGCGCGCGGGCTCGGTAAATAAGAATTAAACACGATCTTATATATAGAGTACTCGCTAAAGCGATAAATTCTATAGCCCGAACGATAGCGACGCTCGAACCGAGAGAAGAAGAAGATTCCGACTACCGGACTAATATAAAAGTCGATACGCCTACGGGAACGACTTTCTACGACGTTATAGTAGTCTCCCTAGCGAGGGAAAAGGCCGGAGCTACGCCCGAATCGACCCTTACTATAGTAGAGGCCGAGAAACGGCGTAAATACGCCCTTTTAGAGTATAGCTTCCGTCCCTTTATCCTTAGTTAAGGGGGACTATTAGGACGTAAATCGGCCGCGGTATTTAAGGAAATTTAACATTCCTTATCCTCCTATACGGAGAACTAGCTTACGGGCTACCTTTCTACGAGTCTAGTCCGTATACGCGCGCGAAATTAGGCAGGATATAGCATTAACTAAGATAGCTTATATCTCGGTTAATTAGTATCGGATTTAGATAATTTTTGCTACGTTCTATAAGAAAAGAGATAGAAATAATACGGTGAAAATTTAGTTTAGGTAGTATTTGTTTTAGTTACGTAACTACTATTTACTACCGATTTAGATATATATATTAGGTTAGCTTAGTATAGAATAAAAGTTTTACTCTAACCCTAAGGCTAAGGGCCGCCCTTAGCCTCTAGCTATAAACTAATAGCCTCCTAAGTAATAATAAGATATTAATATCCTTCCGATATAGGTATATAAACGATATCGACGTACTACTTCGTATAAAGGGCTAAGACGCTACTCGGATATAGCTCCTCTATTTCTCGTAAAAGCGCTCTTCTTTAATATTCGTCGTATATAGCTACGTAGTAACGAATATTAGTATATAGCGTCTTCTACTAGTACTAGTCGGCAATCTTTCTCTAAGTACCCTTATAACTCTTATAACTACTTCCGTTATAAAGCTCTTTAATAATCTTATCTCTATAGTCCTCTATATCGACGACGCGGCGTAATAGTATTAACCTCTAACTACGTCTAAAAAGGTAACTATTATTAATAAGGAATATCGACGTATTCCTCTTAAATTTTATAAATTCGGAGGTATCTAAATATAGTAGTCGTCGTAACGTTATAAGATAGTCGGTAATATCTTACGATTCTACTAAATATTCCTCGCGAACTAGAGTAGTTCGCTTATTACTCCTATCTACCTAGAGAGGACGAATAGATACGTAAAATAGCTCGGAATCGATTAAGTCGTCTACGTCTATATTATATACCTTATTATTATTGTCCGACGGACCTCGTAGGTAGCGAGAAAGCCTATTAGTAGCTCTATTCTTCTTACTAGGAATATGTCGAACATCGAAGGCGAATAAGCGTATCTATATAATCTACTAAGTAGTAACTAATCTAGGAAGATTAGTAGTAGATCGATTAAGTTATACTACTAAGGTATTAACGTTAGTCTCGATAATAAATAGGACTCTATAAAGATACGAACGGACCTTCTATAACGCCTTAAGTATACTACGGCACTCTCTCTTACTAGTATTATACTTCTTTTTAGCTTTAGACTATATACTAGATTCGAAACGAACGATATAATGTTTCTTCTTAGCCTCCGAGCTCTTCTATATAAGGATTATACCCTAACCTATTAAACTAGCGTCTATAGCTAAGATAATCGATCTAGCTTATTTACTATAATTAATCGACGTAAGTATAGGTATAGAAGTTAGTGCTTATTTAAGTACGTTTATAGAGGATTATACCTCCTTAGTCTATTCGAAAACGATACTAGCCTAAAGTAGCTAATATAATAGTCGAGCGACGATAGTAAAATCCTTAACCTATATATAGTAATATATATAGATACTAAGGAAAGTACGTATCTCCGTACTATTCTTATATAGTAGCTACTCTATAATCTTAACGATCTTAGACTAGTCTAGATAACGTCCTCTAGAATTATAGATAAACCCTACTACCTTAAGACCTAACTATAAAAACTAGGACTTTCTACTAGAAATAGTAACTCTAGCTCTCTCTATATCGGTAAGTATACGATCTAACGTCTATATATATTCGAGTATAAAACGTCTAACACTAGGAAAAGACTCCTCTCTACTATAATCTATACGAGGTCCCTTAATACTATTATCGTCTACGAAAGGTTATATATTATAAGGTATCCGATCCTATAGAATCGTATCGTTAATCCTATAGAACTATATAACTAAATTCGTCGCTCCCTAAGGAAGTCTTATCTATTAGATAAGCCTAATAGGTATTATAAATAAGGTAATATTATAGCTTTCCTCTATAAGGGGGACTTAGTCGTATCCGGAAAAGTAATCTATAAGTAAGGCGATATATATACTAGTAAAAGACTTTAAGAATTTATCTATAGAAGGAGAGAGGTTAGTATCTCTAATCGTTACACGATTAATGCTTATCGCTATATTAACTAACTAATACTTATTCGTATCCTTCTTCTTAACTAGGAAATAGGGATTCCTATATAGTATATAACTTAGTTTAAGGAGCCCGTTCGTAATCCTCTCTTTTACTATATCTACTATAATACCTATTAAAGATCGCGGAATAGGGAAACTAGGTTCCTACTATAGCGTATAGTCTATAGTCCTAATAGACTACGCTAGTATAATATTACTTTTTACCGTACTAATCTTAGAGAAGTCCTAAGCTAGAATAGCTTCTCTATTTAGGAGTACTTATATTAATACTTCCTATTTAGCTAGCGTAACTTCGTAACTAATAATAAGCTTACGCTCTCTCTTAGGTATAAGTTACGATCGCTCCTTAATATTAGAAAACTTAGCGATAAGTAGGTAACTATATAGCGCTAACTAGAAAGGTCGTAATACTTTACGAGCTAAGTACTATTCTTACTACGTATTTACCTCTCTAGGTATAGAACTATCTAAGATCGAAGTATCTACTAGCCGAACCTTCTTATTCTTCCTTTTATATAAGGTATTTACCTCTACCCTTAGTACTCTATAGGAGGCTCGATATATTCTAAGCTATATAGTAGTAAGCATTAATTAGATATTATTCTTTTAAGAGATCCGAGGTATACTATCGTCCTCTAATAATAGTATAAACTAAAAATATCCGCGTAGTAGGTTAGCTAGCTATTCCTCTCGGAAGGATAGAATATTAGCTATATAGCGAATTTAGTAAATCTCTAGTAATACTAGTTCTAAGCCCGGCTTAGATCTAGGAATTTTTACGCTATTCCTAAAAAGGAAATCCTCCTATTCTCCTATACTTCTCTTAAATATACGAACTCCCTTATTCTAAGTAATCTATAAAAGTAGAGAATTATTTTTATCGTTTTCTAGTAGTTTATAAAGAATTAAATCCGTGTACCTATTATTAATATAAGAAATAGAGAGATCCGAACTATAAGTAACTTATAAAGAAGAAATAGAAACCGAAACTCCTAGTCGATATCCTAGCTCTCCTCGCGCGATATTATAGCTAGGACTAATGCCGCCTAATCGTTTAAAGACCTCGATAACCTCGTTAACTCGTAGAAAGATCTATTCTTCGGTCCGCTCGATTTCGTACTCTAAAAGGTAACCTTTTACGAACTATTAGCCGACTAGATCGTCCTATACTAGGAACTATTATCTATATTTTAAGAAATAAGACGAGACTTACGTTCGAAAGGCCTTCCTAGAATAATATATTCTAACCTCTTCCTAGTTAATAAGAAATACGTATAGATAACGACACCTCTAACGTTAATAGGTATATTAATATAAGCCCTAAAGAAAGAGTCTATACCTATTATACTATCTATAATAATCTTAATATCTCGCTAGATTAGTAAACCTAGTTCCTTAGCTAACCTTAACGATATAAGGTTATATTTAGTACTACTATCGAGAAGTATACGAACTATAGTCGTATTATACCTAAGACTAGTAATTAACCTCGGACTAGCGATAGTTATTAAATCGGTAGAAGCTCTCTTCTAATCTATATCTATATTAGGATCGAGATTCACGAATTCCTCTAGTTATTAGACTAGATTTACCTTAGTATAAGAGTAGAAGAGCTCGGGAATATTATTACTAGAAAGATTAGAGTTATCGAACCTTCGATAAAAGATCTTAGATAATAGTTATAAGATTCCGAGGAGAGACTCTATCCTTATTATAATATTAGAGTTTAATAAGGATTATATAGCTTACTACGGATTAGTAACCTATTATAGAACCTTATTAAAGCGTTTAGTACGAGGAATACGCTTTATAGGTTAAGGAGCCTCCTTAGCGACTAGATCCTCTATATCGGCGTCTTCCTCCTTAGTCTTAGCGATAGCTTTAATAGTAGCTAAATAAGACCTAGTAATAGTTATACCTTCTAGAATATTAGTAATAGCTACTAGACGATAAGTACTAGTACGAAGAGACTTAGTAACGCTATAGGATAGTTTAGAAGGACCTACCTTAGTAACTCTATTAGTAGGACTCTTACCTTTATCTATTCGAGTATCGCGAGGTATAGTACTTAGCTAAGTAGTAGCTATAACCGGAACTTCCTTAATAAAGGCGTTATTATCGTTATTATCTCTCCTAACTAGATTCTCTAGGTAGAAATCCTTATACTAAATAGACTTAGACGCTTTATCCTTAGAATTATCGTCGATAGTTAGTATCTTATAGTCTAGATTATTAACTACTAACTTCCTCGTAGCTTAGAGTCTAGCCTTAACCTATTCTTATTATAACTAAGTAGCTCCCTTATTACGTCTTACTAGACGACTAACTAGATACTATAGGTTCTCTATAGTTCCCTAAACTAAGCTATTACCTTCTAAATATAGGAGACTAAGATTAATAAGCTTTCGAAGCTCTAGGTAATTAGGTCGAGAGTAACCTTTCTTTTTATAGTACTAGTACCTATAAGGACTAAGAGGAATAGTATTCGAACTAGTCGCTAGTATAAATCTAGATAGTTAATACGTAATAGAGGCTAGATAAGGTAGTCCTATAGGAAGAGACTAGCTATTTATTACTTATATAACTTAGACTAATAGCTTATCTATCCTCTTATAAAGAGCCTATATACTTAAATCTAAAAGAGAGGTAGTAGTAGGAGTATTCGTTAGAGCCTTAGTAGAAAAGTTAGGGATACGAGGTAGAGTAGTGCTTTCCTTAGTAATAGCCGCTATAACCTTCTCGCGCTCCTTATAAACTAACTAAAAGGATTCGAGTCGTTATATCTTAGAGATCTTCTCTTTAGCTAAATAGTAGATCCTTAGAAAATCCTTAAAGGTGTTAGAGTACTTTATATCTATACTACTCTTTACTCTAATGTAACTACGAATATTAGCTAGAAGACCTTTAGTAAACTACGTATCTCTCGTAATAATATCGAGTCGAGTCTTATCTAGAGTATTAGTAGTCTTCCTAAATATCCTATAGTACTAGAGTATATTAGAGAAGGTCTCTCTCGGTATATCTCTTAGTTATTCGAGATAAGTATAAGACGTTATTAGGTAATCCGAGTCCTTATCCTCGAAACTAAGCTTTATCTCCTTCTTAAGACTAATCTAGTCTCTTAAAGCCTAACTAAGATAGGATTTTACTTATCTACGGATCTTAACGCTATAATACTAAGGTAATCTTCGAATAGTAACCTCCTTAGAAAGATTATAGAATCGAATAAAGGTCTCCTATTCTTCTATAAACTCTATAATATTATAGCTATTAAAGTAAGAAGTACCTTATTACCTAGGACTAGGAGCTAGTAGAGTTATCTATACTATAAAAGGCTACTCTCCCTATTATATCGATACTAAACCTTTAGCTATTAGAGGAGTCTATTCCTCGTTCTTTAGTAGATTCGAAGGAGTCGTATACTCCTCTATAGAAGAAGGTATTAGCTAAGGAGAAGAAGTACTCTCTAGATTAAGGCTAATATTTATTATAATATTTCCTTTATTATCGGACTCGTTACTTACTACTAAATAAGTAGCTTTACGGAATTTAGAAAATCTTTATCTAGTACTAAACTCTTCTAGTAATATTAATATTCTCTTAGAATAAAGAACTAGTACTACTAAGATATTTTCGAATAGTAGTAGGATTAACCTTAGTATTTAAATAAACTATTAGTGAACTCTATACTACTACGTAGTACCTAGACTAAATCTAGATAGCCTTTATACGCTATATCGTATACTTTTAGCCCTTTTATCTATAAAGGCTTAGTCCTTCTATATTAGTCGTCGTCTCTATTTACTTCTACTACTTCTAAATCTAGGTCTATTCTAGGTCTAGGGTTACTATATTCTCTATCTATATAGATAACTCTTACGAGTTAGAAACTCCTAATTAATACTCGTATCGAATATCGTTTAAATCGAGTAGCTATAGCTACTCCTATCGGGGTCTTCTAGATGCCTAACTAATTCTCTATTACGAAACTCGTTATACTCTATATATACTAGAAATCGTCCTCGGAGGTATAAAAAAACTTTAAATCCTAAGAGATAGTAGCGGTCTTATCCTAGTGTCCTTATATAGTGCTATAATAACGGCTATAGAACACTAAAGAAACCTAATAAACCTAATAAGCCTAATAAACCTAATATAACTAATAACGAGCTACTCGTTCGATAGCTACTATAATACTACTCGATAATAATAGTAAGGTACTACCCCTAGTACTAAATTACTATTATTACTATATAGGTATCTTCCTAGTCGAGGTAGTTAGTGAATAGTATACGCTCGTCGACGATACTCGTTAGTTAGTTACTATCCTCGGAAACCTCGTAGTCGTAGAAACCTTATATATATAACTAAACGCTACCTTTCTACCTAAGCCCTTTAATAGACTATATATCGTAACCTATAACTACCGCTATAACTATAACGACTAAGCCTACTATAGTAGCGTCTCTACCCTTTATACGAAGTAGTACGTCGATATCGTTTATATATCTATATTAGAAGAATATTAATATCTTATTATTACTCGGGAGGCTATTAGTTTATAGCTAGAGGCTAAGGCACTATATAATTCCGATAGTAAGTCCGCTACGAAATTCCTATACGAAGAGGTTATATATAGGTTTAGCGCTATTAAGACACTAGTAGTAGATAGAGGTTCCGAGTTTAAAGGGTTAGTCTACTCTCTTACTAAGTAGTTTAGTATAGATTACGTCGTTACTTTAGCCTATAATCTATAATCTAATAAGGCTAAACGAGGGTATCTAAATATTATAGATAGTCTTTCGAAGATTATAGGTAAGGATAATAGCTAATAGGTTTAATATCTTACTTACGTCCTATAGGCTAAATAGTTAACTATTGTTATAGTGTAGGTGTCTTCCTAGTCGAGGTATTTAGTGAATAGTATACGCTCGTCGACGACACTCGTTAGTCGGTTACTACCCTCGGAAACCTCGTAGTCGTAGAAACCTTATATATATAACTAAACGCTACCTTTCTACCTAAGCCCTTTAATAGACTATATATCGTAACCTATAACTGCTGCTATAACTATAACGACTAAGCCTACTATAACCGTCCTCTTCTCCCTAGTATCTAACCTAGATACGAACGACCTATACGCCTTAGAGTCCTTAACGACGAGCTATACGACGACGACCCTTACTAATAACGAGCTCCTCGCCGAGGCCGGCAGCTCTATCCTCTGCCTCCTTACGCTAATAACGCTATATCTCTAAGTTATTACTAGAAAGACCTTTCTCTTTATCCTCTAATAAATCTATTTTACCCTTATTATCCTCTTCTTTAGAATCTAAATCTACTTCCCCCCCTTCCTTATTAGAACCTATCTCTATATCCTCCTTATCGCCCTCGACTATAATAGGATTAGAGTTATCCTTCGTAGTAGGGACTAGGCCCTTCTCGGTATAATAGAAGAAAGAACGAGTACTAATAAAGTAGGCCTTCTTATACTACTAGACCTTAACCTAAGCCTTCTCTATAGCTATAGTAATCTCCGTACGAATCTCCCCTATACGATCCTCGGTAGCTTAGAGATCGTTACCTAATAGGATGTCTCTTTCCTCGATAATAGCGGGATTATCCTAACGAATATAGCTAACTAGAGCGTTACTAATAGGACTATTAATTTATAGAGTAATAGCGGCGGGGAAAGTAGAGTATACACTTCCGTATATATTTAGCTTACTAGAAGGAGTCCTAGGACTAGGGCGCTTCTATATATAAGCGAGAGTAAGCTCGCTATACGAACTACTCTCGAACTACTCTAGAGTCTCGTAATCGGCACTAATCCTATAGAACTAAGGGAGTATAGTACGACGAATAGAATCGGTAGGACTAGTTAAACTATATAGGGTATAAGGTATAGTAATACGAACGTTACTAGCCTTATAAATTATTAACTCCTAGTCGGCCTTATACTTCTTAATATCGTCCTATATAAAGTGCTTATCGGTGATATTAATAACTAGGGCGTTAGTAAGAACCTTACGAGCCTTTATATTCTAAACCTACTTCTTTATATAGTAATATATCTTAGGCATAACGATAGTGTAATTCTTTAGCGTCTTATCGTTAAGGCTAATAGAACCTTAGACGGCATCGCCTCTATATCTATTAGTAAGGCGGCTAGGGTTAACGTTAATGTAACAGAACTACGTATAATCTCTAGAGATAGTATATTTAGTATAGTAAGGGTAGGAAATTAACTAAGTAAGCTTATCGGGACAACTAGTAACATATACTCGATAGTATTTAGGATCTATACGTATAGCCTACTATCCGAGAGAGTGAAATATATTACGTAACTACCCTAGCTAGTTCTTACCCTTAGGATAACTAAAATAGTAAAGATATATATCTATCTCGGTATAGAAGATATCTATAAGAGGAGAATCCTCTTTAGTCTACTATTTAAAGATATTAATAACTATATTACTACACTTAGTAGACTCGCGAGCGACACGGAAAGTTAGAATAAGCTACTTAGCTATCTCTTTCTATATACGTATTAAGTCTAGAGTGCCGCTATAGTAGGCGTTATACTAATAGCGAATACGCCTAGCTAAGACTTTATACTTAAGGTTAGTAAGTAGGTATAGACGACGAGCTAGAAGACGAGTATATACGTAATAGATAGTCGTATTAGTAGCTAAATCCTTACGTATCTAAGTGTTTATAATAATAGCGAGTTCGGAATTAGAGAGTAGCTCCTTTAAGGTAAACTCGGCCTTAACCCTCGGAGGGACTCTAGTGTAGTTATACTCCTTCTTAGTCGACGAAGTAATAGCCTTACCCTTACCCTTATCCTACGGAGTAACTAATATAGAAATAGAGCGATTAGGTATCTCGTACTACCTATTACTATTATCGAATTCGTTAAAGCGATACTTCTTAGAAGGAGAACCTTTACGACTAGTCTCTACTAACGGAATAGCCTCTTATTCGACTAGCTCTTCTTTATCCTCTTCTTCTTCTAAGCGACTAAGACGGAGACGTATAGAACGACGTAAGCGGCTTAAAACCTATATAGGAGTAGCTACTCCTAAGCCCGGCTTAGGTCTAGTACTACCGAGGTTTACCCGAGAACTTCCTCCTACAAATATTATAGCTTTAGTAATATATACTACGTTAGTGTTAGAAATACTAGGATAACTAGAAACCGAAGCTTAATAACTTCCGAACGTAGTAGTAGACGAGGTAGTAGAGGTGCTACTAGTAATCTAGGATAGAGCGGGAACCTTATATAAGAAACCGAGCTTATTCTAGGCGAAATACTTAGTGAATTATCCTTTATAGACTATACGAAGCTCCTTTACGTTAAGTACCTTAATACTCGGCTACTTCGAGAATTCGACTAATTTAGCTATAGTAGTAATATCTTATAGGTAGACGTCGTAACTAATAATACTCTTCGGGGTGCTAATACGTTTAATAGTTACGCGAACTACTATATTAATAGTCTAACAGAAAGTCTTCCCCCTAGAGATATAGTTAAACTACTAACGAGAACGATTCCCTAGACCGGAGTACTAATCCTTATAGAGCTCGTAGGACTACTCGTAGTCCGAAACGCTACGTTAGAGAGCGCTATAATGTTCTAAACTCTTATTCCTATTCTCCTTAACTCTCTCGTATATACTATAAGTCTTAGGAAATATCTCCTCCTAATCCTTCTTACTTAAGGCGATAATATTACTCTCGAGGAGACTATAGATAATATCGTAGGTAAGTGTCTCGACGTAGTTCTAAGCCTTTATAGCGATACCGAGGACCTACGCGATGAAATCTATATAGATATTATCGTTACACTTATAGGCGTACTTTAAGACCTCCTCGGTATTCGTAAAGCTCTTATCCTTATACGTAAAGACTCCGACTCCTCTATTCTAACTACTATCTCCGTTTATTACCTTAGAATCGCTAGATAGAATTATTATACTTAAGGTAGGATTAGCCTTAGGCTAACCTCTACCTTCCTATATAGCGTAAAAGCTATAAGGCCGTAAAACCCGCGGCTATCGATAGGGATTACGATTAAATAGCGTAGCTCTTGTCTAATAACGCTATAGCCTCGTCTTACTACGAAAAGGAGACCTTCTAAGAGCTTCGTTAGATATGTTATCTTACGGAAATAAAAGGTAGGTTTCTATAAGGTGTAGGAGATCGAGGGGTTATATTAGAAAATTTTCGCGCGGCAACACTAGCTCTACTATAGTAATATCTATATATAGGTGTATCTAATAAGCGCTACACCTCTTATAATTCGCTATATACGGCGGTACTATGTATTTATATAGTACCTTTATACCTTCTTTCTCTTTGTTCTTTTACTATACTATTTACTATATAGAACCTCCGTAAATATATATAAAGAAATCGAATTCGGAACTAAGGAAACGTAGAAGTGCTTCGAGGAAGTAATCTAGGTACTATAAATAGAAATAATAAAGGAAACCTTTTACCTTACTATTTATCCGTTCTAATACCTCGTTAGATCTACTACCCTTAACGGCGGCGACGTAATATATATATAATAGTTATAACCGACTATATATATAATGAAAATCCCCCTTTTATTAACCCTACCCCCTCCCCCTAGTATCTAACCTAGACACTAAAGCTACTCTATAATCTCGTACTCGTCGCGATTAAAGCTCTCTAGACGTATAATCTCGACGATAGGTTCTTATTCTAATACGTAACGAAGTGCTACTATATACACTTACTCCTTATCTACTAATAAGTACTTCTTTAGTCTTCGACGTATATATATACTACGAACCTCGACGCTATCTAGCTCGGTAATCTTATATAAACCTAAATCGTGAACTTTAATAATATAATACGGGCCCCGCTATCTATTCTTAAGCTTATCTTATCGAATCTTCTTATAATAAGTATTATAGACTAGGACGATATCGTTAACTTTAAGCTTATTATATTAAATTCGGCGACGTAGATCCTATACCTCTTTATATTCTTAACGAAGACGATATATACGATCCTACGTCTCCTAAAGATCCTCGTCTCTCTATTTAAGTTATCGAGTACGAGCGGTAATAAGCTCTTCTATAGTACGAACCTACGACTAATCCTATATTCGCTAACTATAAATATCGAATTCTACTAGAAGGATAGTGTCGGTCCTAAATATAAGTAACGATAGTATTTAACCGGTAATTCTATTAATAGTTAACCGTTCGGCCTATAGGACGTAAGTAAGATATTAAACCTATTAACTATTGTCCTTACCCGTAATCTTTAAAAGACTATCTATAATATTCGGATGCCCTCGTTTAGCCTTATTAGATTATAGATTATAAGCTAAAGTAACGACGTAATCTATACTAAACTACTCGGCGAGAGAGTATACTAAACCTTTAAACTCGGAACCTCTATCTACTACTAGTGTCTTAATAGTGCTAAACCTATATATAACCTCTTCGTATAGGAATTTCGTAGTGGACTTACTATTAGAATTATATAGTGCCTTAGCCTCTAGCTATAAACTAACGGCCTCCCGAGCAATAATAAGATATTAATATCCTTCCGATATAGGTATATAAACGACATCGACGTACTACTTCGTATAAAGGGTAGAGACGCCGCTCGGATATAGCTCCTCTATTTCTCGTAAAAGCGCTCTTCTTTAATATTCGTCGTACGTAGCTACGTAGTAACGAACATTAGTATATAGCGTCTTCTACTAGTACTAGTCGGTAATCTTTCTCTAAGTACCCTTACGACTCTTATAACTACTTCCGTTATAAAGCTCTTTAATAATCTTATCTCTATAGTCCTCTATATCGACGACGTAGCGTAACGGTATTAACCTCTAACTACGTCTAAAAAGGTAACTATTATTAATAAGGAACATCGACGTATTCCTCTTAAATTTTATAAATTCGGAGGTGTCTAAATGTAGTAGTCGTCGTAACGTTATAAGATAGTCGGCAATGTCTTACGATTCTACTAAATACTCCTCGCGAACTAGAGTAGTTCGCTTATTACTCCTATCTACCTAGAGAGGACGAACGGATACGTAAAATAGCTTAGAATCGATTAAGTCGTCTACGTCTATATTATATACCTTATTATTATTATCTAACGGACCTTATAGGCGGCGAGAAAGCCTATTAGTAGCTCTATTCTTCTTACTAGGAACATATCGAACGTCGAAGGCGAATAAGCGTATCTACGTAATCTACTACGTAGTAACTAATCTAGGAAGATTAGTAGCGGATCGATTAAGTTATACTACTAAGGTGTTAGCGTTAGTCTCGATAATAAATAGGACTCTATAAAGATACGAACGGACCTTCTATAGCGCCTTAAGTACACCGCGGCACTCCCTCTTACTAGTATTATACTTCTTTTTAGCTTTAGACTATATACTAGATTCGAAACGAATAATATAACGTTTTTTCTTAGCCTCCGAGCTCTCCTATATAAGGATTACACCCTAACCTATTAAACTAGCGTCTATAGCTAAGATAATCGATCCGGCTTATTTACTATAATTAATCGACGTAAGTACGGGTATAGAAGTTAGTGCTTATTTAAGTACGTTTATAGAGGATTATACCTCCTTAGTCTATTCGAAAACGATACTAGCCCGAAGTAGCTAATATAATAGCCGGGCGACGATAGTAAAATCCTTAACCTATATATAGTAATATATATAGATACTAAGGAAAGCGCGTACCTCCGTACCGTTCTTATATAGTAGCTATTCTATAATCTTAACGATCTTAGACTAGTCTAGATAACGGCCTCTAGAATTATAGATAAACCCTACTACCTTAAGACCTAACTATAAAAACTAGGACTTACTACTAGAAATAGTAACTCTAGCTCTCTCTATATTAGTAAGCGTATAGTCTAACGTCTATATATATTCGAGCATAAAACGTCTAACACTAGGAAAAGACTCCTCTCTACTATAATCCGTACGAGGTTCCTTAATCCTATTATCGTCTACGAAAGGTTATATATTATAAGGTATCCGATCCCGTAGAATTGTATTATTAATCCTATAGAACTACGTAACTAAATTCGTCGCTCCCTAAGGAAGTCTTATCTATCGGACGAGCCTAATAGGTGTTATAAATAAGGTAATATTACGGCTTTCCTCCGTAAGGGGGACTTAGTCGTATCCGGAAAAGTAATCTACGAGTAAGGTAATATATATACTAGTAAAAGACTCCGAGAATTTATCTATAGAAGGAGAGAGGTTAGTATCTCTAATCGTTACGCGATTAATACTTATTACCGTATTAACTAGCCGATACTTATTCGTATCCTTCTTCTTAACTAGGAAATAGGGATTCCTATATAGTACGTAACTTAGCTTAAGAAGCCCGTTCGTAATCCTCTCTTTTACTATATCTACTACGATACCTATTAAGGATCGCGGAATAGGGAAACTAGGTTCCTACTATAGCGTATAGTCTATAGTCCTAATAGACTACGCCGGCGTAACGTTACTTTTTACTATACTAATCTCGGAGAAGTCCTAAGCTAGAATAGCTTCTCGGTTTAGGAGTACTTATATTAATACCTCCTATTTAGCTAGTATAACTTCGTAACTAATAATAAGCTTACGCTCTCTCTTAGGTATAAGTCGCGATCGCTCCTTAATATCGGAAAACTTAGCGATAAGTAGGTAACTATATAGCGCTAACCGGAAAGGTCTTAATACTTTACGAGCTAAGTACTATTCTCGCTACGTATTTACCCCTCTAGGTGTAGAACTATCTAAGATCGAAGTATCTACTAGCCGAATCTTCTTATTCTTCCTTTTATATAAGGTATTTACCTCTACCCTTAGCACTCCGCGGGAGGCTCGACGTATTCTAAGCTATATAGTAGTAAGCATTAAGTAGATATTATTCTTTCGAGAGATCCGAGGTATACTATTATCCTCTAATAACGGTATAAACTAAAAACATCCGCGTAGTAGGTTAGCTAGCCGTTCCCCTTTAGAGGATAGAATATTAGCTATATAGCGAATTCGGTAAATCTCTAGTAATGCTAGTTCTAAGCCCGGCTTAGATCTAGGAATTTTTACGCTATTCCTAAAAAGGAAACCCTCCTATTCTCCTATACCCTCCTCGAATATATAAACCCCTTTATCCTAAGTAACCTATAAAAGTAGAGAATTGTTTTTATCGTTTTCTAGTAGTTTATAAAGAATTAAATCTATATACGTATTATTAATATAAGAAATAGAGAGATCCGATCTATAAGTAACCTATAAAGAAGAAATAGAAACCGAAACTCCTAGTCGATATCCTAGCTCTCCTCGCGCGATATTATAGCCGGGACCGATGCCGCCTAATCGTTTAAAGACCTCGATAACCTCGTTAACTTATAGAAAGATCTATTCTTCGGTCCGCTCGATTTCGTACCCTAAAAGGTAACCTTTTACGAACTATTAGCCGACTAGATCGTCCTATACTAGGAACTATTATCTATATTTTAAGAAATAAGACGAGACTTACGTTCGAAAGGTCTTCCTAGAATAATATATTCTAACCTCTTCCTAGTTAATAAGAAATACGTATAGATTACGACACCTCTAACGTTAATAGGTATATTAATATAAGCCCTAGAGAAAGAGCCTATACCTATTATACTGTCTATAATAATCTTAATATCTCGCTAGATCGGTAAACCTAGTTCCTTAGCTAACCTTAACGATATAAGGTTATATTTAGTACCGCTATCGAGAAGTATACGAATCGTAGTCGTATTATACCTAAGACTAGTAATTAACCTAGGACTAGCGATAGTTATTAAATTAGTAGAAGCTCCCTTCTAATCTATATCCGTATTAGGATCGAGATTTACGAATTCCTCTAGTTATTAGACTAGATTTACCTTAGTACGAGGGCGAAAGAGCTCGGGAATATTATTACTAGGAAGATTAGAGTTATCGAACCTTCGATAAAAGATCTTAGATAATAGTTATAAGATTCCGAGGAGAGACTCTATCCTTATTATAATATTAGAGTTTAATAAGGATTATATAGCTTACTACGGATTAGTAACCTATTATAGAACCTTATCGAAGCGTTTAGTGCGAGGAATACGCTTTATAGGTCGAGGAGCCTCCTTAGCGACTAGATCCTCTATATCGGCGTCTTCCTCCTTAGTCTTAGCGACGGCTTTAACGGTAGCTAAACGAGACCTAGTAATAGTTATATCTTCTAGAATATTAGTAATAGCTACTAGACGATAAGTACTAGTACGAAGGGACTTAGTAACGCTATAGGACGGTTTAGAAGGACCTACCTTAGTAACTCTATTAGTAGGACTCTTACCTTTATCCGTTCGAGTATTACGAGGTATAGTACTTAGCTAAGTAGTAGCTATAACCGGAACTTCCTTAACGAAGTCGTTATTATCGTTATTATCTCTCCTAACTAGATCCTCTAGGTAGAAATCCTTATACTAAATAGACTTAGACGCTTTATCCTTAGAATTATCGTCGATAGTTAGTATCTTATAGTCTAGGTTATTAACTACTAACTTCCTAGTAGCTCGGAGTCTAGCCTTAACCTATTCTTATTATAACTAAGTAGCTCCCTTATTACGTCTTACTAGACGACTAACTAGACGCTATAGGTTCTCCGTAGTTCCCTAAACTAAGCTATTACCTTCTAAATGTAGGAGACTAAGATTAATAAGCTTTCGAAGCTCTAGGTAATTAGGTCGAGAGTAACCTTCCTTTTTATAGTACTAGTACCTACGAGGACTAAGAGGAATAGTATTCGAACTAGTCGCTAGTATAAATCTAGACGGCTAATACGTAATAGGGGCTAGACGAGGTAGTCCTATAGGAAGAGACTAGCTATTTATTACTTATACGACTTAGACCGATAGCTTATCTATCCTCTTATAAAGAGCCTATATACTCGAATCTAAAGAAGGGGTAGTAGTAGGAGTATTCGTTAGAGCCTTAGTAGAAAAGTTAGGGATACGAGGTAGAGTAGTACTTTCCTTAGTAATAGCCGCTATAACCTTCTCGCGCTCCTTATAAACTAACTAAAAGGATTTAAGTCGTCGTATCTTAGAGATCTTTTCTTTAGCTAAATAGTAGATCCTCGGAAAATCCTTAAAGGTGTCGGGGTGCTTTATATCTATACTACTCTTTACTCTAACGTAACTACGAATATTAGCTAGAAGACCTTCGGTGAACTACGTACCCCTCGTAATAATATCGAGTTAAGTCTTACCTAGAGCGTTAGTAGTCTTCCTAAACATCCTATAGTACTAGAGTATATTAGAGAAGGTCTCCCTCGGTATATCCCTTAGTTATTCGAGATAAGTATAAGACATTATTAGGTAATCCGAGTCCTTATCCTCGAAACTAAGCTTTATCTCCTTCTTAAGACTAACCTAGTCTCTTAAAGCCTAACTAAGATAGGATTTTACTTATCTATAGATCTTAACGCTATAATACTAAGGTAACCTTCGAATAGTAACCTCCTTAGAAAGATTATAGGATCGAATAAAGGTCTCCTATTCTTCTATAAACTCTATAACGTTATAGCTATCGAAGTAAGGAGTACCTTATTACCTAGGGCTAGAAGCTAGTAGAGTTATCTACACTATAAAAGGCTACTCTCTCTATTATATTAATACTAAACCTTTAGCTATTAGAGGAGTCCGTTCCTCGTCCTTTAGTAGGTTCGAAGGGGTCGTATACTTCTCTATAGAAGGAGATATTAGCTAAGAGAGAGAGGTACTCTCCGGATTAAGGCTAGTATTTATTATAACGTTTCCTTTGTCCTCGGACTCGTTACTTACTACTAAATAAGTAGCTTTATAGAATTTAGAAAATCTTTATCTAGTACCGAACTCTTCCGGCAATATCGATATTCTCTTAGAATAAAGAACTAGTACTACTAAGATGTTTTCGAATAGTAGTAGGATTAACCTTAGTATTTAAATAAACTATTAGTAAACTCTATACTACTACGTAGTACCTAGGCTAAATCTAGATAGCCCTTATACGCTATATCGTATACTTTTAGCCCTTTTACCTATAAAGGCTTAGTCCTTCTATATTAGTCGTCGTCTCCGTTTACTTCTACTACTTCTAAACCTAGGTCTATTCCGGATCTAGTATTACTATATTCTTCGTCTATATAGATAACTCTTACGAGTTAGAAACTCCTAATTAATACTCGTATCGAATATCGTTTAAATCGAGTAGCTATAGCCGCTCCTATCGGGGTCTTCTAGATGCCTAACTAATTCTCTATTACGAAACTCGTTATACTCTATATATACTAGAAATCGTCCTCGGAGGTATAAAAAACTTTAAATCCTAAGAGATAGCGGCGGTCTTATCCTAGTGTCCTCGTATAGTGCTATAATAACAGCTATAGAACACTAAAGAAACCTAATAAACCTAATAAGTCTAATAAACCTAATATAACTAATAATAAGCTACTCGTTCGATAGCTACTATAATACTACTCGATAATAATAGTAAGGCACTACCCCTAGTACTAAATTACTATTATTATAATGTAGGTGTCTTCCTAGTCGAGGTATTTAGTAAATAGTATACACTCGTCGACGACACTCGTTAGTCGGTTACTACCCTCGGAAACCTCGTAGTCGTAGAAACCTTATATATATAACTAAACGCTACCTTTCTACCTAAGCCCTTTAATAGACTATATATCGTAACCTATAACTACCGCTATAACTATAACGACTAAGCCTACTATACTATTAATAGAATTACCGGTTAAATACCTTCGTTACTTATATTTAGGACCGACACTATCCTTCTAGTAGAATTCGATATTTATAGTTAGCGAATATAGGATTAGTCGTAGGTTCGTACTATAGAAGAGCTTATTACTACTCGTACTCGATAACTTAAATAGAGGAACGAGGATCTTTAGGAGACGTAGGATCGTATATATCGTCTTCGTTAAGAATATAAAGAGGTATAGGATCTACGTCGCCGGATTTAATATAATAAGCTTAATATTAACGATATCGTCCTAGTCTATAATACTTATTATAAGAAGATTTAATAAGATAAGCTTAAGAATAGGTAGTAGGGCCTATATTACATTATTAAAGTTTACGATTTAGGTTTATATAAGATTACTAAGCTTAATAGCGTCGAGGTTCGTAGTATATATATACGTTAGAGATTAAAGAAGTACTTATTAGTAGATAAGGAGTAAGTGTATATAGTAGTACTTCGTTACGTATTAGAATAAGAATCTATCGTCGAGATTATACGTCTAGAGGGCTTTAATTACGACGAGTACGAGATTATAGAGTAGCTTTAGTGTCTAGGTTAGATACTAGAGAGAGAGAGTAGAGTTAATAAAAGAGGGATTTTTATTATATATATAGTCGGTTATAACTATTATATATATATTACGTCGCCGCTATTAAGGGTAGTAGATCTAATAAGGTATTAGAACGGATAAACGGTAAGGTAAAAGGTTTCCTTTATTATTTCTATTCGTAGTACCTAGATTACTTCCTCGAAGTACTTCTATATTTCCTTAGTTCCGAATTCGATTTCTTTATATATATTTATAGAGGTTCTATATAGTAAATAGTATAGTAAAAGAATAAAGAGAAAGAAGGTATAAAGGTACTATATAAATATATAGTACTACTATATATAGCGAATTATAAGAGGTATAGCGCTTACTAGATATACCTATATATAGATATTACTATAGTAGAGCTAGTGTTGCCGCGCGAAAATTTTCTAATATAACCCCTCGATCTCCTATACCTTATAGAAATCTACCTTTTATTTCTATAAGATAATATATCTAACGAAGCTCTTAGAAGGTCTCCTTTTCGTAGTAAGATAAGGCTATAGTGTTATCGGACAATAGCTACGCTATTTAATCGTAATCCCTATCGATAGCTATAGGTTTTATAGTCTTATAGCTTTTACGCTATATAGAGAGATAGAGGTTAGTCTAAGGCTAATCCTACCTTAAGTATAATAATCCTATCTAGCGACTCTAAGGTAATAAATAGAGATAGTAGTTAGAATAGAGAAGTCGGAGTCTTTACGTATAAGGATAAGAACTTTATAAATACTAAGGAGGTCTTAAAGTACGCCTATAAGTATAATAATAATATCCGTATAGATTTCATCGCGTAGGTCCTCGGTATCGCTATAAAGGCTTAGAACTACGTCGAGACACTTACCTACGACATTATCTATAGTCTCCTTAAGAGTAATATTATCGCCTTAAGTAAGAAGGATTAGGAGGAAATATTTCCTAAGGCTTATAGTATATATAAGAGAGTTAAGGAGAATAGGAATAAGAGCTTAGAACATTATAGCGCTCTCTAGCGTAGTATTTCGGACTATAAGTAGTCCTACGAGCTCTATAAGGATTAGTACTCTAGTCTAGGGAATTATTCTCGTTAGTAGTTTAACTATATCTCTAGGGGGAAGACTTTCTATTAGACTATTAATATAGTAGTTCGCGTAACTATTAAACGTATTAGCACCCTAAAGAGTATTATTAGTTACGACGTCTACCTATAAGATATTACTACTATAGCTAAATTAGTCGAATTCTCGAAGTAGCTTATTACGGTGTAGGTGTCTTCCTAGTCGAGGTAGTTAGTGAATAGTATACGCTCGTCGACGACACTCGTTAGTTAGTTACTACCCTCGGAAACCTCGTAGTCGTAGAAACTATATATGTATAACTAAACGCTACCTTTCTACCTAAGCCCTTTAATGGACTATATATCGTAACCTATAACTATAGCTATAACTATAACGACTAAGCCTACTATAACCGTCCCCTTCCCCCTAGTGTCTAACCTAGACACGAACGACCTACACGCCTTAGAGTCCTTAACGACGAGCTATACGACGACGACTCTTACTAATAACGAGCTCCTCGCCGAGGCCGGTAGCTCCGTCCTCCGCCTCCTTACGCTAACGACGCTATGTCTCTAAGTTATTACTAGAAAGACCTTCCTCTTTATCCTCCGATAAATCTATTTTACCCTTATTATTCTCTTCTTTAGAATCTAAATCTACTTCCCCCCCTTCCTTATTAGAACCTATCTCTATATCCTCCTTATCGCCCTCGACTATAATAGGATTAGGGTTATCCTTCGTAGTAGGGACTAGGCCCTCCTCGGTATAACGGAAGAAAGAATAAGCACTAATAAAGTAGGCCTTCTTATACTACTAGACCTTAACCTAAGCCTTCTCTATAGCTATAGTAATCTCCGTATGAATCTCCCTAATACGATCCTCGGTAGCTTAGAGATCGTCACCTAATAGGATGTCTCTTTCCTCGACGACGGCGGGATCGTCCTAACGAATATAGCTAACTAGAGCGTTACTAATAGGACTATCGATTTATAGAGTAATAGTAGCGGGGAAAGTAGAGTGTATACTTCCGTATATATTTAGCTTACTAGAAGGAGTCCTAGGACTAGGGCGCTTCTATATATAAGCGAGAGTAAGCTCGCTATACGAACTACCCTCGAACTACTCTAGAGTCTCGTAATCGGCACTAATCCTATAGAACTAAGGGAGTATAGTACGACGAATAGAATCGGCAGGACTAGTCGAACTATACGGGGTATAAGGTATAGTAATACGAACGTTACTAGCCTTATAAATTATTAACTCCTAGTCGGCCTTATACTTCTTAATATCGTCCTACGTAAAGTGCTTATCGGTAATATTAATAACTAGGGCGTCGGTAAGAACCTTACGAGCCTTTATATCCTAAACCTACTCCTTTATATAGTAATATATCTTAGGCACAACGATAGTACAATTCTTTAGCGTCTTATCGTTAAGACTAATAGAACCTTAGACGGCATCGCCTCTATACCTATTAGTAAGGCGGCTAGGGTTAACGTTAATATAATAGAACTACGTATAATCTCTAGGGACGGTGTATTTAGCGTAGTAAGGGTAGGAAATTAACTAAGTAAGCTTATTAGGACGACTAGTAATATATACTCGATAGTATTTAGGATCTATACGTATAGCCTACTATCCGAGAGAGTGAAACATATTACGTAACTACCCTAGCTAGTTCTTACCCTTAGGATAACCGAAATAGTAAAGATATATATCTATCTCGGTATAGAAGATATCTATAAGAGGAGAATCCCCTTCGGCCTACTATTTAAAGATGTTAATAACTATATTGCTATCGGTAACCTATTCGTCGTAAAGCCCCTTACGGAAACTATCGAGGATAAGCTTCCTTATATCCTTAGAGATATAACGATCTATAACTATAGACTTATACTTAAAAACACTACGCTTAGTAGACTCTCGAGCGACACGGAAAGTTAGAATAAGCTACTTAGCTATCTCTTTCTATATACGTATTAAGTCTAGAGTGCCCCCGTAGTAGGCGTTATACTAATAGCGAATACGCCTAGCTAAAACTTCGTACTTAAGGTTAGTAAGTAGGTGTAGACGACGAGCTAGAAGACGAGTATATAAGTAATAGACGGTCGTATTAGTAGCTAAATCCTTACGTATCTAAGTGTTTACAATAATAGCGAGTTTAGAATTAGAGAGTAGCTCCTTTAAGGTAAACTCGGCCTTAACTCTCGGAGGGACTCTAGTGTAGTTATACTCCTTCTTAGTCGACGAAGTAACAGCCTTACTCTTACCCTTATCCTATAGAGTAACTAATGTAGAAATAGAGCGATCGGGTATCTCGTACTACCTATTACTATTATCGAATTCGTTAAAGCGACACTTCTTAGAAGGAGAACCTTTACGACTAGTCTCTACTAATAGAATAGCCTCTTATTCGACTAGCTCTTCTTTATCCTCTTCTTCTTCTAAGCGACTAAGGCGGAGACGTATAGAACGACGTAAGCGGCTTAAAACCTGTACGGGAGTAGCTACTCCTAAGCCCGGCTTAGGTCTAGCACTGCCGAGGTTTACCCGAGAACTTCCTCCTACGAACATTATAGCTTTAGTAATACGCTCTACGTTAGTATTAGAAACGCTAGGATAAATAGAAACCGAAGCTTAACGACTTCCGAACGTAGTAGTAGACGAGGTAGTAGAGGTGCCACCGGTGATCTAGGACGGAGCGGGAACCTTATATAAGAAACCGAGCTTATTCTAGGCGAAATACTTAGTGAATTACCTATTATAGACAACACGAAGCTCTTTTACGTTAAGTGCCTTAACGCTTAGCTACTTCGAGGATTCGACTAATTTAGCCGTAGTAGTAATGTCTTATAGGCGGACGTCGTGACTAATAATGCTCTTCGGGGTGCTAACACGTTTAATAGTTACGCGAACTACTATATTAATAGTCTAACGGAAAGTCTTCCCCCTAGAGATATAGTTAAACTACTAACGAGAACGATCTCCTAAACTAGAGTACTAATCCTTATAGAGCTCGTAGGACTACTCGTAGTCTAAAACGCCACGTTAGAGAGCGCTATAATGTTCTAAACTCTTATTCCTATTCTCCTTAACTCTCTCGTATATACTATAAGCCTTAGGAAACATTTCCTCCTAATCCTTCTTACTTAAGGCGACGATATTACCCTCGAGGAGACTATAGATAATATCGTAGGTAAGTATCTCGACGTAGTTCTAAGCCTTTATAGCGATACCGAGGACCTACGCGATGAAATCTATACGGATATTATCGTTATACTTACAGGCGTACTTTAAGACCTCCTCGGTATTCGTAAAGCTCTTATCCTTATACGTAAAGACTCCGACTCCTCTATTCTAACTACTATCTCCGTTTATTACCTTAGAATCGCTAGATAGAATTATTATACTTAAGGTAGGATTAGCCTTAGGCTAACCTCTACCTTCCTATATAGCGTAAAAGCTATAAGGCTATAAAACCCGCGGCTATCGATGGGGATTGCGATTAAATAGCGTAGCTATTGTCTAATAACGCTATAGCCTCGTCTTACTACGAAAAGGAGACCTTCTAAGAGCTTCGTTAGATATATTATCTTACGGAAATAAAAGGTAGGTTTCTATAAGGTATAGGAGATCGAGGGGTTATATTAGAAAATTTTCGCGCGGTAACACTAGCTCTACTATAGTAACATCTATATATAGGTACATCTAGTAAGCGCTATACCTCTTATAATTCGCTATATACAGCGGCACTATGTGTTTATATAGCACCTTTATACCTTCTTCCTCTTTATCCTTTTACTACACTATTTACTATATAGAACCTCCGTAAATACACATAAAGAAATCGAATTCGGAACTAAGGAAACGTAGAAGTACTTCGAGGAAGTAATCTAGGTACTACGAATAGAAACAATAAAGGAAACCTTTCACCTTACCGTTTATCCGTTCTAACACCCCGTTAGATCTACTACCCTTAATAGCGGCGACGTAATATGTATATAATAGTTGTAACCGACTATATATATAATAAAAATCCCTCTTTTATTAACCCTACCCCCTCCCCCTAGTGTCTAACCTAGATACTAAAGCTACTCTATAATCTCGTACTCGTCGCGATTAAAGCCCTCTAGACGTATAATCTCGACAATAGGTTCTTATTCTAATACGTAACGAAGTGCTACTATATGCACTTACTCCTTATCTACCGACAAGTACTTCTTTAATCTCCGACGTATATATATACTACGAACCTCGACGCTATTAAGCTCGGCAATCTTATATAAACCTAAATCGTGAACTTTAATAATGCGATACGGGCCCCGCTACCTATTCTTAAGCTTATCTTGTCGAATCTTCTTATAATAAGTGTTGTAGACTAGAACGATATCGTTAATATTAAGCTTATTATATTAAATCCGGCGACGTAGATCCTATACCTCTTTATATTCTTAACGAAGACGATATATACGATCCTACGTCTCCTAAAGATCCTCGTCTCTCTATTTAAGTTATCGAGTACGAGCAGTAATAAGCTCTTCTATAGTGCGAACCTACGACTAATCCTATATTCGCTAACTATAAATATCGAATTCTACTAGAAGGACAGTATCGGTCCTAAATATAAGTAACGAAGGTATTTAACTAGTAATCCTATTAACGGTTAACTATTCGGCCTATAGGACGTAAGTAAGATATTAGACCTATTAGCTATTATCCTTACCTATAATCTTCGAAAGACTATCTATAATGTTCGGATACCCTCGTTTAGCCTTATTAGATTATAGATTATAGGCTAAAGTAACGACGTAATCTATGCTAAACTACTTAGCGAGAGAGTAGACTAACCCTTTAAACTCGGAACCTCTATCTACTACTAGTGTCTTAATGGCGCTAAACCTATATATAACCTCTTCGTATAGGAATTTCGTAGCGGACTTACTATCGGAATTATGTAGTGCCTTAGCCTCTAGCTATAAACTAACGGCCTTCCGAGCAATAATGAGATATTAATATCCTTCCGATATAGGTATATAAACGACATCGACGTACTACTTTATATAAAGGGTAGAGACGCCGCTCGGATATAGCTCCTCTATTTCTCGTAAAAGCGCTCTTCTTTAACATTCGTCGCACGTAGCCACGTAGTGACGAATATTAGCATATAGCGTCTTCTACTAGTACTAGTCGGTAATCTTTCTCTAAGTACCCTTATAACCCTTATAACTACTTCCGTTATAAAGCTCTTTAATAATCTTATCTCTATAGTCCTCTATATCGACGACGCGGCGTAACGGTATTAACCTCTAACTACGTCTAAAAAGGTGACTATCATTAACAAGGAATATCGACGTATTCCTTTTAAATTTAATAAATTCGGATGTGTCTAAATGTAGCGGTCGTCGTAACGTTATAAGATAGTCGGTAATATCTTGCGATTCTGCTAAATATTCCTCGCGAACTAGAGTAGTTCGCTTATTACTCCTATCTACCTAGAGAGGACGAATAGACACGTAAAACAGCTCGGAATCGATTAAGTCGTCTACGTCCATATTATGTGCCTTATTATTATTGTCTAACGGACCTCGTAGGCGGCGAGAAAGCCTATTAGTAGCTCTATTTTTCTTACTAGGTACATGTCGAACGTCGAAGGCGAATAAGCGTATCTACGTAATCTACTAAGTAGTAACCGAACTAGGAAGATTAGTAGCAGATCGATTAAGTTATGCTACTAAGGTGTTAGCGTTAGTCTCGATAATAAATAGGACCCTATAAAGATACGAACGGACCTTCTATAGTGCCTTAAGCACACCGCGGCACTCCCTCTTACTAGTATTATACTTCTTTTTAGCTTTAGACTATATACTAGATTCGAAATAAACGATATAACGTTTCTTCTTAGCCTCTAAACTCTCCTATATAAGGATTATACCCTAACCTGTTAAACTAGCGTCTATAGCTAAGATAATCGATCCGGCTTGTTTACTATAATTAATCGATATAAGTGCGGGTGTAGAAGTTAGTGCTTATTTAAGTACGTTTATAGAGGATTATACCTCCTTAGTCTATTCGAAAACGATACTAGCCCGAAGTAGTTAATATAATAGCCGGGCGACGATAGTAAAATCCTTAACCTATATACGGTAATATATATAGATGCTAAGGAAAGCGCGTACCTCTATACTATTCTTATATAGCGGCTACTCTATAATCTTAACGATCTTAGACTAGTCTAGATAACGTCCTCTAGAATTATAGACGAACCCTACTACCTTAAGACCTAACTATAGAAACTAGGACTTTCTACTAGAAATAGTAACTCTAGCTCTCTCTATATTAGTAAGCGTACGGTCTAACGTCTATATATATTCGAGTATAAAACGTCTAACACTAGGAAAAGACTCCTCTCTACTATAATCCGTACGAGGTCCCTTAATCCCGTTATCGTCTACGAAAGGTTATATATTATAAGGTATCTAATCCCGTAGAATCGTGTCGTTAATCCTATAGAACTACGTAACTAAATTCGTCGCTCCCTAAGGAAGTCTTATCTATCGGACGAGTCTAATAGGTGTTATAAATAAGGTAATATTGCGGCTTTCCTCCGTAAGGGGGACTTAGTTATATCCGGAAAAGTAATCTATAAGTAAGGCGACGTATATACCGGTAAAAGACTCCGAGAATTTATCTACGGAAGGAGGGAGGTTAGTATCTCTAATCGTTACGCGATTAATACTTATCGCTGCATTAACTAGCCGATACTTATTCGTATCCTTCTTCTTAACTAGGAAATAAGGATTCCTATATAGTACGTAACTTAGCTTAAGGAGCCCGTTCGTAATCCTCTCTTTTACTATGTCTACTACGATACCTATTAAGGATCGCGGAATAGGGAAACTAGGTTCCTACTATAGCGTATAGTCTATAGTCCTAATAGACTACGCCGGCGTAACGTCACTTTTTACCGTACTAATCTCGGAGAAGTCCTAAGCTAGAATAGCTTCTCGGTTTAGGAGTACTTATATTAATACCTCCTATTTAGCTAGAGTAACTTCGTGACTAATAATAAGCTTACGCTCTCTCTCGGGTATAAGTCGCGATCGCTCCTTAATATCGGAAAACTTAGTAATAAGTAGGTAACCGTATAGCGCTAACTAGAAAGGTCGTAATACTTCACGAGCTAAGTACTATTCTCGCTACGTATTTACCCCTCTAGGTATAGAACTGTCTAAGATCGAAGTATCTACTAGCCGAACCTTCTTATCCTTCCTTTTATATAAGGTATTTACCCCTACCCTCGGCACTCTACGGGAGGCTCGACGTATTCTAAGCCGCACAGTAGTAAGTATTAATTAGATATTATTCTTTCGAGAGATCCGAGGCATACTATCGTCCTCTAATAATAGTATAAACTAAAAACATCCGCGTAGTAGGTTAGCTAGCCGTTCCCCTCTAGAGGATAGAACATTAGCTATATAGCGAATTCGGCAAATCTCCGGCAATACTAGTTCTAAGCCCGGCTTAGATCTAGGAATTTTTGCGCTATTCCTAAAAAGGAAACCCTCCTGTTCTCCTATACCCTCCTCGAATGTACGAACCCCTTTATCCTAAGTAACCTATAAAAGTAGAGAATTATTTTTATCGTTTTCTAGTAGTTTATAAAGAATTAAATCCGTATACGTATTATTAATATAAGAAATAGAGAGATCCGATCTATAAGTAACCTATAAAGAAGAAATAGAAACCGAAACTCCTAGTCGATATCCTAGCTCTCCTCGCGCGACATTATAGCCGGGACCGATGCCGCCTAATCGTTTAAAGACCTCAATAACCTCGTTAACTCGTAGAAAGATCTATTCTTCGGTCTACTCGATTTCGCACCCTAAAAGGTAACCTTTTACGAACCGTTAGCCGACTAGATCGTCCTATACTAGGAACTATTATCTATATTTTAAGAAATAAGACGAGACTTACGTTCGAAAGGCCTTCCTAGAATAACGTATTCTAACCTCTTCCTAGTTAATAAGAAATACGTATAGATTACGATACCTCTAATGTTAACGGGTATATTAATATAAGCCCTAGAGAAAGAGCCTATACCTATTATACTATCTATAATAATCTTAACATCTCGCTAGATCGGCAAACCTAGTTCCTTAGCTAACCTTAACGATATAAGGTTATATTTAGCACTGCTATCGAGAAGCGTACGAACCGTAGTCGTATTAAACCTAAGACTAGTAATTAACCTCGGACTAGTAATAGTTATTAAATCGGCAGAAGCTCTCTTCTAATCTATATCCGTATTAGGATCGAGATTTACGAATTCCTTCGGTTATTAGACTAGATTTACCTCGGCACGAGGGCGGAAGAGCTCGGGAATGTTATTACTAGGAAGATTAGGGTTATCGAACCTTCGATAAAAGATCTTAGATAACGGTTATAAGATTCCGAGGAGAGACTCTATCCTTATTATAATATTAGAGTTTAATAAGGATTATATAGCTTACTACGGATTAGTGACCTATTATAGAACCTTATCGAAGCGCTTAGTGCGAGGAACACGCTTTATAGGTTATAGAGCCTCCTTAGCGACTAGATCCTCTATATCGGCGTCTTCCTCCTTAGTCTTAGTAACGGCTTTAACGGTGGCCGAACGAGCTCTAGTAATAGTCACCCCTTCCGGAATATTAGTAATAGCTACTAGTCGATAAGTACTAGTACGAAGGGACTTAGCGACGCCGTAGGACGGTTTAGAAGGACCTACCTTAGTGACTCTATTAGTAGGACCCTTACCTTTATCTATTCGAGCATCGCGAGGTGTAGTACTTAGCTAAGTAGTAGCTATAACCGGAACTTCCTTAATAAAGTCGTTATTATCGTTATTATCCCTCCTAACTAGATCCTCTAGGTAGAAATCCTTATACTAAATAGACTTAGACGCTTTATCCTTAGAATTATCGTCGATAGTTAGCATCTTATAGTCTAGGTTATTAACTACTAACTTCCCTATAGCTCGGAGTCTAGCCTTAACCTATTCTTATTATAACTAAGTAGCTCTCTTATTACGTCTTACTAGACGACTAACTAGACGCTATAGGTTCTCCGTAGTTCCCTAAACTAAGCTATTACCTTCTAAATATAGGAGACTAAGATTAATAAGCTTTCGAAGCTCTAGGTAATTAGGTCGAGAGTGACCTTCCTTTTTATAGTACTAGTACCTATAAGGACCGAGAGGAATAGTATTCGAACTAGTCGCTAGTGTAAATCTAGATAGTTAATACGTAATAGGGGCTAGACGAGGTAGTCCTATAGGAAGAGACTAGCTATTTATTACTTATATAACTTAGACCGATAGCTTATCTATTCTCTTATAAAGAGCCTATATACTCGAATCCGAAGGAGAGGTACTAGTAGGAGTATTCGTTAGAGCCTTAGCGGAAAAGTTAGGGACACGAGGTAGAGTAGTGCTTTCCTTTATAATAGCCGCTATAACCTTCTCGCGCTCCTTACGAACCGACTAAAAGGATTCGAGTCGTCGTATCTTAGAGATCTTCTCTTTAGCTAAATAGTAGATCCTCGGAAAATCCTTAAAGGTGTCGGGGTGCTTTATATCTATACTACTCTTTACTCTAACGTAACTACGAATATTAGCTAGAAGACCTTCGGTGAACTATGTGCCCCTCGTAATAATATCGAGTCGAGTCTTACCTAGAGCGTTAGTAGTCTTCCTAAACATCCTATAGTACTAGAGTATATTAGAGAAGGTCTCCCTCGGTGTATCCCTTAGTTATTTAAGATAAGCACGAGACGTTATTAGGTAATCCGAGTCCTTATCCTCGAAACTAAGCTTTATCTCTTTCTTAAGACTAACCTAGTCTCTCGAAGCCTAACTAAGGTAGGATTTTACTTATCTACGGATCTTAACGCTATAATACTAAGGTAACCTTCGAATAGTAACCTCCTTAGAAAGATTATAGGATCGAATAAAGGTCTCCTATTCTTCTATAAACTCTATAACGTTATAGCTATCGAAGTAAGGAGTACCTTATTACCTAGGGCTAGGAGCTAGTAGTGTTATCTACACTATAAAAGGCTACCCTCCCTATTATATCGATACTAAACCTTTAGCTATTAGAGGAGTCCGTTCCTCGTCCTTTAGTAGGTTCGAAGGGGTCGTATGCTCCTCTATAGAAGGAGGTATTAGCTAAGGAGAAGGGGTACTCTCCGGATTAAGGCCGGTATTTATTATAATATTTCCTTTGTCCTCGGACTCGTTACTTACTACTAAATAAGTAGCTTTACGGAATTTAGAAAATCTTTATCTAGCACCGAACTCTTCCGGTAACATCGATATCCTCTTAGAATAAAGAACTAGTACTACTAAGATGTTTTCGAATAGTAGTAGAATTAACCTTAGTATTTAAATAAACTATTAGTAAACTCTATACTACTACGTAGTACCTAGGCTAAATCTAGATAGCCCTTATACGCTATATCGTATACTTTTAGCCCTTTTATCTATAAAGGCTTAGTCCTTCTACATTAGTCGTCGTCTCTATTTACTTCTACTACTTCTAAACCTAGGTCTATTCCGGGTCTAGAGTTACTATGTTCTCTATCTATATAGATAACTCTTACGAGTTAGAAACTCCTAATTAATACTCGTATCGAACATCGTTTAAATCGAGTAGCTATAGCCGCTCCTGTCGGGGTCTTCTAGATGCCTAACTAATTCTCTATCACGAAACTCGTCGTGCTCTATATATACTAGAAATCGTCCTCGGAGGTATAAAAAACTTTAAATCCTAAGAGATAGCGGCGGTCTTATCCTAGTGTCCTCGTATAGTGCTATAATAACGGCTATAGAACACTAAAGAAACCTAATAAACCTAATAAGCCTAATAAACCTAATATAACTAACAACGAGCTACTCGTTTAATAGCTACTATAACACTACTCGATAACAATAGTAAGGCACTACCCCTAGCACTAAATTACTATTGTTACAGTGTAGGTGTCTTCCTAGTCGAGGTAGTTAGTGAATAGTATACGCTCGTTAACGACACTCGTTAGTCGGTTACTACCCTCGGAAACCTCGTAGTCGTAGAAACCGTATATATATAACTAAACGCTACCTTTCTACCTAAGCCCTTTAATGGACTATATATCGTAACCTGTGACTATAGCTATAACTATAACGACTAAGCCTACTATAAGCTAAGCGTTAAGGTACTTAATATAAAGGAGCTTCGTGTTATTCGTAATAGATAATTTACTAAGTATTTCGCCTAGAATAAGCTCGGTTTCTTATATAAGGTTCCCGCTCTATCCTAGATTACTAGTAGTACCCCTACTACCTTATCTACTACTACGTTCGGAAGTCGTTAAGCTTCGGTTTCTAGTTATTCTAGTATTTCTAATACTAACGTAGTACGTATTACTAAAGCTATAATATTCGTAGGAGGAAGTTCTCGGGTAAACCTTAGTAGTACTAGACCTAAGCTAGGCTTAGGAGCGGCTACTCCCGTATAGGTTTTAAGCCGCTTACGTCGTTCTATACGTCTCTATCTTAGTTACTTAGAAGAATAAGAGGATAAAGAAGAGCTAGTCGAATAAGAGGCTATTCTATTAGTAGAGACTAGTCGTAAAGGTTCTTCTTCTAAGAAGCGTCGCTTTAACGAATTTAATAATAGTAATAGATAGTATAAGATACCTAATCGCTCTATTTCTATATTAGTTACTTCGTAGGATAAGGGTAAGGGTAAGGCTATTACTTCGTTAACTAAGAAGGAGTATAACTATACTAGAGTCTCTTCGAGGGTTAAGGCCGAGTTTACCTTAAAGGAGCTACTCTCTAATTCTAAACTTACTATTATTATAAATACTTAGATACGTAAGGATTTAGCTACTAATACGACTATTATAGTAGGCTTAGTCGTTATAGTTATAGCTATAGTCACAGGTTACGATATATAGTCTATTAAAGGGCTTAGGTAGAAAGGTAGCGTTTAGTTATATATATAAGGTTTCTACGACTACGAGGTTTCCGAGGGTAGTAACCGACTAACGAGTGTCGTCGACGAGCGTATACTATTCACTAAATACCTCGACTAGGAAGACACCTATACTATAATAATAGTAATTTAGTACTAGGGGTAGTGCCTTACTATTATTATCGAGTAGTATTATAGTAGCTATCGAACGAGTAGCTCGTTATTAGTTATATTAGGTTTATTAGGCTTATTAGGTTTATTAGGTTTCTTTAGTGTTCTATAGCCGTTATTATAGCACTATACGAGGACACTAGGATAAGACCGCTACTATCTCTTAGGATTTAAAGTTTTTTTTATACCTCTAAGGACGATTTCTAGTATATACAGAGTACGACGAGTTTCGTAATAGAGAATTAGTTAGGCATCTAGAAGACCCCGATAGGAGCGGCTATAGCTACTCGATTTAAACGATGTTCGATACGAGTATTAATTAGGAGTTTCTAACTCGTAAGAGTTATCTATATAGATAGAGAATATAGCAACTCTAGACCCGGAATAGACCTAGGTTTAGAAGTAGCGGAAGTAAATAGAGACGACGACTAATATAGAAGGACTAAGCCTTTATAGATATAAGGGCTAAAAGTATACGATATAGCGTATAAGGGCTATCTAGATTTAGTCTAGGTACTACGTAGTAGTATAGAGTTCACTAATAGTTTATTTAAATACTAAGGTTAATCCTACTACTATTCGAAAATATCTTAGTAGCACTAGTTCTTTATTCTAAGAGGATATCGATATTACTAGAAGAGTTCGGTGCTAGATAAAGATTTTCTAAATTCCGTAAAGCTACTTATTTAGTAGTAAGTAACGAGTCCGAGGATAAAGGAAACGTTATAATAAATACTAGCCTTAATCTAGAGAGTACCTCTTCTTCTTAGCTAATACCTCCTTCTATAGAGGAGTATACGACCCCTTCGAACCTACTAAAGGACGAGGAACGGACTCCTCTAATAGCTAAAGGTTTAGTATCGATATAATAGGGAGGGTAGCCTTTTATAGTGTAGATAACACTACTAGCTCCTAGCCCTAGGTAATAAGGTACTTCTTACTTCGATAGCTATAACGTTATAGAGTTTATAGAAGAATAGAAGACCTTTATTCGGTCCTATAATCTTTCTAAGGAGATTACTATTCGAAGGTTACCTTAGTACTATAGCGCTAAGATCTATAGATAGGTAAAATCCTATCTTAGTTAGACTTCGAGAGACTAGGTTAGTCTTAAGAAGGAGATAAAGCTTAGTTTCGAGGATAAGGACTCGGATTACCTAATAACGTCTCGTACTTATCTTAAATAACTAAGGGATATACTAAGGGAGACTTTCTCTAATATACTCTAGTACTATAGGATATTTAGGAAGACCGCTAACGCTCTTAGTAAAACTCGGCTCGATATTATTACGAGAGGTACGTAGTTCACTAAAGGTCTTCTAGTTAATGTTCGTAGTTACGTTAGAGTAAAGAGTAGTATAGATATAAAGTACCCCGACACCTTTAAGGATTTTCCGAGGATCTACTATTTAGCTAAGGAGAAGATCTCTAAGATACGACGACTTAAATCCTTCTAGTCGGTTCGTAAGGAGCGCGAGAAGGTTACCTCGGTTATTACTAAGGAAGGCACTACTTAGCCTCGTATCCCCGATGTTTCCGCTAAGGCTTAAACGAATACTTCTATAGCTACTCCTCCTTCGGATTCGAGTATATAGGCTCTTTATAAGAGAATAGATAAGCTATCGATCTAAGTTATATAAGTAATAAACGGCTAGTCTCTTCCTATAGGACTACCTCGTCTAGCCCTAGTTTCGTATTAACCGTCTAGATTTATACTAGCTACTAGTTCGAATACTATTCCTCTTAGTCCTCGTAGGTACTAGTACTATAAAAAGAAAGGTTACTCTCGACCTAATTACCTAGAGCTTCGTAAGCTTATTAATCTTAGTCTCCTTTATTTAGAAGGTAATAGCTTAGTTTAGGGAACTACGGAGAACCTATAGCGTCTAGTTAGTCGTCTAGTAAGACGTAATAAGGGAGCTACTTAGTTATAATAAGAATAGGTTAAGGCTAGACTCCGAGCTACTAGGAAGTTAGCGGTTAATAACCTAGACTATAAGATACTAACTATCGACGATAATTCTAAGGATAAAGCGTCTAAGTCTATTTAGTATAAGGATTTCTACCTAGAGAATCTAGTTAGGAGAGATAATAACGATAAAGACGATTTCGTTAAGGAAGTTCCGGTTATAGCTACTACTTAGCTAAGTATTATACCTCGTAATGCTTAAATAGATAAAGGTAAGAGTCCTACTAATAGAGTTACTAAGGTAGGTCCTTCTAAACCGTCCTATAGCGTCGCTAAGTCCCTTCGTACTAGTACTTATTATCTAGTAGCTATTACTAATGTTCCGGAAGAAGTAACTATTACTAGGGCTTATTTAGCTACTATTAAAGCCGTTACTAAGACTAAGGAGGAAGACGCCGATATAGAGGATCTAGTCGCTAAGGAGGCTCTATAACCTATAAAGCGTATTCCTCGTACTAAGCGCTTCGATAAGGTTCTATAATAGGTTACTAATCCGTAGTAAGCTATATAATCCTTATTAAACTCTAATATTATAATAAGGATAGAGTCTCTCCTCGGAATCTTATAACTATTATCTAAGATCTTTTATTAAAGGTTCGATAACTCTAATCTTCCTAGTAATAATATTCCCGAGCTCTTCTACCCTCGTACCGAGGTGAATCTAGTCTAATAACTAGAGGAATTCGTAAATCTCGATCCTAATACGGATATAGATTAGAAGGGAGCTTCTACTGATTTAATAACTATTACTAGTCCGAGGTTAATTACTAGTCTTAGGTTTAATACGACTATAGTTCGTATACTTCTCGATAGTAGTACTAAATGTAACCTTATATCGTTAAGGTTAGCTAAGGAACTAGGTTTGCCGATCTAGCGAGATGTTAAGATTATTATAGATAGTATAATAGGTATAGGCTCTTTCTCTAGGGCTTATATTAATATACCTATTAACATTAGAGGTGTCGTAATCTATACGTATTTCTTATTAACTAGGAAGAGGTTAGAATATATTATTCTAGGAAGGCCTTTCGAACGTAAGTCTCGTCTTATTTCTTAAAATATAGATAATAGTTCCTAGTATAGGACGATCTAGTCGGCTAATAGTTCGTAAAAGGTTACCTTTTAGGGTGCGAAATCGAGTAGACCGAAGAATAGATCTTTCTACGAGTTAACGAGGTTATCGAGGTCTTTAAACGATTAGGCGGCATCGGTCCCGGCTATAATGTCGCGCGAGGAGAGCTAGGATATCGACTAGGAGTTTCGGTTTCTATTTCTTCTTTATAGGTTACTTATAGATCGGATCTCCCTATTTCTTATATTAATAATATATATACGGATTTAATTCTTTATAAACTACTAGAAAACGATAAAAATAATTCTCTACTTTTATAGGTTACTTAGGATAAAGGGGTTCGTATATTCGAGGAGAGTATAGGAGAACGGGAGGGTTTCCTTTTTAGGAATAGCGTAAAAATTCCTAGATCTAAGCCGGGCTTAGAACTAGTATTGCCGGAGATTTACCGAATTCGCTATATAGCTAATATTCTATCCTCTAGAGGGGAATAGCTAGCTAACCTACTACGCGGATATTTTTAGTTTATGCCGTTATTAGAGAATAATAGTATACCTTAGATCTCTCGAAAGAATAATATTCACTTAATGCTTACTACTATATAGCTTAGAATACGTCGAGCCTTCTATAGAGTACTAAGGGTAGGGGTAAATACCTTATATAAAAGGAAGGATAAGAAGGTTCGGCTAGTAGATACTTCGATCTTAGATAGTTCTATACCTAGAGGGGTAAATACGTAGCGAGAATAGTACTTAGCTCGTAAAGTATTACGACCTTTCCGGTTAGCGCTATACGGTTACCTACTTATTACTAAGTTTTCCGATATTAAGGAGCGATCGCGACTTACACCCGAGAGAGAGTATAAGCTTATTATTAGTCACGAAGTTACTCTAGCTAAATAGGAGGTATTAATATAAGTACTCCTAAACCGAGAAGCTATTCTAGCTTAGGACTTCTCCGAGATTAGTATAGTAAAAAGTAACGTTACGCTAGCGTAGTCTATTAGGACTATAGACTATACGCCGTAGTAGGAACCTAGTTTCCCTATTCCGCGATCCTTAATAGGTATCGTAGTAGATATAGTAAAAGAGAGAATTACGAACGGGCTTCTTAAGCTAAGTTACGTACCGTATAGGAATCCCTATTTCCTAGTTAAGAAGAAGGATACGAATAAGTATCGGCTAGTTAATACGGCGATAAGTATTAATCGCGTAACGATTAGAGATGCTAACCTCCCTCCTTCCGTAGATAAATTCTCGGAGTCTTTTACTAGTATATATATCGCCTTACTCGTAGATTACTTTTCCGGATACGACTAAGTCCCTCTTACGGAGGAAAGCCGTAATATTACCTTATTTATAACACCTATTAGGCTCGTCTAATAGATAAGACTTCCTTAGGGAGTAACGAATTTAGTTACGTAGTTCTATAGGATTAACGACACGATTCTACGGGATCGGATACCTTATAATGTATAACCTTTCGTAGACGATAATAGGATTAAGGGACCTCGTATAGATTATAGTAGAGAGGAGTCTTTTCCTAGTGTTAGACGTTTTATACTCGAATATATATAGACGTTAGACTATATACTTACCGATATAGAGAGAGCTAGAGTTACTATTTCTAGTAGAAAGTCCTAGTTTTTATAGTTAGGTCTTAAGGTAGTAGGGTTCGTCTATAATTCTAAAGGACGTTATCTAGACTAGTCTAAGATCGTTAAGATTATAGAGTAGCCGCTATATAAGAACGGTATAGAGGTGCGCGCTTTCCTTAGTATCTATATATATTACTATATATAGGTTAAGGATTTTACTATCGTCGCCCGGCTATTATATTAGCTACTTTAGGCTAGTATCGTTTTCGAATAGACTAAGGAGGTATAATCCTCTATAAACGTACTTAAATAAGTACTAACTTCTATACCTATACTTACGTCGATTAATTATAGTAAATAAGCCGGATCGATTATCTTAGCTATAGATACTAGTTTAATAGGTTAGGGTATAATCCTTATATAGGAGAGCTCGGAGGCTAAGAAGAAACGTTATATCGTTCGTTTCGAATCTAGTATATAGTCTAAAGCTAAAAAGAAGTATAATACTAGTAAGAGAGAGTGCCGCGGTGTACTTAAGGCGTTATAGAAGGTCCGCTCGTATCTTTATAGAGTCCTATTTATTATCGAGACTAATGCTAACACCTTAGTAGTATAACTTAATCGATCTACTACTAATCTTCCTAGTTTAGTTACTACTCGGTAGATTATATAGATATGCTTATTCGCCTTCGACGTTCGATATGTTCCTAGTAAGAAGAATAGAGCTACTAATAGGCTTTCTCGCTACCTACGAGGTCCGTTAGATAATAATAATAAGGCATATAATATAGACGTAGACGACTTAATCGATTCCGAGCTATTTTACGTATCTATTCGTCCTCTCTAGGTAGATAGGAGTAATAAGCGAACTACTCTAGTTCGCGAGGAATATTTAGTAGAATCGTAAGACATTACCGACTATCTTATAACGTTACAACGACCGCTATATTTAGATATATCCGAATTTATTAAATTTAAAAGGAATACGTCGATATTCCTTATTAATAATAGTTACCTTTTTAGACGTAGTTAGAGATTAATACTGTTACGCTACGTCGTCGATATAGAGGACTATAGAGATAAGATTATTAGAGAGCTTTATAACGGAAGTAGTTATAAGAGTCGTAAGAGTACTTAGAGAAAGATTACCGACTAGTACTAGTAGAAGACGCTATATGCTAATATTCGTTACTACGTAGCTACGTACGACGAATATTAAAGAAGAGCGCTTTCGCGAGAAATAGAGGAGCTATATCCGAGCGGCGTCTCTACCCTTTATACGAAGTAGTACGTCGATGTCGTTTATATACCTATATCGGAAGGATATTAATATCTTATTATTACTCGGGAGGCTATTAGTTTATAGCTAGAGGCTAAGGTACTATATAATTCCGATAGTAAGTCCGCTACGAAATTTCTATACGAAGAGGTTATATATAGGTTTAGCGCTATTAAGACACTAGTAGTAGATAGAGGTTCCGAGTTTAAAGGGTTAGTCTACTCTCTCGCTAAGTAGTTTAGCATAGATTACGTCGTTACTTTAGCCTATAATCTATAATCTAATAAGGCTAAACGAGGGTATCCGAATATTATAGATAGTCTTTTAAAGATTATAGGTAAGGATAATAGCTAATAGGTTTAATATCTTACTTATGTCCTATAGGCTAAATAGTTAACCGTTAATAGGATCACCGGTTAAATACCTTCGTTACTTATATTTAGGACCGACACTATCCTTCTAGTAGAATTCGATATTTATAGTTAGCGGATATAGGATTAGTCGTAGGTTCGCACTATAGAAGAGCTTATTACCGCTCGTACTCGATAACTTAAATAGAGAGACGAGGATCTTTAGGAGACGTAGGATCGTATATATTGTCTTCGTTAAGAATATAAAGAGGTATAGGATCTACGTCGCCGGATTTAATATAATAAGCTTAATATTAACGATATCGTTCTAGTCTATAATACTTATTATAAGAAGATTCGATAAGATAAGCTTAAGAATAGATAGCGGGGCCTATATCGCATTATTAAAGTTCACGATTTAGGTTTATATAAGATTACCGAGCTAGATAGCGTCGAGGTTCGTAGTATATATATACGTCGGAGATTAAAAAAGTACTTATTAGTAGATAAGGAGTAAGTATATATAGTAGTACTTCGTTATATATTAGAATAAGAACCTATCGTCGAGATTATACGTCTAGAGGGCTTTAATCGCGACGAGTACGAGATTATAGAGTAGCTTTAGTATCTAGGTTAGACACTAGGGGAAGAGGGTAGGGTTAATAAAAGAGGGATTTTTATTATATATATAGTCGGTTATAACTATTGTATATATATTACGTCGCCGCCGTTAAGGGTAGTAGATCTAATAAGGTATTAGAACGGATAAATAGTAAGGTAAAAGGTTTCCTTTATTGTTTCTATTTATAGTACCTAGATTACTTCCTCGAAGCACTTCTATATTTCCTTAGTTCCGAATTCGATTTCTTTATATATATTTACGGAGGTTCTATATAGTAAATAGTATAGTAAAAGGACAAAGAGGAAGAAGGTATAAAGGTGCTATATAAACATATAGTGCCGCCGTATATAGCGAATTATAAGAGGTATAGCGCTTACTAGATGTACCTATATATAGATATTACTATAGTAGAGCTAGTGTTACTACGCGAAAATTTTCTAATATAACCCCTCGATCTCCTATACCTTATAGAAACCTACCTTTTATTTCCGTAAGATAATATATCTAACGAAGCTCTTAGAAGGTCTCCTTTTCGTAGTAAGAAGAGACTATAGCGTTATTAGACAATAGTTACGCTATTTATTCGTAATACTCTATCGATAGCTACGAGTTTTACGGCCTTATAGCTTTTACGCTATATAAGGAGATAGAGGTTAGCCTAAGGCTAATCCTACCTTAAGTATAATAATCCTATCCGGTAATTCTAAGGTAATAAACGGAGGTAGTAGTTAGAACGGAGGAGTCGGAGTCTTTACGTATAAGGATAAGAGCTTTACGAATACCGAGGAGGTCTTAAAGTACATCTATAAGTATAACGATAATATCCGTATAGATTTTATCGCGTAGGTCCTCGGTATCGCTATAAAGGCTTAGAACTACGTCGAGATACTTACCTACGATATTATCTATAGTCTCCTCGAGGGTAATATCGTCGCCTTAAGTAAGAAGGATTAGGAGGAAATATTTCCTAAGGCTTATAGTATATACGAGAGAGTTAAGGAGAATAGGAATAAGAGCTTAGAACATTATAGCGCTCTCTAGCGTAGCGTTTCGGACTACGAGTAGTCCTACGAGCTCTATAAGGATTAGTACTCTAGTTTAGGGGATCGTTCTCGTTAGTAGTTTAACTATATCTCTAGGGGGAAGACTTTCTATTAGACTATTAATATAGTAGTTCGCGTAACTATTAAACGTATTAGCACCCCGAAGAGCATTATTAGTTACGACGTCTACCTATAAGATATTACTACTACGGCTAAATTAGTCGAATCCTCGAAGTAGTCGAGCGTTAAGGCACTTAACGTAAAGGAGCTTCGTATAGTCTGTAAAGGATAATTTACTAAGTATTTCGCCTAGAATAAGCTCGGTTTCTTATATAAGGTTCCCGCTCTATCCTAGATTACTAGTAGCACCTCTACTACCTCGTCTACTACTACGTTCGGAAGTTATTAAGCTTCGGTTTCTAGTTATCCTAGTATTTCTAATACTAACGTAGTACGTATTACTAAAGCTATAATATTCGTAGGAGGAAGTTCTCGGGTAAACCTCGGTAGTGCTAGACCTAAGCCGGGCTTAGGAGTAGCTACTCCTATATAGGTTTTAAGCCGCTTACGTCGTTCTATACGTCTCCGTCTTAGTCGCTTAGAAGAAGAAGAGGATAAAGAAGAGCTAGTCGAATAAGAGGCTATTCTATTAGTAGAGACTAGTCGTAAAGGTTCTCCTTCTAAGAAGCGTTATTTTAACGAATTCGATAATAGTAATAAGTAGTACGAGATACCTAATCGCTCTATTTCTATATTAGTTACTCCGTAGGACAAGGGTAAGGGTAAGGCTATTACTTCGTCGACTAAGAAGGAGTATAACTACACTAGAGTCCCTCCGAGAGTTAAGGCCGAGTTTACCTTAAAGGAGCTACTCTCTAATTCCGAACTCGCCGCTATTATAAACACTTAGATACGTAAGGATTTAGCTACTAATGCGACCGTCTATTACTTATATACTCGTCTTCTAGCTCGTCGTCTATACCTACTTACTAACCTTAAGTACGAAGTTTTAGCTAGGCGTATTCGCTATTAGTATAACGCCTACTATAGGGGCACTCTAGACTTAATATATATATAGAAAGAGATAGCTAAGTAGCTTATTCTAACTTTCCGTATCGCTCGCGAGTCTACTAAGCGTAGTATTTTTAAGTATAAGTC
The DNA here is from genome assembly GCA_033846785.1 of Elsinoe necatrix. NCBI lineage: Eukaryota > Fungi > Ascomycota > Dothideomycetes > Myriangiales > Elsinoaceae > Elsinoe > Elsinoe necatrix. Next base: position 541,501 of record JANZYI010000015.1, on the reverse strand, counting down.
TATAGTTATAGATTATTATATCTCTAAGGATATAAGGAAGCTTATTCTCGACGGTTTCTATAAGAGGCTTTACGACGAATAGGTTACCGATAGTAATATAGTTATTAATATCTTTAAATAGTAGGCTAAAGGGGATTCTCCTCTTATAGATATCTTCTATACTAAGATAGATATATATCTTTACTATTTTAGTTATCCTAAGGGTAAGAACTAGCTAGGGTAGTTACGTAATATATTTTACTCTCTCGGATAGTAGGCTATATATATAGATCCTAAATACTATCGAGTATATATTACTAGTTATCCCGATAAGCTTACTTAGTTAATTTCCTACTCTTACTACGCTAAATATACTATCCCTAGAGATTATACGTAGTTCTATTATATTAACGTTAACCCTAGCTACCTTACTAATAGGTATAGAGGAGATACTATCTAAGGTTCTATTAGCCTTAACGATAAGACACTAAAGAATTATACTATTATTATGCCTAAGATATATTACTATATAAAGGAGTAGGTTTAGGATATAAAGGCTCGTAAGGTTCTTACTAACGCCCTAGTTATTAATATCACTAATAAGCACTTTTAGGCTAGTCGTTAGGTAGGTATTAACCTAACTTAGGTAGGGGTTAGGTTCTAGGTCGTATAGGCTTAGGGTTAGGGGAGTATTAGGTCGTATAGACTCTAGGTTAGGGGGGTATTAGGTTCTAGGTAGGTTATACTAGCCTATACCTAACCTAATATAACCTAATATAACCTAAACGGGTTATATTAGGTTATACCCCGTATTATAAACCTTAATTATAATATATTTATCTATATATATATTAGAATATTAGTATTATTATTAAAAACTAAAAGTTAGAAGTATATTTAAGTATTATTATAGTAAATAATTATAGGTCTAGGAGGATAGGTTAAATTCGAGCTAACTCTTATTATAAACGTAACGCCGCTTTAGATACCTTCTACTAACTTTATTATTACTATTATAGTCCTTATCTTCTTCTAAAGTATCCTCGCTTATATTAGAGATATATACTATTATAGGGAGATTAAATAAGTCGTCTACTTCGTTAAAGGGCTCTTCTTCGTCTTATAATAAGTCTAAAGCCTATAAGCTAGTATTATCTAAGCCTCTACTATTTAATATAGTATACTTTATAATAATAATCTACCTAATTACTTATATACGAAGATTATACTAATAGTCTCTAATTATATCCTTTATAGTGTTAAAGATATACTTAATACCTATACTAGTAATTAGAATTACTAGAATATCCTTAGCTACCTATACTAGATAAGGATAGGTCTTCTCGTTTATATACTACTATAGAAGGATGTCGAAGTTATTAAGCTTATAGAGTATAGGTATACTAAGGTAGTCTTCGCCTTTACTTCTTATAGTATAAGGAACTTCTTCGTATAATGTTAAACTATAGCTAGAGAGTATACTAGGTCGAGGAGATAACGAAGGAAAAGTAACTATTAAGACTAGCTTTAAAGCTAGCCTTCGAAACTATAGCTAATTAGTGCTTACTACTAGAGAGCTTATATACTTACGTTATATAGTAGGACCTATTACTTGCTTATTATATCGCTCTAGATATTATAAGAATTACTTATAGTATATAATCTTATCGGAGTACTCCTAAGTACTATCCTAGGTAAATTATTAGTATAGAACTATAATAATTATCCGTAATAAAAACCTTATAAGCCGTAAGCTTTTATATTAGATCGAGAATTATAGTATAGTTAAATAAAAAGCCTCGGTCTTTATCTATACGTTAATAGTACTTTAAAAGCTTAGTTCTACCCTAATTAGTAGCTATAATAACAATATTAGACTACGAAGAATTGTTATTAGTGTCGTCGCTATCTTTCTAGTCTACTATTATATTATTAAGAAAGTCGAATAGGTAGTTATATATCTACTAGATATATTAAATAGTTAGCTAATTTAACTCGCTAAGAGCGTTTATTGCTATCTTAAAATTCTCTAGTATCTTTATAAGTAGAGAGAGGTATAACTACTCTATATAGCTTATTCGGAGTCGCCGAAGGTCCCGCTAATCGATATCTTTATAATCCTTATTAGTAGTTAAAGCCTTCGGGCCCTACTAAGTAATTTCCTAATCTAGCTACGTATTAATATATTGTTATAGCTTAAGAGCTCGCTTATATATATCGAATGTTAAGTTCTATCTTATCTTTATATTACGAATAACGTTTAGTCGTTACCTTAGTAGTAGCTCTTTTTAAAGTGCCTAAAATCGTTTAAATCGCTATAGAGATCGGTTAATCGTAATATAGATCGCTCGGAGCTATTCGATGTCTTAGTCTATAATAATATACTATAATTATATACTATAATTATATTAACGTACCTTTCGTAATAAGTTTAGTATAGAAATTGTTAACTAGATTACTCTTATATAGCGCTTCTATAGCTTTAGAGCTAGCTCGTTATTCTCTATTATAGTAAGTCGGAGGTACTTAATAATGTCCTACACTATAAGGTTAATAATATATATAAGATATAGAACTACGTTTTCGTATACTTTCTAGGATATCTTCTTATCCTATAGTCCTCTTTATATAGTACTATAAAGCGTGTTATTATTAGTAGCATTATCGGTAGTAATAGTAAGTAATTATACTTTAAGCTTTCTTTCTTATAATATACGTAGTAACTTAGTACCTAGTACTTCTCTAGTATACTAACCTCTAACTAGTATAAAGTTAAGTAGAATCTCCCGTAGTTACTATTAGTTATTAATATAGTATACCTTAATCTTAATAAAGCTAAGGTAGTTATTTACTATCTAACTATTAAGAGCTATTAAAACCTTTATACTACGAGGGAGATCTTCGTATAGATTCCGCTAGATAGTATTAAATTACTCTTAGAAGATCTATAAAAATATCGTTCGACTAGGAATAGATATACCTTAACGGAGGAAGTGTAGAAACCTTTAAAAAGACTTACGTTTAACTATATAGAAGGACTAATTACAATTAATAAATACCCTAATAAGCTTAGTCTTAAAGCGACTACTTAAGTAGGTAGGAGTAATTATATCTTAAGTAGTATAAGACTTAAGTTACGCGAGTAAGGTTTAAGTAATTAAGCGTTAGTACTTAAAAGCTATTATATTCTTATATCGCCTCGAGGTATAGTAATTTAATAGATGCTTATTACTAATACTACTAGGAGTAGGATAAGTAAGAGTATCGCTATAGCGTAGATAGTATATAAATAGCTAACTAGTAGAAAGCCGAGTAGCTTCTCTAAACTATAACTAGATAATACTAGTTCGAGCTTTAGAATTCTAGCTTAGAGTATTATAAGCTTTATTAAAGCTAGAGATAGTTACCTATAAGGTTTTAGTCTACTAATTATACTATACTTAAGCTATAGGTTAGTCCTTAGTTCTTTACTTAGAGTTAAACGGTAGATATTTAACTAAGTAGAGTACTTCGCGGGACTTTATTAATATTATATAAGTAGCTATAAATTAGAAAGGTTCGAGTAGAGGAGGAAGGCGGCCTAAAGTTATCTTAGGGGTCGGAGTAGGTCGTAGCTCTAAATTAAGTAAGTCTTCGTTAAAGTCTAATATTTTAAATAAAGTAGTAGATTATACGCTATAATTATACGCTATAATTATATAACGTAAAGATAGTAGAATTTTCGTTATATATAGAATCTAGCGATTACCTATTATCTTTTTAAAATCTCTACTACTCTTAGTTACCTTAGCTACTTTTAATTAGTAGGATAGGTACTAGCGTTTAATCGTTAATATTATTAGTTAATTTAGTGACGAATTAGAATCTAAAATATAGTATAGTAAAAATTTTTACCTCTACTTAGTATCGTCTATTTCCTTATCCTCGTCCTTATCCTCTATTTCCTCGTCCTTATTCTCTATTTCCTCGTCCTTATCCTCTATTTCCTTATTATTATTATTATTATTATTATTATTATTATTATTATTATTATTATTATTATTATTATTATTATTATTATTATTATTATTATTATTATCCTTAATAACCTTACTAATATCCTCTTTAGAGTTACTATCTAACTCTTCCTACTTATCGCCCTTAGCTTTAACCTTATATTTATCGACCTCTACTATATCCTATACTTCCTTAACTTTATTATTATCGAATTCGACCTCCTCCTTATACTTATTATCGTTGTCGTCTTTAATATAGAGGATATATCCTTTAACTTTAAGATCGACGTTCCCTAAATACTCTAGTAGAGGCGTCGGATTACGTTATCTAGTATTTATTAGTAGAGGTCTATAATTATATACTATAATTAATATACTACTATACTAGATCTTAGACTATTACTAGCTCCTTAGGAGTTATTCTCTAGACGAAATCGACCTATTCCTTCTTAGCTATCTCGCTATTTCTCTTATCTACTATAAGCTTAGTATAGCCTTACTTATAAATATCGCGCTAGAGCTTCTTAATAACGCCTCCTTTACTATAGAGCTATTTAGTAGATCTTATAGAGAAGTAAAATCCCTCGTCTTTCTTAGTAGCTTCTTTACGTATTTTACTAATAGTATCTTAATACTACTATCTATTATTAGTCTTATAGATCCTTTACTACTTTTTATAGACTTCTATAAGTTTAGATTTAAGCTATTTACCTAGTCCCTATTAGTGTTATATAATAATAATCTATAATAATATATACTACTCTACTAGCCTTTAAAGCGCTTCTATATTATCTCCTCTATTCTCTCCTACTTTATTACCTCTTCGGCTATTCTCTCTATAGCTAGCTTCTTAAGTAGAGTTAATTTCGCTTTATAATCTATATTTCTAGTAGCTATAATAGCCTTCTCTTTAGTGGATTACTAAGCTACTATATCTCTCTACTAAATAGTATAGCGGGTATTACTAAGCCTACTAGAGAATCTAGCTTAAAATCTAGTAGGGCGGCCTCTATAAGTTTATCCTTATCTACGCTATAAAATCTAGAAAGTAACTTCTTATAGCTTAGTCTTAAATCCCTAGCCTTATTAGATAATATCTATAATAATATACTATAATAAATACCTCTCTAGGATCTAAAGAATTATTAATATTAAGATCTAACTCGACCTTAATAATTAGAGAAGAACTTAATACTATAGTAGGAACTAAATTTAGATATTACTAAGTAATATCTAACTTAGTAGAGTAAAAGAGGTTAGATAGAATAAAGGAGTAGGAGGATATAAAGTAAAGTAAATTCTACGAGGTTATAAGTATAGAATATAAAATATAAATTTATTATTATTATTATTATAAATAACTTCTATTATTATTAATAGTTACTTATACTATAAATATATATTATCGTTATAAAGTATTAGTAATTGTTATATTATTAATAATAATAATAATAATTTTATATTTTATATTTTATATATTACTTTAGCTCCTAATTAATATTTATATCTATCTACTTACCTCTTTTATAATTATACCTTTACTAATTAATAACACTACTATATTACTAATATAGCTCGTACTAAGCTAGCTAACTCTCGCTAGAATAAGCCTAGGGAGAAAGGTAAGAATAAGTCTAGGTTAAAAAGCCCTAGAAAGATAGTTAGTCCTAAAGATATTATAAAGAGAAGATATAAGCTAGGTAGTATATTATTATAGTCTATTATTATAGTATATAGCTAATAGTTATTAGCTATTACTCTCTATAAGATCTACTACTACTAGAAAAGTACTAACCTCTTTATCTATAAGCTTCTATTCTCTTATCTTATTCGTAAGATTATAGAAGATATTCTACTATTTAGAAGTCTTAGCCGTAGTAAGCTACGCTTCTAGGTATCTACTATAGGTATAATTTAGGAGGTAGCTAAGGTATACCTTATAGGCATTTTAGAAGGTAGTAAGAAAACTTAATATATATTTAACTCTATACTAATATACTATATAGATTATAATCTAAATACTATTTATACTAAGAGAGTTACTATCTAGAATAAGGATATATACCTAGTAAAGTATTACTATACTAAATTTATAGCTAGTAATGTTAATAGATCTAGGACGTACGATATAGGTATATAGATAGAGTCTCTAGATTAATATAACCTCTCTTCTATAATAATAATCTATAATAATACTATATAAAATTTTAGGTAGATAAAAAAATATATAATAATATAATAATGTAATAATGTAATAATATAACCCTAGGATAATAGGATAATAGGACAATAGGATAATAGGATAATATAGTAGCCTCTAATATATCTATATTATATCTAATCCTCTACTCTAATCTAGTTCTATACCTTATAACATCTCGCTATTACTATATTATCTTTAACTAGTAATACTACCTTTAGAATTAACCTAAGTATCGATATATCATATAACGCTAAATAGTCGTATACGTAATCTTAATAGTATACGTAGTAGCTAGGTTAGTACGACTAATATACCTACCTTATATAATTCGAATAGCTAGCTTCTAGTATAAGGATATAATTAGGATATATATAAGCGCTATATAGACCTTATACGCCGCTATACTCTTAGCGACTAGCCTAATATAATATAGGACCCTTACTATATTCGCTATCTTAAGGTCTATATAGACTACTAGGTCTATACTCGTATTAGGGAGAAATACAATTATATATATATTATACCTATACTAATAATAAGTACTAATAAGTCTAGTATCCTCCTAAGAAGGAATACCTAATCCTAGCTATAAATAACATCTACTATAAGGTTTATAGCCTACGCGACTCCTTCTTCCTAGAAGACTATCTAGATATAAAGGAGATAAAGAGGGATATAATAATTGCTTACGCTCTACTAAATATAGAGATTCCTTATAATCTAGAGGTTTAGGAGATAATAGAGAATACCGATAGAGAGAGTTCTATACCTCTTCTAATTAAGGAGACTACTATTATTAGCTAAATTTAGCTTAAATAGGCAATAAAAGCCTTAGATAGCTACTATAACCTTACGATATATAAACTAAATATTAATCTATTTTATAAAATTACTCTATAATTATACGCTATAATAATAATACGTAGAGAGGACACTTATTCTATTTATATAGGGAAGATTTATACTAACTAAGACCTAATTATAACCTAGCGAGTACCTACGATACTACCTCGATACTAACCTCTACCTAATGCGGGGTAATACCTCTATAACCTAATATACTAAGCGATTATATTAGGTAGGCTCCGGGGGGGTGTCGGTGTTAGGTCTAGTATCGACTAGGGACGACCTAATACCTACCTAACGACTAGTCTAAGCACTTTACGTAGGATAATATTAAGAAGTATAAGGCTAACTAGGAGTTAATAATTTATAAGACTAGTAACGTTTATATTACTATACCTTATACCTCGTATAGTTCGACTAGTCCTACCGATTCTATTCGTCGTACTATACTCCCTTAGTTCTATAGGATTAGTACCGATTACGAGACTCTAGAGTAGTTCGAGGGTAGTTCGTATAGCGAGCTTACTCTCGCTTATATATAGAAGCGCCCTAGTCCTAGAACTCCTTTTAGTAAGCTAAATATATATAGAAGTATATACTCTACTTTCCCCGCTACTATTACTCTATAAATCGATAGTCCTATTAGTAACGCTCTAGTTAGCTATATTCGTTAGGACGATCCCGCTATTATCGAGGAAAGAGATATCCTATTAGGTAACGATCTCTAAGTTACTAAGGATCGTATTAGAGAGATTCGTATAGAGATTACTATAGCTATAGAGAAGGCTTAGGTTAAGGTCTAGTAGTATAAGAAGGCCTACTTTATTAGTGCTCGTTCTTTCTTCTATTATACCGAGGAGGGCCTAGTCCCTACTATAAAGGATAACCCTAATCCTATTATAGTCGAGAGCGATAAGGAGGATATAGAGATAGGTTCTAATAAGGAAGGGGAGGAAGTAGATTTAGATTCTAAAGAAGAGAATAATAAGAGTAAAATAGATTTATTAGAGAATAAAGAGGAAGGTCTTTCTAGTAATAACTTAGAGACATAGCGTTGTTAGCGTAAGGAGGCGGAGGACGGAGCTACCGGCCTCGGCGAGGAGCTCGTTATTAGTAAGGGTCGTCGTCGTATAGCTCGTCGTTAAGGACTCTAAGGCGTATAGGTCGTTCGTGTCTAGGTTAGATACTAGGGGGAAGGGGATAGTTATAGTAGGCTTAGTCGTTATAGTTATAGTAGCAGTTATAGGTTACGATATATAGTCCATTAAAGGGCTTAGGTAGAAAGGTAGCGTTTAGTTATATATATAAGGTTTCTACGACTACGAGGTTTCCGAGGGTAGTAACTAACTAACGAGTGTCGTCGACGAGCGTATACTATTCACTAAATACCTCGACTAGGAAGACACCTACACCGTAACACTACTAAAGCTTTTATAATACCTACTTATAGTATTATACACTAGAAGAGAGAGTATTATAGTCTAAACACTAGTATAAGAAGTCTAGTTTAGATAACTAAGCCTATAGAGTAGTTAATTGCTGGTTTTATAGTCTTATTATAATAGATCACGCTTTCTCGGTCCAAATTGCCGATTACAACAGTACCGCACTAGCACCGCACCGTGGGTCGGCCTTAGGGGGCCCTGACCCCGACCCTATAGTCACGTCGTCGTAAATTACAAGTGTTATAGGGTTATAAGCCTTAATATTAGGGCGTGAAAGAGTAAAGACATACGGTCTCTAGCGTCCTAGGGCCATAAGAAACATTTCTCGCTGAGTGAAAACCCGCAGGGCACGCTGTCTTCTTCTCTTCCTGTTTTCTTAGAGGCTCCTTAGTCGTAATCGCTTCTACACGTCACGGACGTCGCACCTGTCACGATGACTTGGAAAATCGTCCAATTGCCTCTGCTAGTGGCAAGTCTTAGCCTTAGTATCGCTAAAGGAGTCCAGTGCGCTACGTATGGTATGCATTTCTTTCACCAGTAACTACTTGTCCTTGATCACTAATTCTGCTACATCAGAACAAATGCCGGGGCATAACGGCCACCTGCGTGAACGCCAGGGAGACCCTGGCCCAAAGGGCAATTCGACAGCAGGCATCTGTCGAGAACAGTTCGGCGCAGTGCCTTACGGCCAAATCATCACCAGCTGCACAAAGCCGGGGGTCGTAGCACTGACGTTCTCGAATGGCCCGAATCTGTATACAAACGATCTGCTCGACATCCTCGACAAGAAAGGAGTGAAAGCCACCTTCTTCATTAGTTCGTACCCCCGATCTTGAGTATGGAATTGCTTCTAAAAGGCCATGTATGCGGCACCGGACAGATCGGCGGAATGGAAGCCAGCTTCTCGGACGTGGTCCGTCGACAGTATAGAAGCGGACATCAGGTCGCGCAAGAGACGTGGACCCACCCAGTGCTCAGCAAGCTCTCTGAAACCGACTTCCGTAACGAGATCGTGTTCAACGAGATGGCGATCAGAAATGTTGTAGGGACGATCCCAACCTACATTCGTCCTCCCTCCCTTAATTGCGACAAGCAGTGCAGAGAGAGACTTTCCAAGCTCGGTTATCACATCATTACCGCTGACATTGATACTATGGATTGGAAGTACAAAGACGACGACCCTAAGAGCCCCGAATCGTACGTCAAGGCGCAGGAGATCTTTGGGGGGGCGATCAAGGCTCGTCCCAGATCTGGGCTGGTCCTATCCTACGACACCCATCAGACCAGCGTCCGGAAGCTTGTCCCTTACATGATTGACGCTGCGCGCGATGCAGGATACCGTCTCGTCACCGTCGGCGAGTGCCTGGGAGATCCGCCGAAGAATTGGTATCGTGCAGATAGCGGGGTCTGCGGTACTGCCCTCCCTCCCCCGCCAGCGGACCCACCGGCGTCGACTATTCAGACTACAGATGGCCGATGCGGTAGTAACGGTCGGACTTGTACAGGCTCATCTTTCGGGAAATGCTGTAGTCAATACGACTATTGCGGCAACACCGCAGCTCACTGCGGGCAATTGTGCCAGAGAAGATTCGGCATCTGCAACTAGATTATGTTGTTATTGCTCGAGTCACAGTGGGTTTTGTTGTTGCTAGACATGAGCACGACTGGCAAACTGGGTTGATTATCGTCAATTTACTAAGATATAGAAAGCTAGGAAAGAAAGAAGGCTTGCTACGAACGCGAGAGGAGTGTGTGCTCCGGCGGCAATGCAGGCCGAGAGCAGGTTCATCACGTGATCATCTATCTCGGCATACAAGGTAAATCACGAAGCAGATCTCCAAGTTAGATTATATGTATTAGATGATTTGTTAGGTCTTTAGCAAGAAGGCAAACTTGTTTACCATTACCGAACTCACACGCCACTCTAGAAATGAAAGTGTTCACGCCTGGTCAATTCACCCCGGGCCGATCGCCACTGGGCTAATGAAGCTCCTGCTAGCTGGAATGGCTTCAAGCGTGGACTCGGAATGATTTTGTCGCTAAAGCAACGAAAACCCCGGGGCAGAGAGCAGGTACAACATTCTGAGCAGCAGCCGCGAAAGAGTTTGGAAGGTACAGGTGGGGACTATTGAGAAGACTATCAGTTCGGAGCCGGCAGCACTTTTGTCTTCGAAGGATTCGAACATGATTACGCATTTACGCCTTCGACGAGAGGGATGAACAGATTCTATCGTAAAGGTATATGGGATCAGTATCTCCTTTTTTGTACTGGGAAGAGGAAAGGTGCGAGATTGAGAAAGATAGAGCAGAGCAGATGCATTCCGGGGCCGAGTGACAGCTCGAATGGTATATGGCATGGATGTGAAGAGTGTTAGATTTTCTGCAACCAAAGGCCACCCCAGAGATAGGCGTTGAAATGATACTTTGTGGGTACTGTTCACGCTCTCCTCCACACTCTCTATCTACACTGCGGAAAAAGTTTATTACTTTACACACCTTGTGTCCAAGCACAATGTCGACCACACAATCGCAGAACCACCGGCGGCACGCTACCCTGGCATGTAATGCATGCAGAGAAAGCAAGATCAATGTATTGACTCCTCGCGTTCGATAGCCCCGGGGCGCACCGTCATCAGCTTCCATCCGTCTTACATCAGTGGATATATAGACGAAAGCTAACCCCACCATCTCAGGTTGAGCAGACGGAAATTTGCTGCTGGAATGAGCAAAATGGCCAGAATCTCCTGCTGCGCCGCCGCTCTGCGGAGATGACTCCAAGCTGACCCACGACAGGTTGCCATTACGTATCGCGATAGGTCTGCTATCAAGTAGAGTCACGGAGCTTGCACAACACATTCGCGACAATGGCTTAGTTCTTCCACCCATGCCGCAAGACAAGGCGAAGAACTTGAAAAGGGTTCTTGAGAACTTCGAGCTGCACGAAGCTGTTCGGGAGTTGTCCAGGGCGAAGGCGTTCGGGTCAAAAGACGTACAGGTCATCGGGAATCTTGCAGAACAGCACAAAGCAGACGACAGTGAGCATCGACAGTCCCCGGGCGAGGCAGATCCCCCCAGTACTGGAACTGCCCAGGGCCCAGTCTTGTTGATTATGATTCCAGACCTGACCTCCGCATGTGGAACAGTCACGATAGCTGGACATCAAATAATCCGCAGGAAATCACCCAGGCACTACGTTCTCTTGGGAATTCTCCACTCGACGATGATATTGACACTACACTCAGCACAGCCAATGCCCCTTCATCAGCACTGGACAACGAGTGCAGCGAGCCTCAGGACACAATTGCTGACAGTTGGAATGATAGTAATGAGAGTCTGGCAGATGAGATCTCTCGTTGTGTTGACACCTTAAAGACCGATCCTGCTGGCCGAACCAAGCTTTATGGGCCATCCTCGGTGTTTGATCCCGAGGCAATTGACAAGCCAGAACCAGCGGATGGGAAGTCATATAATCCTGCACTCGCCTCACAACCCCCACGACTACATTTTCGTGCTCAACGCTTGCCACGGGGTCTTCGTGATAACCTCACACAACTCTATTTGGACTGGGAGAATCCTCCGTTTGATGTAGTCGATCGGGAGGTTTACACTTTGGCGAGTGCAAAAGCGGCAAGAGCAGAAGATACGCCGTACTTCTCCGAAGCCTTGCAGCACGCCACGTGAGAAGACTGGTCGTGCTGGGACAAAACGCTTCCCAAGACTGATCCACCATAGGTGCGTGGCAGGTGCGGCGTTTGAGGCACGCTACCATCCAACCTTTGTGACATTCCCAAAGTCACTTGTTAGTTTCCTAGGTAACCGCGCACACCAGTCTCTGAAGGCAGAGCTTGGGCACCCCTGTGTCGCAACTGTACAAGCGATGATGATTCTGAGCGGTCATGAGGTTGGCAACGGTAGCAAGACAAGAGCATGGTTATACAGTGGTAAGTCGTACACACACATCATCATACTTGGTTGTACTCCTGACCTTATCAAGGGATGGCAGTCCGGCTTGCTTTCGACCTTGCTTTACACCTAGACGTCTCAGCTCAAGCTGCTGCAGGCATGTTGAGCGTCTCTGAGGTCGACGTCCGCCCCAGAGTATTCTGGAATGTGTGCACTGCCGATCAGTAAGGATATCTCCGGTGATTGTCGGTCTCGCTGATCGGTGATCCAGAGCTCTGGGTTTCCAACTAGGTCGACCGACCCGCATCAGTACCGAAGACGTGACAGTAGCTCAGCCTGGTACCCGGATCCAGCTCCCTAACACAGCATCTCATCTTGTAGGCTCCAGTGCTCCTGGTGATAGCGACACGACATCTGATTTCGGGGAATGTGTGCGGCAGCAACGAGTGATACTTTGTGAGATCATGGCGTCGTGTGGATATATCCTGTGAGTCCTGTAATCAAGGTATACAAGCATTGTCGACACAAAGGCTGATCTCACCTAGCTATTCAACTTCCAAGTACTCAAAAGACGCGCTACAGAAGTTGAACGCGGGCATAGTCGCTCAATTGTGCGAATGGAAGATCAAGCTACCTCCGAGCCTGCAGCTCGGACAGTCTGCATCCGCGACATACGTGCCGTCGGTTATGTTACTCCAGTAAGTGGTCCTTCACTCTCGACGGGGGAAGACTAAAAGTCGACAGTATGCAATATCACCAAAACATCATCTACGCACATGTCCTTGGATGTCCAGGCAGGGATTGCAGCCGCAGCCGCCTCTAGGTCCAGGTTATCGACATGCAAGAAGAATGTGTGTACATTCTGCGATTGCAATTGCCAACATTCTCGTACGATACGAGAAGCAGTATGGGTTACGTCGCATCCACCACAGTGCTGTTTACATCACCGCCTCTGCCGCCCTCCTACTCTTGTACGCCGATATATGCTCATCTTCGGATTGGCGGAATGACGAGGTTGTAGCGTCCTTGAGTACTTGCTTCCGAGCTCTTACAGACTTTGCTTCATCATGGCAAAGTGCGAGTTCAGCCATGGCCTCTCTACTTGAGACACAGCAGAAATGGCACTCTCGAAAAGCACCAGGACCTCATCCTCATCAAGGCCGTACCTTTACTGATGAACCTTCTGGTAATCCTGCACTTGGACCTGTAGCTCCTTCTGAGGACCTCTCGTATGATTATACTTCACTAATCATGGATGCTGGCGATACACTGCAAGACGGCTTCACTTTTGATCCCGATTTTGACTGGTCGGTGATGAATGAATAATACAAGACGACTACCAAACTAGAAACAGAGCGATGTCCCCATGACTACACAATAATGAAGAAACCTCGAGTTGGGTGACCTGTGAATACAGCTCGAGTGGTGAGCACACCCCCAGGGCCACGTCTGCATCCCGGGGTGCCCTCGCCAAGATAGCCACCGTTGATAAGCTCGGACACCCAAAAATCAAGGCTGGAATTGAATTTACGAAACTTGGTTCCGCCATCTCGTAATTGCTCGATTGTGAATGGCCCGATTCTAGGTGTGGATCTGGCTGCTCGGGACTGAGCTCTTCGGAGGTCGATGACCGGGGCCTGGAACCAGGTACAACCCCGGCCATGTGGCGGGGTTACGCCCCACAAATCGATCCCCATGGGGCGCACTTTGCAGAATTGCTTCTCCGTAGGATTGGACAGATGAGTGAGCCCACGAAGGGAGACCATGTAGTCTCCGCAGAATGGCAAGCTCATGCACGGGGGGAGGGTCACCTCGTCGACGAGAACCTCATCAGAGCCGAGAACGAGGATAAAATGACGGTATACTTGGGCTTCCTCATCGCCTCGGCAGCTCTTGGTGGCTTTCTTTACGGTTACGATACTGGTGTTGTCGGAGTTGCCCTCCCTTCGACGGAGTTTGGTGGCAAAGTACTCACCTACCAACAACAGGAAATCGCGACCGCTGCCACCACAATTGGATCTATCTTTGGCGCAGTCGTTCTGGGCCTAGTTGCCGACAAATGGGGACGTAAACCCTGCCTCTTCATCTCAGACGTCTTTTTCACCGTCGGAGCTATTATCATCGCTTTCAGCTTCAGTCCTGCTCAATTGACTGTCGAAAGATTGGTCCTTGGTGTCGGAGTCGGTGGCGCAGCTGTCATCTGCCCCCTTTACATTACAGAGTTGGCACCAACCGCGGTCCGAGGAAGATGTGTTGGAACAAACGGCTTCTGCATTCCCCTCGGTCAGACGGTCGCAGTAGCCATTGGTGCTGGAATGCAGCTTACAAAGTACAACTGGCCCGCGTGCTCATCCTCCGCGATCAGCACGACAAAGCCCGAGATGTGCTCAAGCAGATTTACCGATATGCATCACCCGAGATTCTCGAGCTCAAACTTCAAGTCGTAAAAGAGCACGTTGCTGCAACCACAGCGTTGAAGAGATCGTCCAGCTTCTGGACGCGGTCAAGGGAAGCTTTGAACGCACAAACCATATCGTCGATCGATTTTGACTGTCAGCATGATTCAAGTCTTTGGTCATTTACTGGATACAACGCTTTGCTCTATTACGCAGGAACGCTTTTTGGTCTACTAGGGCTTTCAAACCCTGCGATCGGTGGTCTCATTCCCTCGATTACCAACACCTTCTATTTCCTCTGCGGCATGGTCATGGTCGATCGTATCGGACGACGTGGACTGCTCATGAAATTTGGACCCATCATGACTGTCGGCCTACTTTGGTGTCTGATCTCATTCTACTTCATGTGCAAAGATACTGGGGGCTTCCTCGTTTCCGGGCATGAGTACTCACAAAAGATGGTTGGTTTGGTTATTGCTGGTATTGTGATCTCTGTTACTGGTTTCGGTTCAACATAAGCCCATTTGTGGCTGGTACCAGTCCGACTATCTTGCGCTGGAAATTCGAGCCGCTGGCAGTGCAATTAGCACGACTGCAAGCTTCACCGCAAATTTGGTGGCGGCAGTCTCTTTTCTGAGCGAGTAAGTGGTTAACTCCCGAAGCAAAGCATGTTAGGTCTAACTTGTACAGACTCGAGACCTTGACTCAAGCGGAACTTACGGTCTATACCTTGATTTCGTCATCATCGGTCTTGTTCTGGTATACTTCTGTTATCCTGAGACAAGTAGGTCATTCCCGCTGCACCCAAGCGAATACTACTGACAAACATCCACAGAGGGTCTATCAGTTGATGAAGCTTTTAGCCTATTCGAAGAGAATTTCGGCTTCCAGAAATCGAAGGACATGCGAAAGGAGAAGCTTAGTCTTCAAAAGCAATTCCGGGATGAAAGTGTTCTACCAAGCCAACCGGAACCAGCATCGAAGCATAATGATGCTAGTTACGTGGAAGATGTCTCGCGCGCTGCCCAGGATAAAAACTAAGGGACTTACGCGATGAACCATGGGAGGCTCCGATCCATATTCAGGATATTTTGGTCACAGTGTAGCATGGCCAGAAAATGATAATCCTACCAAAGAAACATAACATCATTGTGGCTGAAATTTTAGTTTTGGGTATTTGCATACAATTATCTCACGTGTCCAGAAACTTTTTGTATTACTATGAGATGAATCCACCGGACCATACTATACTTGACCACATTGTGTAGTAGATACTCTGGTTCAATAGTCTATATCATAGTTTTGCCACACCAAAGCCATGAGGCACAGGTCCGCACCCAATGCAAGTGCCTTGAAGACATCACTTCCGCGAGTAATACCACCATCAAATATTACCGGAATCCTTTTGTTGACCGCGTCTGCAACCTCCGGGAGCGACTCAAGGGTGGAAGGAACACCATCAAGCTGTCTTCCACCATGGTTAGAGACAATGATGCCATCCACTCCGGCCTCAACCGCACGATGAGCGTCTTCGCTGGTCATGATTCCCTTCAGTATGATCCTCATCTTTGTTTGTGCCCGGAGCCAGGATATTACTTCATCCCAAGAAAGGCTCGCATTGACCAGAGTGTCGCGATGCTGCTGGTATACTTGCTCATATTCAGAGGATGATCTAGCATGTAGCAGCAGTGTAGCCTTGGATACACCACCAGAAGAGCGTGCTTTTGCATTCATCATAGACATTCCCTTTGGTAATTCGAGAGGTTTTTTCCTCTCATGCAGGCGATTCCCCAGAATTGGTGTGTCCACAGTCAATACTAGAGCCTCATAGTTGGCTTCCTCCGCTCGACGAATCAACTTCAAGGTCAATTCTCGTGAATACAGGAAATACAGCTGGAACCATGGCCGGGGAAATCGCTGGTCTCTATCGCAGACTGCTGAAGCAACATCCTCCAAAGAAGTAGTTGCATTTGATGAAAGAACCAGATTCGTGCCGAGCGCTGACGAGGCGCGTGCTATATCGACCTCGCCCTGGCCACCCGCCAGTCTCTGGTAGGCACTCGGCGCTATTCCGATAGGAATGTCGTACTGCTTGCCAAAGATTGTGGTTTTTGTATCGATAAATGTTACGTCTCGGAGGACTCTTCATTGCGCCGCAGCGTATATTCATCATCGGCTCCAGTTATATAGTAATCCCAAACATGTGGATCGAGCTTTTGCTGAGCGATCTGTTTGACTTCAGCGACCGTGATGGGATCCAGAAGTCTTTCATTCGTTATGTGCATATCGACCGCGTCTCTGTAACTGTAGAAACAGGTCCGGCTTTGGAGATGGATAAATTCAAAGACAGTCACGTTACTTGCCCCCGATGCCGGAATGCGGGAGCCCCAGACAACCCCGGGTTGGGGCATTTGCCCATCGGAAAAACACTTCCCTGCACTGAAACTGAAGCCCTCGTTTTCCGAGCATGACTGCCCCTCCATGAGGGTCTCTTGGCTGACGATCATGCTTTCTGACAAGAGGTACCATGTACATAATCAGTGCGCTTGATGGGTCATACGCCATCGGAAGTCGTACACCGAGCTGTCGACAATTTTGCCAGGAGAAGCAGCCAAACGATCGAGACATGCCACGGCAATCTGTCACCGAGACACTCAAAGTGCATATTTTCGTGTCTTCGGTGGGTATAATTGCCTCCAAGATCAGCGAGTGACTCCTTCGTCGCCCAACACATCGACTGATATTTGACTGTCACTCCTAATCATTGTCACTATTCTTCCCTGACAGTAAAAAACAAGATCCACACAGAGAGATTCACAATGGCCGAAGTCATTCCGTACCCAGGCGTCAACCAGTTCGAAACAGTCTCCGACGATATCGATCTCGTCAATGTCTTGAACGGCGCTCCTGCGAAGGAAGATTTCTACCGGGAGTCCGGATTCGACAAGAACAAGGACACTACGACCTTCCGCAGATTCGAGGATGCTTGCGATCGGGTCAAATCTTTCTATGCTCAGCAACACTCTCTTCAGACAGTGGAATACAACCTGAAGGCCAGGGAGGACTTTCACACGAAGACCGGAGCTGAGATGACTGTTTGGGAGGCTCTGGAGAAACTCGACACATTTGTGGATGAATGCGACCCTGACACCCAGGAGTCTCAATTGACACACTTGCTTCAAACTGCTGAAGCACTTCGCCAAGATGGAAAGCCACGTTGGATGCAGCTGACTGGCTTGATTCATGACCTCGGCAAATTGCTGTTCTTCTTCGCTGCCAATGGACAGTGGGACGTCGTTGGCGATACATTCCCAGTCGGCTGTGCCTATGACGACCGCATCATCTTCGGGACAGAGTCATTCAAGAACAACCCGGACTACAACGACGCGCGCTACAACAAAGGCCTGGGAATCTACTCCAAGGGCTGCGGACTTGATAATGTGATGCTCTCCTAGGGTCACGATGAGTACCTCTACCACATCGTCAAAGATCAGTCAACTATCCCCGATGAAGGATTAGCGATGATCAGATATCACTCTTTCTACCCATGGCACAGGGAGGGAGCATACCATGACTTGATGAATGAGAAGGACGAGAAGATGCTCAAAGCCGTCAGGGCTTTCAACCCTTACGACTTGTACAGCAAGAGCGAGGCCCCACCGGTTGCTAAGGACCTGAAGGTGATTTTACCCAACCTCTACTCCCAAGTAAGATCATACTGACTAAGTCGCAGGCATACATACTACACTGAGCTCATTGACGAACACTTTCCCAACAAGATTGTCAGATGGTGAGTCAAGAGAAGTGATGGTGTGAAGTTTAGACTGGTATGCTGGTTGGGCATGAATGAAGAAGATCCAGGTAGCTTCAACATAATGCACATTCATTTGACCACGACAGTACTTGATTTCCCTTCCAAGAACGTGTGCATGGTTTGCTAAAGCACAATGCAATACCATATTTGCCAACTTGCGGCATTATGACATTGAGGGCTGCAGAAGGTCGGACTCCTCGATGGTAAATTGCAACCCCCGTTTAGTGCATTTTGAGAATTCTGGAATCTCTGAATCCCTCCAAGCTATGATTATCATCATGCCGTTTCGTGGTTCCATCACATGACAGCCTGCCGGACTGAGGGTCATGTCGCCAGGACGGGTGTGGCTGTTGAAGGGCTCATGCTGCTGAACAATGATCCGCGTTGCTGGGGCCCTCCCCGCAGTGATGAGCCCCGGAATCTCTAGCCTCCGCTAGTTTAAGGATATTGACCACCGATCAGTACCCTCCACACCTCAGAATTCGTAGAATGAATTCCGACAGTCCATGCTCGAGAATACGCATTGATCGACATACACTCTTGCTCTAGACATTCGTCTAGCCATATATTCGTGTCTTCAACAATATCTTTCTGTCAGGGCACTTCTCAATAATTCATACATCTCGACCATTCTCGTCTCTACAGATATGAGCTCAAAACTTCGCGTCGGGATCGCTGGCCTCGGTCGTATGGGTATGGATATTGCTAGATGCGGCAGAGAATGTGTACTTACGATGCGATAGGCAAGCGCCATGCAACGAACTTCCATGAGTTTACAGCTAGAGCTGCTGTGATAGCAGTCAGTACGCCCAATGCCCAAGAGCGCCAATGGGCCAAAGAGAATCTTGATGGAGTGCGGGTTTATGCCGATTACAACGAGATGTTAGCTACGGAGGACCTGCAAGCTGTCGTGGTCTCAAGCGCTACCTCAGTCCATGCTGAGCAAACGCTGCTGGCCCTTGAGAAAGGATACCACGTTCTTTGCGAGAAACCACTCAGTCTCGACCTCAGTCTTGTGAGTACTCAAATGATGATATCCCGAGAAAATTTGATGGCTGATCGAAGATGAGTAGGCACGAAACGTCCTCCACGCCTATCAAGAGTCTTGCAAGAAGTTCCCGCAGCAGAAGATCATGTGCGCCTTCTCTCGTCGTTTCGATGCATCCTATCGCGAGGCCCACGCCCTCATCTCTACTGGCCGCCATGGTCTTCCGGTCGTCTTCCGATCGCAGACTGCTGACCTGCACGATACTACTGGCTCTTTCGTACAATATGCCAAGAGTAGCGGAGGTATATTCATGGACTGTTCGATTCATGACATCGACCTTATGCTGTGGTTTCTCGGAGAAGGCCGTAAGCTTCGGAGCATACAGGCTATCGGAGTCATCGCGGTTCATCCGGAGCTCGAGAGCATGAAGGACAAGGACAATGCTATAGCCACCGTCGAATTTGAAGGAGGCAAGGTCGCTGCTTTGTACTGTTCTCGGATGATGGCAGCCGGTCAAGAGGACACGACCGAGATTATCTGCGAACGCGGATCTGTCAGGGTAAACATGGAAGGCCGAAAAAACCACGTTGTGATTCACGACTCAAATGGATCCAGGCGTGCGCTTCCCCAGCACTATTACGAACGATTCAGGGACGCATTCATTACCGAAGCCTCGGAGTTCACGGCTTGCTGCTTGGACAATGTAGCTATGCCGGTCAGTCTAGAGAGCTCCGTCAGAGCTATCGAGATCGGCCAAGCGCTCCAGCGAAGTCTCGTCACGGGCAAGAAGATCACATTTGACAAGGACGGGCAAGAAGAAGACAGATTGTCGGCGAGGCTGTAAGGTCATGTCCAATGCATCTAGATAGACATGCCGGAATACACAGAATTTCGCATGAGTTACTTGTCAATTGCTTGAGAATCTCACACAATGAGTGTGATCTGGATCTGTGATCAATTTGGTAATTGTCATGGCATTCACGACATGGAGAAGCCAATGTGCTCACGTCCGAATATATCATGTTTTCTCTGGAAGCAAGAGAGTGCGTTATATTACAGCCGGCTAGCCCGAGGCGATGTCAATTCGCTTCCAAGTTGCCTCCAAGATGCTACTGCACGCTCAGCGTTTCTTTCTGGGCCCTGATCTGCCTGCTTCATCGTGAGAAGGAGTCAGGACGTGCCTGTTGGAGAGGATACTGAACGCTGAATACTTCACCTTGCCTAGTTGTGTAGGTCATTCCATGTTTCGAGACTTCAACTTCCGCAGGTCGGTGTGTCTACCCCGCGGACGGGAAGTTACATGGCGAGGGGCACTGGGCAGAACACGTGGAGGGGCCCATGGCGTTCAGAAGCAATTCTCGAACTGTGGAGGTAGACGTGTCGCTGATCGTGACTGGGACTAAGTCCGTCGGAAATATTATCCCAGTTTGCCATGCTGTTCCTCAGTCAACTATTCCCACAATTTCGGCTTTAAAATGGTCTTTCAGCCAAATGCTGTCGTGATTGTTGTACACAATATGTGGCGGCGGTTCCCAACGACAATAATCTATGCTCGATCCATTCGAGCCACCGTCTACTATTCTATAGCCTCCCCTCTAGCCTGATATCGTGCGAGCTTGCCCCTACATATATCGCAAAGCCAGACGTTGGTGTCTTCCACGACTGGGACGCAGTGTTCCAATAGCTCAGATCACGCTTTCGGATGTCAAAAGTGACTGTCTGCGTCGCACCTGGGGCAAGGGAGATCTTCTGGAAGCCACGAAGCTGTTTGGGAGGTGAAGAGGGTGTACCTGCTGGAAGACCGATGTAAAGTTGGGCCACCTGAATGTACGTTAGCTATGTATATGTCAGGTCTCACAGCCATGACATGCCTCTGCTCCAGTTACTGTTCCATTGTTCCTGATAGTGGCCTTGACAGAGGCGACGTTGTCAAAAAGCTGCCCGGATGACAAGGTGCTGACACTGAGTGCCGAGTAGACAAACGTTGTGTAAGCTGGAAGCATTAGATTCAAAGACGCTATCGAAGGATTCTGATGCTTACACAAGCCAAATCCGAACTCGTAACGTGGCGCAATCTTCGCAGCGTCAAAATGCCGATAGTCAACAAAAAGTCCTTCGGCAAAGTTGTCATCGCCATTTTGTATGGCGACTCCATAGTCGTTGGGCGATTTGGCAATTGTGTACGGCAGTTTGCCACTAGGGGATGTCAATCCGTATAATACATCTGCTAGGCCGTTGCCTGATTCTTGGCCAGGGAGACCGGCCCAAACCAGGGCTTGAACATTGGGTTGAGCAAGTATGGTCTCGAGAATGATCGGACCGACGCTGTGTACAACGACAATAGTGTTCTTATTGGCCTGAGCAACAGCTTGAACAAGCTGATTTCCAGAGTGCCATGGGTCAAGGTTGTTTCTATCACCCTCATTGCCCTCCACAGTGATGTACTCTTCCCCGGAATCGGCAGTGATGAAGACGATTGCAGTTGCGGTCTGCGATGCGGCAGATGCTGCTGCGTTGACATCGTCGGTTGTGGCAGTGACAATCTTGGTGCCATCCTTTGCAGCCTGTGTCTCAATCGCATCTGCTGGTGCAACTAGATATGGGAAGTCCGCAGTTCCAGAGCCCCAGCCCATGGCAAGGTGTCCAGTATTGCAGCCCCTATCAACGCAAGCATTTGCGCCCACAGGATTGACAACCGAGTCTTGACCAATGAGGGCAATGCTCGCAGGCTTGACCAGAGGAAGCGCTTTGTTGCTGTTCTTGAGCAAAACAATACCATCCCGGGCGATCTGTCGAGCAACGGTAGCATGGCCGCCAGATACGGATGGTGCGCCCTTACCTCCATTCCAGCTCGACCAGGTCACCGCCGGATAGCCAGCATCCTGTTTCAACAAGTACCATGCAGCCAAGATGCGGATTACCATATCGTCGAGGCGTGATTGCTTCACTCCGCCACTGTTGATCGCATTGATGAGATTCTGGCCCCAGAGAAGATTCCCTCCAGAGAAGTCGGTGCCAGGCATGGACATGTCCAAGCCACCTATGATAGTCAGCAGAGTCAGATACACAAGTATTACATTGACCTACCAGTCGCAGCTCCAATAGTGGTGTGCTGGGCATTCCAGTCGGACATGACATAGCCTTGAAAATTCAGCCCCCCCTTCAGCAAACCGTTCAGGGCCTTGTCATTCTCGCAGGCATAAGTGCTGTTCAACTTGTTGTACGAACACATGATCGAAGCGACGTTTGCATTGACGGCATCTGCGAACGGCCAGAGATAGAGTTCGTGCATTGTCCTATCATCGATGTTGCTGCTCATGATGTCGCGGTTTTTTTCTTGCTCGTTTCCGATATAATGCTTAGCGCACGCTTGGACACCGGCACTCTGGTTCTGTCAATGTCGCCCCGGCAGTATTTACGCACGCTCACCTGCATTCCCTTGATGGTCTCGGCCATTGCAATGCCCGTCAGATATGGGTCAGCTGCGAAGCCTTCCCAGTTGCGTCCGGCTTGAGGAATCTTCCCGAGCGGTCCTATTGAGACTCATTAAAGCCAATTACGATAATAGCGAGGGACTTGTGTACCCGCTACTGGGCCCAGCTGCACATGTACACCAACGCCCTTCGCTTCAGCACCGAGAGCAGCGCCACGTGCACTCATCAAAGCTGTGTCCCAAGTAGCGGCAGCTTGAACACCTGCTGGGAAGGCAGTGACACCTTGCACGTATCGAACGCTACCTAAAGTTAGGGTGTCCCAAAGCAAATGTGACTAACTGACCCAAGTGGTCCATCCTGCAAGCACAACGATGGATAGCCTATGCTCGAGACTGCACCTGTGTTTCCAACACAGGGGCCCTTCGACCATCCAACACCAGTAACAATCTTTATCTTGTCATTGTTGTTCAATTTCGCAAGTGCAGACCGGGCCTTCTGGTATGCATCTGTCCAAGCGCCCGTGCCCTGACCTTGGGCCAAAGTGTGCGCGCAGAGCAGGCTTATCAGTATCAATCTTGTCGCCATACTGTACATAAATGAATGAAATCCGACGGAAGTAGGGGGAAAGGGGGACACAGCACCTACTTGGCCTTTTTATGGAAACATCACATGGGGTGAATTGGCACAAGAAGCTGTATCCTAATGACAGAAGATTGAAATGACCATCGGAAATGTTGCATGGTGACAGGATGAAGCCGGACAAGGTGGAAATAAGGCCGAGAAAGTCGCGGAGCGCTGATTTTGGCCCGGAAGCGCTCTTTTTAGCCATATTCTAGATGGGGATGGTCTTGGAGTAATCCAACAGGAAAATAAAACGTGGTGGGTGCCACGGACAGCGCTGTCCGCGTGCTGGATGATACCCTTTGGTCTGTAGGCAATGTAGTTGCCGTTCTCGAGATCGACACGCAGCTTCTCATGGTCTGGTAGGTCGAAGATGACCTCCCCCCTGGCGTACTGTTTGTCGATACTGCCCTGAGAGTCCGAAATTGACAATGTAGAACAAGTCTGTATTGTTGAATCCAGGAATTCTCCGGCTGAAGGTGCACACTTATTGCTGTTCGGCACTTGGCGGGTCGAACCTGAACACGTCCAGAGTGACGAGATCGGCAACTTAGATTAGTCACGCCCTACATGCTGGACATGTTGGCGTCGGTGTCCTGCTTCAAGCATTGTACTTCTGTCAATCTCCACCATCACATATTTTTTGTTCTCTCCCACAAAACACATAGCTCAAGCACTTTGCCCACGTTGCGCGCAATGCGTTTGTAACGTCTGTGTTCGCCTGTACAAAGGCCTAAACGAGTCCAGGAGCTCTGCGCCACCACTCAGCGACAAGGGTGAAAGGCACAGTGCTCATACAGCCTGCAGCATTAATGTAACTTCGCTCTTTTTGATGCCACTTTAGCAACCACGACGAGTACCTTCGTTCCTAGCGACGATAAAGAACATGCCGAAGGTCGAGACGTGGCCAGGCTCGCGCTATCCTGCGGCCAAGACTGTCGTAGCTGTGATTGAACAGTCGCGATCTCAATTACTTTCAGAACACCGACCGCTTGAAATCTCCACCTTTTACGCGGCACAGCGACGACCAGCATGCGTTATGAACCTCGTGGTCAGTTCATCGTTGACGAGCGTGCTTGGCGGCTCCAGGCATTAGCGTCGACAACGTCTTCCAACGAGATGACCCTGACCGGCCAAATGTTCAATCAAAGCTGACCAAACGGCTAATGTCGACGTTCACCGATCCCTAATGATACGATAATCAACCAAGTTAAGTACAAATGGCGGTCGTGAACCGCACTCGCTTTCTCCGGTATCGATCAAGGTTCAAGGTCATAAGTATGCGTTGGTCACATTTTTCTGGTCTTGTGGTGCTCATCGCCAGGGCTCAAGCTCATGGCGGCGGACCTTGTAATATTGTGTCAGAAACAGATATCAAGCCGTACTTTGCTACCGATACGAGTTTCCCGTCAGAGACACCCATCGCAAGACTTCCTCGGCCAGCTGTAGCTTATGCCCCTGCCATAGCTGCTGCGAAGAAGTCGCCAAGCACGAAGAAGGGCCAGGCTAAGACGACAGCTCGCAAACCTACAACCACAAAGAAGAAAGCAAAAAAGAAGACAACCGCAACGACCAAGAAGAAGAAGCCAGAGAAGACTACTACGACGACCACGACAACCAAGAAGAAAGCCGGCAAGAAGACATCGACGACAACAAAGGCCGGAAAGGAGACTTCTGCAGTGACGACAACAACGAAGAAGCCCGCAGGTAGCAGCAAAACCGAGCAACCCGCGCAGAGTACCACCCAAACGTCAACCTCAGTTCTCAAAGCCTCCACCGAAGCTACCTCCGTGGTTGACTCGACTTCTAGCTCAGCCTTTTCCAGCAGCGATGTTGCTATCACTCCGTCCCAGACAAGTGTAACATCGGAGACGGTCGAAAGTACCATCTCCGCGCTGTCAATTTCGCCTATTTCGACCTCGACCACAGTCACGACCACGAGTACGACAACAAGTACGACCAGAAGTACGACGACAGCCACGACCACCACTACTACCATTGCTACGACTACGACAAGTACTACCTCGGTCGCGCCGACGACTACAACTACAACTACAACACCCAGGGTTCGAGGCACGCCAGCCGTGTTTGCGGTGGCACCCTCTCCAAGCAATCTGAATCCCGCCTTTTACAACTTCTCTCAGACATCCCAACATTCGAGTGCTCACTTCCTAATCTGGAACACTACTGACTCGGACGCTCCAAATGCTCTGGCTACTCTCGAAGGAACATACGATTGTTTTGTCAACCGGCTAGGTTGGCGCAATCCGGGGGTATCTTTCCGAGACGATCCAGAGTATGGGCCTTTCTACAAAATTAATGAGTACACGACTCCAAACCTGCCTGTCTCGTTCGCCTCCGG
Source organism: Elsinoe necatrix (assembly GCA_033846785.1). NCBI lineage: Eukaryota > Fungi > Ascomycota > Dothideomycetes > Myriangiales > Elsinoaceae > Elsinoe > Elsinoe necatrix. The sequence goes on along the minus strand of JANZYI010000015.1, from coordinate 515,515 downwards.
AGTCACCACTGGTGATTACCAGACTGGCTTGGGCTTTACGTTCCTTCTACCGGACTCCGTCAATGCTTCTGGCATCGTGAGCCACGAATTTGGACATGTCATGACGTTTGCACAACAGCAGTGGTGGAACCAAAGTCGCCCCATGGGTACGTACTATCACTTGTTCCCACCACAGATTTAGCTGACATGTTCACAGGGTGGGCAGAGCCAATTGCCCAGTACGTCGATGAGATGTACATACACAGTTCGACATGTGGTCCCTCTCGTGCATTAGTCAACCAGACTGATGGCTGGACTCTGTTCGCTGCGCAAGTCACCATCTCACTCTCCTACATGACAATCGTAGACGCGAGTGCACAAGGAAACTCATACCAGGCCTGGCCATTCCTGATGTACCTTTCCAACAACCCGGATAATTACGCACCTCTCGGAAATGGTACCATGCTAAAGCTCTTCCAAAACTTCCTCGTCGACTCGAATGAGACACCGTTTCACACCCTTGACAGAGTGGCATCTCCAATTACTTCGCAACAACTTGTAGCTAGGTACTGGGCAAGAATGGCTTGGGTCGATTTCAACGATCTCACAATGCAGTACGTCTGGAACGTGACCCGTGGCAACCTGAACTACAACAACACTGTTCAACTAGATACTAATATCTGGGGCGTTCAATCCGGCAAAAAGCCGTTGTATATGGGATCCAACATCATCCCTCTAAACAATACCGAGCAAAGCGTTGACGTGCGAGTCGACGGCAACATGACTTTCTCCGCCACACTGGCAGTCCGATCCTCCCTTGATGGCACGATCCAGTACATTGTTATGTCTAATACTACAGCCTCCACCGGCGCCAGATTCGCACAACAGGCGACCATCACTCTCTCTTCGTCTCAACAAGCCATGTTGGTCGTCGCAAACGCACCTGACGATCTGCTTCTATACGATGCTCGACTCATTTCTGGCCCGGTCGCTGTGGGACTTGATTATAATGTCACTCTGACAGGAGCGACTCCCATGACCACTTTTCCATCAGTACCATCATGCTTCTATTCTTTCAGGGGCTGTTCGTAGAAGAGCTCCCGAAAGACATTATGGATATTGCGGGGACTGTGAGATTTGACCACAGTCCGAAATCGTGACTTTCGTTCACATTCTCATTGTACATATTCCACCACGGTAATTCAAGTACCGTAAGACAGAAACAAGGTTTGAATAGATCAACATGGTGGCATTCCATCGGCACATCGGTACCGTGCAAGTCTTTCACAGGCAAGCTAGACGTTCAAGGACTGTTTTTGTGTTTGGTTCTAAATTCATTCCAGCTTGTTATTTGCCTTATGCGGCTACGGACTGTGGATTATGGAAGACATCTTGCGGGTCTACCTGCTTTTTGATGGATTGCAGGCGCTCAAGATTGCCGAGCCAATACTGTCTTTGACCGTCCTTGAGCCGTGGGTCAACGTATCCAGCATATGCGCCTTGTACACCCGGTACCCCGTTTTGGACCACCTGATTGAGACCGTCCAGAAAGCTGTACGTCTTCGGCTGAGTATCAACTAATGACACTGCATACGTCTGCATGAAGTACAGGACATTTCGGTGTGGATAGGCCGTCTTGTCAGCTGGGATGGTGTTGATGTATCCGCCCGCGAGGTCGAAAACGACGAACCAGATCAGGGTACCAGCATCGGTCTTCTCCATATACTGACACAGTGCATCTATGGTCTCGTCATTGAGCAGAGTTTGGGGTGTGAAGGCGAGGGACTTGGAGTAGAAGTGTGCTGCGACGCCACCAAACAGGTCGAGCCCGCTCTTAGCTGATGATTGAATGAGATCGCCGACCACGTCACTGACGACGGTGGTTGTGAGATCTGTCCCTTGAGGTAATTGACTGTGCAAGTTCAGCGATTCGAACTCCTTTTGCGAACCGTAGTAAGTGCCGCTGATAACCATTCCGCCTTTGAACATGGAGAGCACGGAAGCAAACTTCCAGCTGAGTTTCGGATCAGAGACGAGCTTGTTCCACGCTTTGACTGCAGTTGCAAGTGTCGTCGCACCACCAGTGGTGACGTTAAAGGCGTATTTGATCGCTTCCTTGGGCTCCGGGACGGTCTGAAATTTGAAATCTGTGACAATGCCAAAACTGGCACCAGCGCCGCGCATAGCAAAGAATAAGTCAGGGTTGACGGATTCCGATGCTCGTACGATGGACGAATTTGCGAGCACTACTTGCATCTCGACAACTTGGTCAGCAGCGGTACCAAGTTGTCTGCCCATGGAACCAAGTCCACCGATGGTAGCATGTCCACCGATACCAATTTGTGCGACTTCTCCTTTGGAAATGAAGCGCCCTCCATTATCGTGCGTCCGCTTGTCAAGATCGCCTAGCCGTGTCCCCGCACCAACAGTCGCTATCCAGCTGGTGTGGTCCATGTTAAACTGCTGGAAATTCTTCATATCGACTATCACAGCAGATGATCCTGCACCACCTAGGCCTGTTCCATGTCAGCTTGCAAATAGACAGGGCTCGTACTGCACCAAGCGTACCGTAGTTACCATAGCTATGGCCACCGCTCCGGGCCTGCACCTTGGCACCAAACTTGGTCGCGCAGACCACCACTGCGGAGACCTGGTTGGCGGTACTGGGATATGTGATGGCAGCAGGCGTGACAGGAATGTCAAGATTATAGCGGTGCACATCTTGCATCTGGAAAAGAGCATCAGAGGAGAACGCAACGTTTGCGTCGCCCCCTACGGCGCTCAGCAAGCACGACCTCAAGCCTGGTGAGGTCGTTGAGGTGCTGGAAACTCCCTGACCCATTTTGGTGACTCGGCAGGATACGAATATTTGTGAATTGTTGATCTGTGAGAAGAATGTGAATGCAATACCTCACTTGGGACCTACGGTATACTTGTATCCTCAGTTGAAATTGAGGGAATGACCCCCCCCGGTCGCTTTGAAGACATGCCAAACTCAGCTCAAAAATAGTTGACAGGGGAGTGAAATAGTCTTCGTAGGGGCATGTAGCCCGGGAACTGTCTCATCTCAAAGATGGACATGAGGAAAACCATGGTTTGAATTTCTCAATTTCAGTTGTGTGAGTTTGGGGGAAGGGTAAATGAGTTGCAGCAGTCAGGCTTTCGAAGAAGGGTTTCGTCTCTGCGAAACCTCGGCTGATTTCGCTACAGCTCAGTAGTGGCCCCGCGGTCATGCTTGCTACTAGTCTTCGACCTCTCTCAGCACCATAACGGCTCTTCTTCCAACGGCTCAAGGTCCGAGGACTGCTACTGTAGACCAAGACAGACTCACAGCTATACATTCTTCGCCGTGAAATAGCTTCACAAACAGCAGCCCTGGACTAAATCCGAGTAGGGTTTGCTTGACAGATTGCCCATACCAAACGTGTTTTTGCAGCCCTAAGTCAATCGCCGAGGGCATCGCCAGTCACATGGATCTGAAATGCCCACTGATGGCCGTCGTACTACAGGGATGCATTTTACTGCACTAAGGTCGGGTCTATGCTATTTATTCACAATGGCCGTGCGGTGATTTGCAAGCCCAGGAGTACTGTCCTTCATCGAAGTGAACCATGTGATGACAAGACCATTCGAGCTACATCTTGGCCAAGCAGAAACAAAAGCGCAGCACTCAGCAGAAGATGTAATCATACAGCGTTGACTCCGAAGCTCCTTACACTGCCAACGTCCCTTTTAGCTTGTGGCTATCACTGTTGTAATTGTCCAGATCTACTCCGTAGATTGGTATCAACGACGAACAATTCTCGCAGGGCAGACGAAAGGGCCCACTATTCCCGGCTTTACCCAGCTGTCGACTGTCAAACTTGGCATCGAAAACATCACTGTTCTTGCCGAGGATGATGTTCTCAATAGCGATTCCCATAGTCCGTGTGTGATCGTGCGTAGGAAAATAATGCGGTCTGTCATCGTTAGTTGACATGTCACCATGTTTGACCGAGCACAAATTCTAGAACTAGCGGTCGTTTATCTTGTGCCATGACCAGGGCTGAATGGAAAACGCCCAGAGCTGACCGCTCAATGCTGCAGACATCGTCCAAGTGATCAAACACCACCGAGTGTCCTGCTCTCAATGAGCTGAGCACCGCAGGCACGAGTCCTGCATGCTCTGGAACTTGTACTTGGCGGCGCTAACATAGTTCTGTCTCGTTGCTGCAAACAGGGCAAGATGGCGATATACGTACAGAAATCCGACGATGGGGTACGTCTCTGCACAACGTCCATACGGAGTTTTGGGTAACCAAGCGTCATCCAGTATTGGAGCTGTCATCCTGGCGTAAAAGAAGTCGAGTCTACTCAATGCCGTAGCCCCTTGAGCCAACCACAGTGCGTCGACCGCTTGCTGGATAAGAAGGGTAACCTGATCTGGTAGTTGAGTATCCTGAGCGCCAGGTACTTCGGGAACCACAGGTATGAATAGTGGAGTGATGTAGTATTTGAAAAGGGCTTTGTAAGCATCTTGCACGATTTGAGCGTTCCGATCATATCCACTCTGGAAGCGAAGCTGGAATAGAGCAGCTATCAACGCTCTGATGGTACGACGTCTTTGGGTGTCATCGAAAAGAGTTGCAACTCGTAGAGCCGCTCGAGGATCGTTTGCAATGACCCAAGCTGCCCGAGCTGCTGTCTCGAAACCGGACATCAGCGGCTTCACAGAATCGTCAGCAAGAATTGCCATCAGCATTTGTCCTTGGAACTGGATCCTCCCACATAGAAGGTGGAGAAACGTGTCCGTATACTGACGCAATGATCTTGGGTCGAAGAGCGGCAGCTTGGCTTCGGGGTCGCTCCGTAAGTGTCTCAAACCTGCAACGAGGACTGTTTCTTTGCGGAAGATGTCTAGAGCTCTCTTCGCTTCTCTTGTAGCAATGGCGTCGTCACCTTCGATTCCGGATGGAGCGAAAGTACAGCCAAACATGTAGGGCTGACGGTTCTCCCCACCCACGTACATGACGCAACTCATGATGGGTATACCACTCATTATTGGGATTTGCGGGTATTCCACCTGCGTAAGGAATGCCAGAAAGATACACTTACTTAACATGGCCAGAAGGGGTAGGTAGTAACCTTCAAGTGTCGGGGGGTTGTGAGCTGGTGGTGGGCTTACCACACTGAATATGTAAGCCAGTGCGGAAGGACCATCGGCAACCCGAACAGTCTGGCCCGTTTCTCCCCAGGGTAATTCTGAGGCGTCGGGGATCCTCGTTTGAAGACCTGGTTGCTGTGGCCGGAATTTGTACCTATTCACCTGTCGCCTGTGGTCCTGGTAAGCCGAAGACGACATTAAAACTACTATGGATACGACCCTTGAGGAAAGTAATCGGACAGAAGCTGTTGCACATGAGCTTGATAGCTGGCAGGAATGCCTGCATCGGCAAGGTTGGCTCGTAGTCCATTTATAAACGTGGTGAACTGGTAGCATGTCAGATTTGTTCATGAAGTCATTAGTGATCGTTGAGCTTCTGGCGCTCTGAAGGGTTTCTGTTGAACCATGTTGTCCAATAACCCCGAATGACAAAACGTAATCTGTGAGGCCCAGGCTATGCGGCTTTGCAGTATCAAGGCTTGGTCCAAGATCGGAATGGTGATATCAGGATTGTGGCGATGGCAAGATTACCACCAATCACTCGAGAAAGGAGAGTAGAACATCCTTATCTGGGGGTATGGTACTAACCTTTGCTACATCTGCTGCCCAATCGTGAATGTCGCCCTGATACGTATCTTGAACGATCTTTCTGTCTAGCTCGGCTGTGCCGCCGAAAGCTGTAAAATCATTCCAGTCCCAAAGTTGAGCCATCTAAGGGACAGGATTATCTTTCCAGAGATGTTAGTAAATATCACTCGGGAATGACCAGGATGGCCACGATAGCAAGGAGAGGTATAGAATGACCACGAGAAAAAGGGGACCAATTGCAGAAGACGTAGCGAAGCTTTGTCGTCGGTGATCTTTAGAAGTTTAGGGGAGCCAGCAGAACAGAATCTCGAGGACTAAGGAAAGTTAAGAGGATCGAATACCAGGATCTGCATAAGAGGTATGAAGGGGGGTTAGTGTCGACCACGGATCGAGTGGCGGTCACCAACGATTCAGATGTCATGAAAAGGAGGGATAGAAGTGACGAGTCATCATGCGGCCAAGATCTCAAGTCGATAGACTTGATCCCAGGTCAACGTCGACAAGATGGATCGGGTCCATGGCCACGTCAGGAGTATAGACCGCTATTGAGCAGATTCGAGACATGAACAACTTCAGCTGATCAAGGATGACTGGCTCGTGAATACTCGTTGCAAGTTTCATTTTTTCGGCGATCCCGTGTCGGTCTTTGCGCTTAGACCTCACTAGTGCAGCGATGTCAAGTGAAGCTGGTGAGATTGCACGAGCAGAAAACGCCACCCAACGGGGGACAGAAATCCGCACCGGCCCGAGACACCAAAACATAGGCACTGGTGTCATTTTTGGCTGATGAGACACAACATTCGGTTTTCTCGCTAATGCGGCCTCGAGCTATTGGTTTGTCGCTTCCGTCACTTAGGCTCGAGGTCACCTCAGCGCGCAGAAAGAATCTCCCATAGGCTAGTGCTCGATGTCCGCCATACTGTGTAGAATGAATCAACTTGGGCAATAGCACTTTTACCGACCATTAGACACACAATTCTCTCGGGCTTTCTCTCCTGCAACAGCCAGAGCATCCCTGTGCCCTGCCCAACATATCGTCCAATCGGTCAATTATGAGTGTCAGTTGTAGAGAATGATCTCTCCCGCTCCTTTGCTGACGTCTCATAAGGGGAACAACGGTTCTTACGCTGCAAGAGAGCAGAGCTTGCCTGCCGGGGTCACAAGGATCAGACCAGGCATAGCACAAGGCGGATCTGTAATAGAAGGTCCTAATCATCAATCACAACATAAATCTGATAAAATCCCAGACACGCAATGCATGGGTGGACCTTGGTACCTCTTTCTCTTCCCGCAGTTGCTGGAGCAATGATCCCCAGGTAGGTCCTGTGATGCATGAGTCGACCTATTCATGACGACTGAATTGCAATCAGGATTTCGATCTATCTGGGTTCTTTGGATTCAAGACCCCAAATCTGGCCAGCGATTACGGTCTCGATTTCCTGTTACCTGTGCTGAGAGCGAAAGGTGGCGACGACTATCTTCTGGAGGATGGGAAAAAGCTGTATTATCTTTGGAATCCTTGGGTGGGTAATTTGTACCGCTTCAACGCCGGTACTACCTTGGAGAAAGCTATTGAGCAGACTACAGATGGTATAACTCATCAGGAGCTCACTCAAGTGTACCGCAAACAAGGCAGGCCAGCCACAGGTGGAAGTACTGCGCTTGGAGGTTGATGTTGGTGTGGGGAATGAGCTAGGATTGACATGATTATCTGTACCCAAGGTATTTTCTCATCTTTGTAAAACTAATTTTCCTTGCGCTGTGTGGTGTATCACCGCATAATCACTGTCCAATTCTATGAAGTCCACCATGCACATCCGTCCATTATCCAAACCTCCTGGCACTGTCGAACCTACCTTGACGTCAACGGCAGCAACATAGAAAGTATGGTGTGGTTTAATCTGGTACGTCACTCCAGGATCTGGTGTGAAAGTTGCTGCAATGCTAATATCCGAAGGATCAAATCGCGACGTACTTAAACCGTAGCCTTCAAAGAAGCGCCCTGGAAGCATTAGTCAACCTTGTTACGTACGCAGATTGGTGTCCGAAACCATCTTTCGCTCGTTTAGCGGTAAACGTAGTATCGTTCTTTAGACAGAAGCTGTCTTCATTTCCCTCGGACACATGCTTCTCGTGCGAGAAAGTAGGCCCATCTCCAGGCTCGACAGTCACAGCGCAAGTGTCCCCAAGTTTCGTCTTTTCGCCGTCCGCATCATGACCGACAGTCACCATTCTGGTATCGAGAACAGAGGTGTCCAGTGATGCACCTACATCAAAGACCGCCGTTGTATCGAATTGTCCGCATACCGCGGTGATATGCTTCGAGATATAGAACGATGCTGATCCACCACCGTAATTGACGCCATAGCTAGCCGCTAGATACAGTCGTTGCAGTCCTTTCACTGGCGATGGTTTGATTTCTGGGACTGCAGTGAAGATGGCGTAGCTTGCTTTTTGTCCAGACTTGTTCCGGACAAGGACGGTGTAGGTCGTGCTGACTCCTGATACGGAAAAATTCATCTTGGGTGCTGGTGAACTCATTTTGCGAAGGCTGACCACAGTTTGCCAAAATCTAACTCCAAGGTAACGTCTGTTACTGGATAGCTTTATCACTGCTCTGCAATCTCCTACTATTTGACAGGTCGATGTATAGAGTACCGACTTACGACACTGGCTGAAGTACTGCGGATCTTCAGCTAAGACCAGGCTTAATTGATTACGCAGCATTCCATCGCTTTCAAGCGCGATCTGACTCAAGATACCCTACGTAAGGTCACAGCATCATCCATGACAAGATCAACGAATGGAGCGTTTGATTTATTGGCCTCTGTATTGGCGCCAGAGGCTGCATAAGTCAATGAAGTTATCGAGGCTCAGCGGTCATGCATCATCTTTCATTAGAACTTCCCAAAAGAGGAGCACATGAGGGGGTATCGACCATTGAACGTAATCAGCCTGCAGGAGAAGGGTGGATTAGATGTCTCATGGAGCAGATGATGGTGTGAGGTCTCTCAGTGGCGATCTCCTTAGTCTTCTGAATCCTTAGCCACGAGTTCACAACGGCTCGCTAAGGAACGACTATTCAGTACTGGTGCTCTGTGAGTCGTCCATTCCAGTCTGTCTGCTACTACCCAGTCGTCTCCTGATTTACGTATGAGACCAAAGACAATATGCCTCAGAATTCTGACGGATGGTCAGGGGCCCCCGATTCAAACATATATAAACGTCCTTCCTCCCCATCCTGATAGAGATCACCCAGGTGAAAACTTCCAGTGCTCTCAAAGGTCATTCCAAACTCTTTCTATCCCAGCAGCTGAGATATATTTCCATCACCATGCCATCGAACATCTATACCATCCGCATCAACAACAACTCTGGTGCAGCGCAGACTTATGTTCTCTTCAACGCTGCACCTATTGTCAATGGAAGGGTCTCTGGTACCATTTGGTCAAACGTCTACAAGACTGCCCGTGCTGCAGACGGCGGGCAGGTCACTTTCACCATGTACAAGCAATACTATGCCATGACTGGCTCTACTACCGGAGGCTTCTCGGAGGGAGTTCAGATTAATGTCTCTCAGACCAAGGCAGTGACTTTGGGATCGGCCAACGACGATGGGAGCCGAGTCCCTGGCACCACCTTGTCACTTAAAGTCGATCAAGATCTTCCATCCTTCAGTCCGGTCTCTCCGGGAGACTCTGCTCTGCCCGGAGCCTTCCAAGTGAGCACTGGCAACGATTTCACTGCCAGGGACGCTGCAAATGGTCAGTAAGATGCTCATGTTGTTATGACTGCTATTGACAGTGCACAACAGGAAACTACCTGATTGGTCTCGGTAGCGGTCAGAACAGCGCCACTCCACTTGCCAGTTTCCAGCCCGAACCTGGTGTCGATTACCAGATCCAGCCAGTCAACACTTACTACGTCTCATTTGGCGATTACACCCCTGGGGCTTTGATCAATGTCCAGAAGTCTGCCGGTTCGGCTGCGAAAGTCGATTATACCGACCCAAAGTTCAGTAACAACGTCGTTGTCAACCATACTGACCACGGAAAGCTTGTTCCTCAGGTCTGAAGGACAGAGGTTGAGAGTTCATTATTCCATTGTACTGCGCAACCGATTAATCACCAACTCTCTACACTCGTTGATATAGTCTTCTGACCGAATCGAGTCTGCATGTCTAAATCGTGTCCTCTGTAACCTTGCAAATCATGTGAAATCAGCTTACTTCGAGTGGATGAATTGCCACCACGACTTTTCGTTTAGCAATTCTATTCTGGTCGAATCCGTCGATCCAGATCTGCCAATGATCACGACATGGATTCCCATTGATCTGGAATATTCATATCTGTCCAAAGATCTGCAGAGTAGATGGATTCATGTCTGTCGGCGTCCGAATACTGCACATCGATCGTTGTCAAGGCCTTGTCGAGAGCATGGGGAGGCTCTTGAAGTGCACCGGGCCTTGATGCGGTCCGTCCGACCTGATTTCTCAACGGTCGAAACGCGGATGAGAATCCAGCAACTTCCCAGACCCTGGGGGCCAAGCGAAAGACGTTGTATCTAGCAGTGAGACATACGGGGACATGCAAGAGGTGGCTTATACTCGCGCAACAACGGTCACACGGCATCGCCGAGCCTCCGCACACGCTCGGTCATCACTGAAGAGTGAGGCTCCCATGTGCTATTGGCAGTCACGAGACAAACCGTCTATGAGCGGCGCGTCAACGTTCAAGCCACGAGCCTTTTGCCAGCTCTGTGATATTCGCCCTCGCTTAATTGCCTTGGCGGCAACCGGTCATGCTGCAAGATCATGCAGAGCAGTATACCGGCCTGATGGGACAACAATGACATGACGAAACACGATCCTCATCTGGCATGTGGGAACAGCGGGACTGTAAGCCACATGCAATGAAAGCGGTAGCAGCACACCTCTTAGGCCATCCCACCATCATTGTTTCACCTTGTCGAATCCGCATTCCCTGGCCTTGACTGATTGTACCATCTGCAGATGGCGAGATAGTCTACTGGTCATGCAGCAGAGTAGTACTAACGAGCATCGAAGGAGGAACGATCTCCAGCGTTTTGAGCCCAGCGACAATGTAGCAAACCAACGATATCCAATTCCAGCTGCATCGCCATAGACTCGTCAGACCATTGATCATTAGCGGTACTGCTCATGGAGTCCACCACCAGAAGACACGAGTGATTCATATTCCACCAATGCGGAAATACTGATCATTGTGACATATGAGAATGTAATCATGTCTCAGGAGCTATGACGGCGAGCTTGCCTTCAACAGCGCCACTACAGCCCCAGAAGCGCACGAGCGTGTATATTTGGGGGCTTCCCCCCCTCACTTGGGACGCGAAATTGTAGTGCCTTTCCGACAGAACTGCTAAAACAACTTGTCCTCCAAAAACCAAGAGTACAATCTCCAGTAGTGGCCATAGGAGCCTACAAGGCTGACCTTTCCCAGTGCCATCCGTCTCTTTCAACAATTCCGTTATCACGGGTATAACCTCGGGGCCTTTTACTTCGGTCCAATTTGACGTGTATGGGACCTACTACAAGCCATCGGAGCCATTGACGATCAAGAGTGGGAGCTTGACGCATCTCAACACCTCTGGAAATCAGGGTCAGCGCATCTGGGCAGCAAGGGATGCCGCTGCGTTCGGACAAGGAGGCATAACCGTGTCCTGTAAGGTAATCGCCCGCAGCTCTTGCTTCATACTGATCGAGTTTGCAGTTGTCGGCGGAAATCTCATCTTGACTCAGGGTCAAATCACTGCCCGGTTCGCATAGCTGCCACAGCATTAACGGGACATGTGGTGACTAGACCTATTGACTGGGGCTTTCAAAGGCGGTGGATACGCAACGACCAGATGTTACTGCGGTCTGTCGGTCACCAGAAAGATATCGATTGATCGCTTTTGCATACCTGCTAGGATATGCTTGGTTCGTGGCTTAATATTGTACGGATAATTTGACAGAATGGTTGCTTCATCGATCTGATTGACCGGTATGCGTGCTTGTCGTGTATCTCACTTCTTTCCGCTCGCCGGTGCCGTCCGCATGCGATTTGTCTATCACTTGTACGGTAAGGGCGTGGTCCTTGTTGCAGGATGAAAGAATCGCGTTCGCACTATGCTGAGCTTTGGGAATACTGCAATTTAGCTGCAGGGAGTAGCGCCAGCGGAAATTCAAGACGATGAACTCGACGCTATGAAGGCTCAGCCCATAGCACACTTGAGGCGAAAGTGTATCGATTGTCCCATAAGCCTTGTTGTGTCTCATTCGAAGACCTTTCGCTTGTGTTTAGAAGGAAATCCAAGGGGAGCTATATGGCGTGTTGAGATAGTCACGTGATGGCTGACAGAGAGTTCAGACCAGTGCCATCTGCCGGAGACCAGGGACAACAGAATGAGTCAGACCACCACATTTCGGACATGAGCGCGTCGAAATCCAAGGCCGGCACTTGTGCGAAGTCAGGTATAAGTTGCACAGCAGTGGTTGGCCTAGCCGCAGCTGAAGCGACCTTCCTGAGCTGAGCATGGGCATTTGCCGCGAGAGGCCATGTTCTAGACTCGGATTTCAGCAAACCGAGCGCTTGGGTAATGCGATCGGTTTGCCATTCCGGAGCATCGTCGGGCTGTGCGGCGACAGCAGAAAGGTGAACAATCGAGATCAAAACCAGAGAGCAGATGAAGAACGGAGTCCTTCGCCGTTCTGCTACATCCAGGGAAGCTAATGTGGAGAGTTGTTTGGCAGCGGTCATAGCCTTACTGGCATGACAGTTGAGGGACAGGAAGGGCGTTGCTTGCTCATTTGCTTTGGCACACGCAACATCGGTGGTAGATCTGAAGCTAAAGATGCCGCTTCTTGGAAGATGCAGATATATAGCGGCCATGAGAGCAATCATCTGAGCTTGGAAGATCAGCTCGTCGCATCTGCCATCAATCCTGATGATCTCTGACTTTGCGTCGGGCAGACTGGTAGTCCATGTGGAGAGCAGACCGTCGAGTCCGCGGCGACTGTCCAGGTCCGTGGTCACATCTGGATCGTTCGCAGCCAAGACTCGGCCGAGTATACCAACAGCTTCGATTCGTAGAGCATAGGAGCTGAATTTCTCCTCATCCAGGAATGCCCTCCTCCGAAGATGTTGGTAAGAGATGGCACTGCGTGTGACTATGCCAGAGTCGAACATACTATCCTCACATGGCAAGAGCGTATCAGCAGATACCATGTTCGTTTGGAATGAGGGCTGGTGATGAAATCCTGCCAGAAAAGCGTCGACGGTGAATAGCTCCCACCAAGTCCTGCGACAGCTTTCGGCTACCAGAGGGCTCTCTTGATTTGCTGCACACCACTCATGATGCATGTTGAATTGAAGGGCTAGTTCGATGGCTTTCTTTAATTGGTTTGTAGCACACTTGGACTGGCCATGGGCGTGCAAGAGAATACTGAACAGCAGGCGAGCCTGGACCATTTCCAAAGGATGTTCGTTGCATAGGGCCAACTTGATCTTCAAGGGGCCGAAGTCATACCCATGATGTTCCACACAAAGGCTTGCACCGACGAGGACAACCACGTCTTTGAGGCATGGATGCATCGGCTGCAAATGTATCAGATGCTGCGGTAGCAGGAATGGATGTGAATTGTAGAAATATTTGTAGAAGAGATCGATATGGCGCTGTTCCTCAGACTTCGGGGGCGTCACGGGTAGGGACCTTGACAGCTCCGGATGGTCCGACTCGATGGATGTTGGAGGAGTGAATGCATGCCTGTCGTTTGGAATAGCTGGTGGAGTTTCCGCATGAGCCGGAGGGGATCGAGAGAGGTTCGAGAGCCCGGAGGAAGGTCCTGGGACGCGACTGGTTCGATTGGGTCCTCTATACCCTCGTCGAGACGCTACATAGATGCATTCTCGATTGTCTTTGGTGCATCGGGCACATCGGGGACGTCGGGCGTCGCATCTGCTATGGCGGTTTCGGCAGGCCAGACAAGCCACGGCAGGTATTTCCGGAGGCTGCGATTGCGAAGCAGCCATCTGAAGATATCAAATCATACATGAAGATGTTAAGAGAATGACCGTACTCCGGAAAGAAGCAATTAGTTGAGGTATCAGCTGAGATTGTCGGATTTGAGGTCGGTGGGCGACCTCGGCTATCGTCGGCGACCTGAGACCTCGACCGATATGTACTCGTTTTGGGCAATATGCTTACTTATGCGGCGGCCATGGTACGATGAACATGTAATAGTAAAGCATCTTGAGCAGATATTGATAGTCTTTTAGCCACACTTGTCAACAAATACCACTAAGCTGACAGCTCGACGGACATGCGTTCTATGAGGTCGATCAGTTATCTTCTTATCTACTGATCCTCGTCCAGCAAAGTCTCATACATAGTGCTCACTACGGTAAATTTATCATGATCCGTGTAGAGTGTAGTCACACTACTACTACTGTACTAGTACTCGAGGCTCTCTGTTTGCATCAAAATTAGACTTTTGGCCCTGACAGCGAGCTGTTGATACAAAGTGAACTGATTGGCTCGTGTCGTACTAGCTTCAGGTACCCGCGCGCCTTTCCTCTTTTCGACGCGCCGGGTCTCCTTTTTCCTGTTGATCGGGCTTGAAAGGCTCTCGAGGCTCGTCTCAGGTTCCTTCGTTTTTCGCAACTCACCTCCCTCAATTTCCTACGCCTCACGGTCCCTACCAGTCTCTCATTAATCTCGGACAACCCTACCAGCGTTACTCGTACCGTCCCTACACTCATTTGGGGCGTTGATCACAGAGCCGAACATTCCTTCAGCCACAATCTCATCAGCCAACCGTCGCTCGTTACACGGACTTGTATTTACACCTTTATTCGGAACGTGATCTTTCTCACCTTTCTCGACATCTCATCCGCAGCCATGTTTGCCAAAGTCTCATTCGTTCTCGCCGCCTTTGCGGTCGCCGCTCAATTGGCATCTGCCCAGACTCCTCCGTCGTGTCTGTTGGCCGCGGTCAAGTGAGTCCTGAGAGTGGTGTAATGGAGTAAACAAGGCATCCTGACAGATTTGCAGCACCAACGACAACCCGGCCGATGTCAAGGGAATCTGCGACAAGTCGAGCGAGTTCAACACCAAGTTGATCGATATGTGCGGGAAGAATGTCGACTCGGCACAGAAGGCATTCGCGACCGTGTGCAAGAATGCCGGTGTCTCTGTCAGTGAGTAGCCAAAAGAGCAAGTACAATATAACAACGCACCCTGACATGGCTCCCCAGAATTGTCTTCTCCTTCGGCTTCGGCCACTGGTAAGGGTGCCTACCCAACTAGCAACATGCCCTACACCTCCCAATACTACGACGAGTCTTGCTCGTGCAGCAAGACAGCCACATTCACCACGAGTGCTTACACAGGAGCGGGATTAACAACAGCTACAGGTGGCGCAGGCAACAGTACACAGGCCTCTCCGACTGGTACATCAGGTTCGGGATCGTCTGGCTCGTCGGGATCGGGGTCTGGGTCTGCATCGAGCAGCGGCGGCAGCAGTCGTGCTTCGTCTGGGACGGGTTCAGCAGTTCCGGTGCAGACTGGTGCTGCCAGCCAGTTCCAGCTCGCCGGCTACTCGCTAGGAGCTATTGCGGTGGCGGGTCTTGCGGTGGCATTGTAGACGCTGGCGATACAATGCAAGAGACAGACACAACTCGTTTTTTCACGACTGGCATTTCCGGTAGATTTCCCAATGATTGTGGACCGGGCACATACACTTCTTATGATTAAAAAAGCATTTGAGCTCGAGGGATTCAGCACAGGTTGGAGAAAGGTCAACATGGCAGGGTCAAGGGGTTCCAAGACTTTTTTACTATAATCTTCTCTGGTCTAATGTACTTTGATTCTCGAGATGTGCACTTGGGTTGAGTGTGATACGATGCTGCACGGGTTTGTGTGCCGTCGGTATGATATTTTGGAGCTTTCGTCAAAACGTTCCGACTTATCTCTTGAACAGCCTTCATAAAATTGCTATAAATATCCACAACATCACCATTTATCTTTAGAGATCGAACGGAACCGTTCACCATGTCTCCGGCATTCAACGTCTTCGTAACGGGGTTCGGCGTCTGTCATGCCCCTGGCCGTGTTGTTGCAGCGTCTAACACGTGACAGCCATTTCCTTCTGGCGACGGCGAGAGATTCGAGAAGAATGCATCTCATGAGTTGACCAAGCTGTTGCCATCTCAACTACCGCCTCGCAGCTCGTCAAATCCGGGAGATGTGCAGATCAACATTATCAATCCAACCGCCGCGGCGGATGGATATGTCAAGACCGAGTACGCCTACATCCGAGACTATGTCAAGAAGCTGCATGCGGACAACAAGCAGTATGACCTGTACTTTCACATAGGCATGGCATACGGCTGGGATTTTGTGTCCGTCGAGCGAGCCGCCTACCAACAGATCATGACCTCGTCTTGGGCCAAGGACGCCCACAAGAGGACTGGATATTACACCACAAAGGACAACGCAGGCAAGACGGTAGAGGATCTGGGAGCCAATCCGTGGACCGGAGTACCGATTGGTCTCGCACCGTGTCTTGACATTGATGCGACGATCGAAGGGGCAAAGACTGTGCTCAGAAGTCAGACGGCCTTCTCTTGCAGCAAAGAAGACGAGATTGTCATCAAGCAGCATGAAGAAGCGGGCACGTATTGTTGTGGTTTCATCTACTATGAGAGCATGGCCAACAAGTGGAAGAAGAAGGAAAAGGCCAACGTGCTCTTCTGTCATGTGCCCGCAGAGACGGATGAGAAGAGTCTACACAGGGCGCGAGATGCCATCGTCGCGGTCATTGCCTCGGCTACGGATCAATTACTGAAGCAAGCACAAGGAGAAGCAGAGGTAGAGGCGGCGAAGAAAGCATAGTTGGTATACAATTACATCAGTCTGCAGCGGAACTGCCTGAAGATCAGATCAGATCAGACCAGACCAGACCAGACCAGACCAGACCAGACCAGACCAGACCAGACCAGACCAGATCAGATCAGATCAAACCGATAAAACAATCCATCAAGAATCCACGATGGTACTTGATTCGTTTCTGCTGCAGCATGTTTTCCCAGTGGGCTGTGAGGTCGGCCAGTTGAGGCTGTGTATAGACGCTACAACTTCCGTCCAAACCACAACAAGCAAAAGAGACAAGCCTGATCGACGTATTGACAGCAGGATTAGACGAATTGCCATACGAGACAAAAGGCGCAGCCAATTTGAAAGAGAGGAGCGTTTCACAATCGGGCGTCCAGCTGAAGCAAGGGAATGGGCAGTGCTGGAGGGACAGTATGAAATGCCAAAGTGATCAAGAGATTTGTTTGTTCAGAAGCAGGACGAGATGATAATGAACTGGTGGAATCAGAAATGTGATTGGCATATAGCGATTTCAGCAGAGGACAGGACCGTATGTATGTATGCGCGCCATAAGGCAATTCATCGTCGGTCAGGCCAAGACCAGGTGAGTGTAAAGAGAGAGCCGGTGGAAGCACAGAAACAAGAGGAGATTAGCTGAATTTCACTGTATCCCATTAGCTAGAAGAGCACTCTCTCTTTACCTAGTGTCCTGTGGTCTGGGAAAAAAAACAGAGGTTCGGCAGCGGCTGATGATTTGCCCACATCTGCTCGTTCTTTCCTTCCACTTCTCATCATCAATCCATCATCCTCGTCGCTTTCATACACACTACTGCTTCTCTCTCCCCTGCTGCGCCTCACTATTCACATACCCAACCCACTCCCAATCTACACGCACTCGCTCATCGCTCACCTCACCCACACGGCAGTCTCTAACGAGCCGGCCCTTGCGTTGCCCTAGTTCGCGCGGCCGGCTTCTCTCGCTCACGTCTTGGAGAAGCTGTAGCAAACGGTTCTCGGTCATGGTCTTTGCGCGTCACTGCGATTCTCGCTAGCATCTTCCCGTATGCTCTAAGAATACCTCACCCTCCGTCTTCACTGCCTACCTCGACCATTCCTCCGAAATGAACACGACCGGCCAATCGCCCTCGCCGGGCCATGGCATGCCCTTAAAGAATCCCTCATCCCACTCTCTGTCGCATGACCAGAGCTTATCCTACGATAACCTCAACTCTGTTCCCTCTCTCCACCAAGAGTTCAGCAACGACAGTTTCGACTCTGGTCTGAACCAGAGCGACTCCAATTTCAACCTCGACCAGAGCGCGCAGCTATACAATCTCGACCCCTCCGTCAACGGCATCGGCTCCGGTCAGCAGCTGAATCTCCAGCACTCCAACACCGGCAACCCAAACGACTTTGACTACCGTCACATCTCACCGCAACACAGCGGCCTCAGTGCGCATGGGATACAACAGGCGAACAACCAGGCCGACTACGCATTCGCCTTTAATAACAGCAACCACTCGCTCGACCCCTCCCTTCTGCAAACCACAAACTCCAATACCCTCGACCCCAACAATCTTTCCCTAGACAACATGGCCACCATGCAGGGCCACTCGCCTACTCCACCTCACCTCCTCAATACCAATACCGCCGTCTCCTCCCACACTCCCAGCCCGCGACATTCTCCCTCTCCGCAAAATGCACAGCAGGCGCAATTCGGTCGCCCGAGAAATACCTCAGAGTCGCTCGACCCATCCAGCGCGGCGTTTCCACAAGGATACATGGCCGGTGATTGGGCGCAAGGAGCTGCATTCAGGAATCACAGGAGAAAGCCTTCGGACGCGCTGTCGGAATACTCGTCGCATTCGAATCAGGCATCACCCTACATGGCCACAATGGACTCATTCGAACAGAGTGCTCACGTGTCGCCCATGCTCAATGCGCAGACGAACGACGCCCCTCTGTTCAATGAGCTCGGCATGATGAACCAGTTCAGCCTCAACGAGCCTGGCCTCATCCCAAACGACCACATCAGTCCGATACACAGCTCACAGAACTCTCCACGCATACCCGCTCAGCAGCAGCCTCTCCCGCAATTCACCTCGACCGACAATTTTGGCCTCTCACCCGACATGTCCATGCAATTCGACCAGAACGAGAGCAACTTCAACCATTTCCCTAATCTGGCAACCTTTGACCAGAACGCCTTTCCCACTTTTCAATCCGACGTGGTCTCCCCGGAAGGTCAGGCAGATGCCATGTCCCCGCCCGAGATCAACATTGACTTTGCGCCTCCTTCGCGGCAACCTTCATTTGGTCCGCGCGCAAGAGCAGGCTCCAGCAACGAGCTTGCTCCCCCCGACGCGAGTGAGTCTGACCCCTCCACGTCTTGTTCCGAGATACTGACATGGGCACAGCGAGGAGAAAGCGTGCAAAATCCGATCCGTATTCTGGCTCTCGATCATCGAGTCCTGGCGTTCCTACTTCCCGCGGTCGCAGCCCATCTCTCCAACCTGGTCTCAATGGCAACACTCAACTCTCCCCGGCCGCCATACAATTACCCGCCTCACGGTCTCCTTCTCCCGCCGGCCGCAATCGCAGCAACTCTGCAGCCTCCGACTCGCGCCAGTACCTTCTCGACCTAGCGGATCCAGACCGATCCACTGCTGGTCCCGGTGGTGACCAGAAACGCCAGAAGCACCCTGCCACATTCCAGTGTCACCTGTGTCCGAAGCGCTTCACCCGCGCCTACAATCTCCGGTCACATCTCCGCACCCACACCGACGAGCGACCATTTGTGTGCACCGTGTGCGGCAAAGCATTCGCCAGGCAACACGATCGCAAACGTCACGAGGGCCTTCACTCCGGGGAGAAGAAATTTGTGTGTAAAGGACAACTCAAGACGGGCGCTACATGGGGTTGTGGACGCCGCTTTGCCCGCGCCGACGCCCTTGGTCGCCATTTCCGTTCCGAAGCAGGACGCGAATGTATCAAGCCCCTCCTCGACGAGGAAGCCGAAGAGAGGAGAAAGACTTGGATGGAAGAGCAGAGACAACAACAGCTACAGAGTCAGCAAGGTTTCATTGCACCCAACCCTCTAACGGAAATGCCCGTCGCGCCCCAGCTGCCTGCCGTCCTGCTTCAAATGTATCCAGATCTTGCAGGCTTCGATTTCGGCGCTCCCGTCAGTAACATGGGGGTTGTCGACGAGGGTGATTATGGTGGAAGGAGCAGCTTTGACGCATCCGGAGGTAGCGAATTCGAAATGAGCGATAACGATATGGGCTTTGACACTGGCAACATGAATATGGGACACCAGAACTTTGCTCAGCCAAACAACTGGGGGTAATATCCGCCAGTCCTGTCATGAGAGCTTTTTCGATGTTGATGAAGGGACGACCATTTCTTTTGCTTGATATCCTTCGCGATAGATACCACTCTCGTTGCAAAGACAGCAACGACACATGATTTATGGCATTTGGGACATGGCAGCTTCAGCAGATGGTTGATACGAATTTATATTTGATCCAGTGCACGGCCACTGTGGTATTGTGCATGTAGTGAACACTCGTTGAAATACACCAAGCCATGCTCCACTGGACCATGTCGCCATCCCACCGACAAGGCGTGGATACGAAGGAGTATTTCCGTCTTACCGCCCCTGACTTTTTATATGCTCTCCGCAGCCCTGTTGACTTCCCCCTCCACCATCAACCACCAAAATGTCTTTCAAACCTCTTCTCGTCCTACCACGACCCGGAGCTGACATACAATCTCCGCCGACCTGGACTTCCGCTCCCCCGGAATCGTCTTTTACCTCCGCCTTTGGCCACCTCCTCCCCGCGGCCAAGTACATCACCACCCCCTCCGGCCCTTTTGCTTACTATCCCTTCCCGCCCACTTCTCCTTCAGCCGAAGCCCCTCGCGTTCTCCTCCTGCACGGCATCCAAACACCAGCCATCGGTCTCGTCCCGCTGATCACCGCCCTCCGCACCTCCTTCCCCAACGCCCATGTCGTGACCCAGGACTGGTTCGGACACGGCCTCTCCTCGACTCCCATCCAGCCCCACGAACCATCTCTGTTCACAAGCCAGATCGTCGCTCTACTCGACCGTCTGGACTGGCCATCTGCCCATCTCGCGGCGTTCAGCTTCGGCTGCTCCGCCGCCGTCTCCTTCGCCGCGTCACATCCCGACAAGGTCCTCAGTCTCGCTCTCGTGGCTCCCGCGGGCTTGATGCGCTCCGTCGATTGGGGTGCACAAGCCAATTCTGTTCTAGCCGGGAGCAAAGGCGAAGAAGAGGCGGCCAGGGACTGGATCTTGGACTTTCTCGAGGGGGGGAAGCTGGTTGTGCCGGACGACTGGAAGGAGAGGGTGGCGGAGGGTGAAGTGGTGGCGGAAGCGGTGAGGGAGTGGCAGATGGTCGAGCACGAGGGGCATGTGGCCAGTGTGGTGGGTATCTTCAGGGATGGAGGCGTGGCGGACAGGCACGATGTGTTCAAGCGGGTGGCGGGGAACGGGGTGAAGAGTCTAGTCGTGCTTGGTGGGGATGATGAGGTTTGCGCAAAAGAAGATGCCGAGCAGGTTGGGTTCGGGAACGTAAAGGTCGTTGAGGGAGTCGGTCACGGTGTGGTGAGGCAGAGAGCTGCTGAGGTGGCAGAGCACATTGGAGAGTTCTGGAGGAGCATGGGCATTCACAAACAATCTGATGAAGGGACGGGAGTGAAGCGAGAAGACTGACGCGTTACAGCGTTACGCTAACGTGATAGATACTCAAAGACTGTATTCGTTACTGCATCAAGCCTCCAGTCCTGCAAGCAGGCTCCACCTTGCAAGGGTAGCCACCACAGATGGGCAGTACCAAGTCCTCTTACAGCCTGGCTTCAAACTGTTAGTCGCTCGAGATATTCAGACCTCATATGCCGCTGAAGCAGACGTGGCCGCGATCCATTAACAGACAAGAATTTCGTCAGTCCATAGTCCTTGAGCATGGCAGAAAAGATCGACCAGATGCTGCTACCAGGCAGACCAACTAGATGTCGGATTGCCATACTGTCAGATCGTGTGACGACAACGCCGAATAACGCTGTGAAAGAGAAGTTGAGTGCTTGTTTTGGACATGTAGAATCTATTGCAGTAAATCTATTCCTGGGTATACATACCATCATGCAGACGGGAGAAAGCGCTACTTCTCAGGCGATGCAGAACATCATGATTGCTTTGCCGATTTCACGAGTGTTTCTAGTTGCGCAATCCACTTTCTCCTGAATTCGCCTTCTGTGAATCTCCTGGCACTCTTGCGCGCGCGGAGGCGCATAGCAAGTGTTTCTTCTTTCGTCAATCCCAGAGCCTTGTCGAAGCCAGCTGCAAATTCCGCGGCAGTGCTTGCGTGAAATCCAGTCGGTCGTCCATCAATTTCCACCACAATATCCTTCTTCGGTCCACCGCTGTCATTGACGACGCTGATCAGACCAGCGGCCTGGTACTCGACGACACCAATGCCAAAATGCTCGTTCCACATGCCGTTGACACCTACCGACGAAGTACGTAGCCAATCCAGAATCTGACTCCATTTCGCATTGACCACGAATTCAACCCTGTCCGCCACCCCGGCCTCCCGAGCTAGCACCCTCAATTTGTAGACTAGCATCTTGTCCGTATCGTCGCGGACTGAGCCAACTAAGACAAGTCGTGGTCCTTCACCCGACACCAAGGACGTCTGCTTTGCTTTGACAAATTCGGAGAAGGCCGTGATAATGAGCTGGTGATTTTTCTCAGGACGGAACTGGCTGATATAGAGTAGATCGCGCTTCCTGTTCTTCTCGCTCTCTTCATCGACGCGCATAATGTCCTCGAGCTCCTCCACTGCGACTGGTGGAAAGACGACCTCAATATCGCTCTTTTTGCCTTGTCTACGACGAGCGGGATCCCACAAATACATGATGTGACCCATAGTCCAGCTACTGTTTGTCATGACCACATCAACGCTTCCACCTGCCCACGAGTAGAGCATGGCGAAGATCTCCCAATATGTCTTTTTGGCCTTGCCCCGCCAACCCTTGCCCGACCCAGCATTGACTCCTTTTTCGCCCGATGTGTCTGACAGACTGCCGAGCATGTCCGTGCTGATCGTCGGGTAGTGGACGTATGCTCCCGTGGGAACATTGGGAAAGAGCCACTTGCAAGCCTTGAGCGCAAAGGCATAACCCATGGTGTCGATGAAAATATCCGGCGCCATGAGGTTGAATGCGTCCCAGGCGAGTATGATGCTACCCAGACTTTGACCGAGTAGCGTAAAGTGCGGCCACGTTGAAGCCAGTACATAGTGTCGTGTGCTAAGATAGAGAAAGACCACTCTAGGGGCGTGCAGACGGATGTTGAATCGGTTCTCAACATTCTGCAGCATGGCTCGTTTGTCCACATCGTGGTCACCCGTATAGACCACGCATAACGCTTTGGGATAACGTGATTGCGTGGCCCTTATGGCTGCCCAGAGAACACGCTCTCCGCCCCCTCCGGCATTGCAAAAGGGGTGGAAGAAACCAATCACTCCTTGCCATTGTGCCGCCTCTTGCTTGCCATTCTCGCTCGATGGAAGTATGATCAAGTTTTCAAGCTTCTCCCAGTCGGAGTCGTCAGGACCAGATGTCGTGGGCCCCGGTAGTGAGGTTTCTTCGCTGTCGGCGCGACTGAAGAGAAGATCTCGGCGAGCAGAGGTGCGAGATAAGATGGTGCCGCCGAGGATGTGTAACAGAGTATTGAGAAGATAAGGCAGCGCAAAAAGCGGCAATACCGTGGCCCCAAGGAAGAGAGAAACCAGAAGTGGCATGGACATGATTATGTTCCCTGCGGTGTCCCTTTGGGGTCTTCGCTACAGAGATGTCACCGCAAAATGATCGTCCTCGTGAGCGTGGAGATACAGCCAGGAGCAATCGCACCACTCATCGTCCTGCAGTCCTACGAATTGAAGTCGCCCATGAAGGATTAGTATTGTCAAGTGGATGGAGAAGATATTTGCTCCTGTGGTGAGAGTGTGAATGACTCTTGACCGGCTCTGACCCTGTATCATCAGTTTTTGGGCCCAAGCTCCTCCGCCTGTGACCCGACAGGAGGTGGGGTGTGGGGGTCCTTGCTTTGGAGCTTTGGAGTGAAAAAACTTCTAGATGGCTTGATGCATTCACTGCATTCATTGGCTCTCGCACTTCTATTGTACTACGACGGTCATGCCATGAATACCCTTTCACCACCGCTGCGGCTTTGCTTTGGCAGTGCTTTGCAACACAGTGTCATTCGCCATGGAGCTGCTGCCGGTATCTCACGAACAACATCACTGCAGCAATGGCACGGCCAACATCGACGAGGTCTGCTCACTACTACTCTCGCCGACCCGGGCTTCCTTTCCGTCCTTCCTGCAAATGTAATGACAGCGATTCACACAGCCGGCATTCCATGGATTGTTGCTCTACCAGCGACCGCCTTGCTCATCCGCACATCCCTCATATATCCTATCATATACAGGCGACGAAAGAATTTGACCAAGCTTGCCCTTCTACAACCTCTGGTAGATGCACGGATATCGCATAGTGTGCTCTCGGATCAATGGAACCAGACGTCGAAGTTCAAGAGTCAGCCGACTTTCGGAGACCCAGCGAGGACCAACTACAATATTCGGTTCATGCGAGGTAATGAAGAAAGACGGCTTGAGCGCTTCTTCGGAATTCCAACAGCCCGTATTCTGTCTAAGATTGTGCCGATCCTGATCTTGCTTACGGTCTCTGAAGGTGTTCGAAGACTTTGCGGAATGGAGAGAGGGCTTTTGAGCATACTTTTTGGGCCTTTCCAGCCATATATTGAGAAGGTTGTGTCGACGATTGCTGCCAACCTCGCAGATTTGCATATGACGTCCGGAGACGACTCTGATCAAACAAAAAAGGAGGACAAGATCACATCGGGCTCAGGATCGATCTATGACAGGATCATCACGAGCTACAATGATTTTCGATCTGAAACCTGGACACAGTCATCGTTGCAAGATGGAGGGCTTCCGTGGTGTACGGATCTGACCAAGCCTGATCCCACACATATCTTACCCGTCATCTTCAGCTCGGTCTTCTTTGCCACAATCTGGTTCAGCCCAAAAGAAGTTAAAAGAGGCAGTTTCTACAGCGAAACAAGCTCGGACAGTAAGAGTGCGGATGGAAAACAGCGTAAATCTGCGCCCAAAGAAAGCCCGAGACGCACTTTCTGGCAAAAGTTCATGCTTGGGGTATCGATCGTGTCCATCATTCCAGCGTGGAATATGCCTACTGCCCTCGTGTGGTATTTCATCTTCAACATGGGGATTTCGAGGCTGCAGACGAGGCATGTCAACATCAAGTTTCCCATAACGCTTCCACCCTTGGCTTGTAAGACGAGAGCAAGGATGATGTCTTCGACAGACAAACTTGACTTGCGACCCGTGCTTGGAAAGGCGAGCAGGTAGGCTACATACGCTTCCAGACTCTACGTGCAACGTTCGAGGCATCTATACCCTTCGTCGCAACTTAGTAGACCCCGGAATTCGGCGAGAACTGTCACCCTAAAACTCACGGCGGCAGGGATCTCACCTTGCAATGAGCTCCGGCCCCTGGAATTCAAATGCCGATGTGTATCCTCAATCAACACTGATATCCCTTGGATTCGTCGCTGGTCAACATCTCCGACACAATGTACTTGCATTGAACGAGCGCGTCCAGTCACTTAAGATGGCTAATGCTGCGAGGTGCTCCGATCATACTTGGCGCATCGGCCTGTAGTCTGACTGCTGCTGGGCATTTCACCTACACAAAATACAATGTTGTGTCTGATTCTCATGGTCATGGCTTTGACAGCAAATTTGCGATTGTTAGCGTAAAGGAGCCGAAGACCACATTCCCTGGATCGGGATTTACTACGTTACTCTAGAAAGAATCGCATATGGTCAATCACAACGTAAAACATCTGAAATTCAAGCTACCAGAAGGCGATACTCGTAGCGGGGTTCAGACCATAAGTAAGCCTCTGCTTTAGCGTTACCTGAATGATATTGACAGATAATAGCGTCACTCTCCACCAACCACAGGCCATCAGGCGCCTGAATATGAATTTTCAGACCATACACTCCCATCGATGCTGGTATGTGTAAATTGATCGCGATGCTCGGACTATTATGAATAACAACGACCAGATGAGCCTGAGTATAATTCATTCCTGGTCAAACAATATCCCAATGGAAAAGGATTCCGCCACATGCATTCCTTGAAGCCTGGCGATGTGCTCAAGGTTAAGCTGATCCACGAATTCGATTACAACCCCAACCAGTACTCCTCACAAATCACCATTCTCGCGGGTGGTGCAGGCATCACGCCATTTGTTCAACTCATTCGTAGAGTGCTTAGCGATGCGAGAGATCAGACCAAGACTCAGCTTGTCTTCTCGAATCATAGCGAAGATGGTATTCTCCTCAAGTCTGAATTCGAGAAGTTTGTAGCCGATAAACCAGACCGGTTCTCCGCAACATACGTTGCGTCTGAGCCCTCATCGTCGGCCGATCCAAAGTCCACAAGGGTCATGTAACAAAGGCCATAATCGAGCAAGCCTTGCCTGCCAAGATCGAATGGTCAAATTCAAAGGCACTAGTCTGCTGTCCACTTTCGTATATCGAGGCAGTAGCCGGCCAGAAGGGGGGCTTCGGATGGACTCAAGGCTCGATCGGAGGTAGAGTATCCTCAAGGTCCTTGGTCTCGAGAAAGACCAAGTGCAGAAATTCTGATAGTCTGTGCGGATCATAGAAGACAAGCACTTATTAGACAATGCACCATCTCGGCTCTTGCTACATGTCGACCCGATCCCTTTCCGCCAAATCCAAACTAGCTGTGCAGGTAATTCTTAACTTGTTGTGCGGGATGAACCAAGAAAACACATCTGTTGTCGGCTAAGAAAAAGTCACGGGGTCACGCGTGCTACATGGGGTCCGACCCCACCGGGGATCTGGTCATCTCCCGAACATCATCATGCCTTTTACAGCAGGTTCCTGACTTGCCGGAAGAACTACAAACAACCAACCCCGCAACGGCGAGATTGCCCTGCTTTGCTGAAATGTTTTTCTGTCTGCTAATGTGGTTCGGTGAGTATTAAGCCGGTCGTGTCGCCCATCTTTGCGACGAGGTAGGCGCTGTTAATATGAAGTTGGTGAGTCTGCTTCTCGGACTGCTGCCATTCCTGGCGCAGGCGCAGAAGACAAACAATTTGACGGATCTGGTTTCTTGGGACCCATACAGTCTGTATGTCCAGGGTCAAAGAGTCTTCATATACTCGGGCGAGTTTCATTACCAGCGACTACCGGTGCCGGAATTGTGGTTGGATGTCTTTCAAAAGTTCAAGGCGAACGGCTTCAACACCATCAGGTCAGTCAGCATTGTGGCTACGTATGGTTCGGTGCTAATTGAGTTAGCGTATACTTCTTCTGGTCTTTCCACTCGCCTGTGAGAGATGTGTACGATTTTGAAAACGGTGCCCACGATGTACAGCGCATGCTTGATTATGCCAAAGAGGCTGGACTCTACGTCATTGCCAGGTACAGCCTGTTCTCCATTTATCGTTGACAAGGGGCTGACATAGCATCAGAGCGGGACCTTACAACAACGCTGAGACGTCTGGTGGCGGCTTCGCTTTGTACCTCGGCGACGGCTCAGGTGGCAAGCTCCGTACCAACGACGAAAAGTACTATGCTCAGTGGCAGCCTTGGATTGAACGAATTGGCAAGATCATTGCTGCGAACGAGATCACTAAAGGGGGTCCTATCATCTTGACCCAGGTCGAAAACGAGCTCACTGAGACGAGGCATGTCCCGGACGATCCACTGGTACTCTACATGGAACAAGCCAAGAAGGCATACCGCGACGCTGGAGTGTTGACACCTTTCACGCACAACGAGAAAGGTATGCGAGGTCAGAGCTGGTCTGTCGATTATCAAAACGTTGGCGGTGCTGTGGATGTTTATGGTCTCGACTCCTACCCTGGAGGCACCGATTGCGCAAGACCTACTGCAGGATACAGTGTGGTTCGGACATACTATCAATGGTTCCAGAACTATAGCTTCTCTCAGCCAGAGTTCACTCCAGAATTCGCAGGTGGATGGTTCCAGCCGTGGGGCGGCTACGATTACAACGACTGTCCTTCGACGCTTAGCCCTCGCTTCGCAGACCGTTACTATAAGAATAATATCGGGCAAAAGATGGTTCTGCAAAATCTGTACATGGCCTTCGGTGGGACCAATTGGGGTCATTCTGCCGCACCTGTTGTTTTCACTTCCTGTGAGTATACCATTGACACATGATACACTTGTTGACTAATATACCCTGGATGATTACAGCGCTGCTCTTCGCGAGACTCGCGAGGTCAGGGATAAGCTCAGCCATAACAAGCTGATCGGATTATTTACTCGTGTCTCTACTGGTCTTCTACGCAATGATATGGAAGGCAATGGGACAACCTATACCTCCAACCCGGCCATCTTCACTTGGGCTTTGCGGAACGCAGAGACTGGCGCCGGCTTTTACATCCTTCAGCAGAATCGCACCACCTCTCAAGATTCCGTTACCACAAACCTGGACATCACCACATCTGTGGGCTCCTTTACGTTAACTGACATTAACCTCGACGGCCGCCAAAGCAAGATCGTCGTCACCGACTACCCGCTGACACACAGTACCATCCTTTACTCGTCTGCCGACATTGCTTCTTTTGGGACGTTCGGGGAGCGTGACGTGGTTGTCCTCTACGCAGAGGCTGGCCAGATCAGCTCATTCGCGTTCAAAGACGCAGCACCAACTACAGTTCAGACTTTCGGTGCTGCAGTCGATCTCACTACCGAAAGTACTAACACGACTAACACGACTAGCTCATACACCTACACGCAGCCATCTGGTTACTCAGTCGTCTCATTCGAGGATGGACCTCTCTTCTATCTGTTCGAGACTTCAGCAGCTTATAGATTCTTTGCTCCACCCACAACCTCCAATCCCACCGTCCTGCCTTCCGAGCAGATCTTCGTGGTGGGGCCCTACCTTGTCCGGTCCGCAGCCATCAATGACGGCGCAGTGTCTGTGATTGGAGACAGTGATAACGCCACAACCATCGAGGTCTATGCTGGGCCTGATGCCAACGCCATCACCTGGAATGGCCAGCCACTAGAAACGACCAAGACTCCGTACGGTTCCCTAACAGCTGATCTCTCAGGACCAGCAGCAGAAACTTTGGACGACTTGCCTGCGTTTGGTGACTGGAAATCTTCCGATTCTTTCCCCGAAGTGTCTCCATTCTACGACGACTCTACCTGGACTGTTTGTGACCATAACACAACTCAATCCCCGATTCGACCTCTCACGTTTCCCGTCCTCTTCGCATCCGACTACGGCTTCCACGCTGGTATTCGAATCTATCGTGGTCGATTCGATGGCACCAATGTCACCGGCGCTAACCTTACGGCATCTGGTGGCCTGGCATTTGGATGGAATATCTACCTCAACGGCGCACTCATCGGCACAGAGCTTGGCGATCCAGCCAACACCACGACTCCTCTCACCGTCTCCTTCGCCGGCCAGACTCTGCAAGAAAAGGACAATCTCTTGACTGTTCTGATTGATTACAATGGCCACGACCAAACTTCCACGGCCCAAGGTGTCGCCAACCCACGCGGTCTGCTCGGCGCTAGCCTCCAAGGCGGCAGTTTTACCAGCTGGAAGCTCCAAGGCAACGCCGGCGGCGCTCAAGGCGCATACGACCTCGATCCCATCCGCGCGCCCATGAACGAAGGTGGTCTCCTCGCTGAACGACTTGGTTGGCATCTGCCGGGCTTTGATCCGGCGACCAACGTGCCTGAAGGCAAGAACATTTCATTCGCCCCCGCAAGTCCCGTCACAGACGGTGTGCAAGGCAGCGGAGTGAGGTACTTCTTCACTGACCTTGCTTTGGACCTACCAGAGGGACACGATGTCCCTCTCGCCGTGCAATTTGCTGCCCCCAAGACCACAAAGGCCAGGATGCAGCTTTTCATCAACGGGTACCAATTTGGCAAATTTGTGCCGCATATTGGACCGCAAACTCTGTTCCCGGTGCCCGAAGGTATCCTGAACCACAGAGGAAACAACAGAATGGGCTTGACGGTGTGGAGTCAGACCGAGGAGGGCGCGAAGTTGGATGACATCAAGTTGGTGAGAATGGGGGCCTACAGCAGTGGCTTTGCTGCTTTCACTGAGAACAAGCTCGGTGAGGGATTGCAGCCGGGTTGGACAGAGGAGAGGCTGCAGTACGCTTAAGTCAGATGACAGTCTATATGTACATACGTCGGAAAACAAAGAATAGGATCGAAGCTGTAAGCAGCATGCATGGAGACCGATACGCCAACCACGAGTCCGTGTGTGTCTGCCCAATACGGCGCTTCTTGCAGCGGTTTAGCCAGCCACAATTGTCCCTGTATCCCATTTCTGTTGACTCTGGTCGCGTTGCGACTGCTCGAGCTCACTCGCGGTAGAGGATCCTCGCACGCCGTGTCATTACGACGCTTAGCGAGGATGGGCGATGCCATGACTGTCTTCGCCGGGCGGCTTTTACGCAATGGCCTGCCATTAGCATCCACAGCTCCGGCATACGCCTACCTCTTGACATCGTCTCGGTATTGCCATACACTTTCAAAACCACTCTTCTGCGCTTCGCCAACTTTCCCGTACGGCCCATACCTCTCATTACTGGTGCATAGGGACGATGTGAAGTCGGAGAAGGCAAGGCTAACATTACGAATGTCCTTATCGGCTACAACTTCCGTCCTGCTTACCTTATTTCACCCGGAAAGCATGTAGGATGGTTGCTGCGGTAAAGATACGTTAGGAATAAGTGAGAATAGAAAGTAGTTGAAATGATCCTCGGTTTCGCTGATATCGTGGATGAACAGATAGTTTTGAGATCTGACAAGACTGCCAATGAGTGCGTAATTGGACTGAACGATCCATATGGTGCCGGTGCCTGACAACTTACTGTGATGCCCTTAGTCGTAACAATGAGCATATCTGCAAAAAGCTTCAAGAATGAGGGACCCATGCAGGTAGTGCAGACGGGAAAGAGAGGGATAGCCCGAGAGCGGTGGGCTAGTCCTGTCCGTACTTCGTGGCACAGATAGGCAGGAGCTGGCTTATTAACCCCCGGGGATCCCTTTTACTCGAACCAGAGGTCGTTCAATTTGCGAGTGATTCTTGTTGCTTTCCACCTCGATCTAGATTGGTATTGCACACTTCGACCAGCCTTCGTTGGGGGGCAACAGCTGCCAAAGATACAGGCCGTTTTCATGTCAAGCTCTCACAGCCTGACCCGTCCGATCTTGTCAGGGTCCCAGATGTAGCGCTTCGTCTGACCTTGATTTGCTTGTTCTCCTTCCACCAACCACGGCGGAAACGCAGGTCTTTCAAGTCACCCATGGTACGGCTACTTTCGATCTTTCGCCGCAATACTTGGCCTGACGTCCGCCATGTCAAGCCGGATCTCGCGGTGACAGGCATTGGCAGCAAGCCAGCGACCAGCGTGCGAGACGACGACTGGTATGACAATCGAGTTACTGGCACCAACTCGAGGGTTGAGGTACTGTAGCCGGGCTCCTCCGAACTACGTGGATTCTTGTGGCGTTCTTTCTTCCCTTGGCAATCCAGCGCATTCTCCATACGGTGCACGGCTTTCGTCTTTGATTGATGGTTGATGTTGTTACCACCGGTCTGGCGGAAGGGAGGCGGGGCTACGATTCTCACTACTCTACATCCGTCATGATTTCTTGCTAAGCTTGTGGCGCTCCGATCATGCGTCGTTAGCCTGTGTGAGCATGCTCTACCGTGCCACGACAAACATGATAGATTACGGGTACCTGGTTTTGCTTTCTGACACAACTGGACTAACAGCATGTTGGTATGTATGCTTGGCCAGGCCGATGTTCCTTCCTTGCAATCCTCTCTCGCATTGTTCCTGCCTTAATGCAGGGCGTCACTGTGCGATTCTTTATGTGACAACTCAGCAATACACCACCTTATCTCGATAAGCGCAATCATGGAAGTGATGCAAGCAGAGCTCTTCATCGACAGCATAGTACTTGCTGTGCTATCGACTGTAGTGGTGTCGCTACGATGCTTAGCCAGAGCTATGATCCGAGGATTCTGGGTCGACGACTACCTTATGATCACAACCCAAGTACTGTTCAATGTCACTTGTACAATATCAGCATTAGGCGCTGTACAAGGCATCGGAGTACGAGACAGAAACCTAGTCAAAGGGCACCCGGGCCCGAGGAACCAGATTCTCGCGCGACAGGTATAACGCCACATCCAATCAGACTTGAACGCTACTAAAGATGTTGCAGAAAGCGGTCTTATTCCAGATCACCTACAGCTTCACTCTCGGTCTTGTAAAGACCAGTATTGCCCTCGCACTATATCGCATCACCAACAGCAAGATCATCAAAGGATATCTGTGGTTCGTCATTGCAATTTCTGCAGCTACCAGCTTCGTCATTCTTGGTGTGCTGGTCTCGCTCTGTCAACCCTTTGCTGGCATTTGGGATGTTCGCATAGCTAATCGTACATGTATTCCTACTGCCGGCGCTCGTATCAATGGCGTCTTCATCTTCAGCACCATTTTCGCCATCATCACCGATTTCTCTTGCGCCGTCATACCCTATTTCATCATCTGGAATCTACAGATGCCCAAGAAGACCAAGATCATGCTCGCTTCGGTCTTGGGTCTTTCATTCGTGTGGGTACCCTTTTCGTACTTCCAGTGTCCCGCTTACCCCTGCAGTGCTTGTGCCGCTACACTCGTCCGCCTGAAGTACATTCCCCGCTACACAGCGACAGTCGACTTTCTCTGGGGCCTCGCGGATCCATACATCTGGACCCTGATCGAGATTGGTTTTGCAGTCATCATCGGCTCGATGCCTTCTCTACGACCGCTGCTCAAGAAAGTGGGCATCATCTCGACCATACATAAAAGTAAGCCGACCACGAGGCGGGATGCAACAGTACACGAGACGGGGGGACACAGAGTGCAGAGCGTGTTGCGGCCGCAGCTGAACAAGACGGGAAGCGAGACGTATGAGCTCTTGGATTCGGAAGCCGAGAGTGAGATATTCAAGAATGGGACAACCAGTAGAATGGGACAACCAGTAGAGTGGCCACCGGAGAAGGATCACGGCGGTAGTTCATAA
This sequence comes from Elsinoe necatrix, assembly GCA_033846785.1. Taxonomy (NCBI): domain Eukaryota; kingdom Fungi; phylum Ascomycota; class Dothideomycetes; order Myriangiales; family Elsinoaceae; genus Elsinoe; species Elsinoe necatrix. Next base: position 482,655 of record JANZYI010000015.1, on the reverse strand, counting down.
CGATATCGGATACAATAAATGATACAATATTCAGTCAGACCACTGACACTTCACTTTTTAGGAAGAACAGGTCGAAAGCTGAGAATGGTATGGCTTGAGAATGGTATGGCTTGTAAGTGCCAACCAGGACTCCACCGCACCGATTCAGTACGGGAGTTGTTCCGGAAAGTCGGTGATCTCTTGTCGTAGCATTGCTTGTCGGGTAACAGACACTGTCTGAAATTCACACTTCAATGACAATACATTCGTTGTTTGATTCGGGAGCTACTTGATTTGATGCCGTCTGGGGGTTGTGATGGACGATCTGAACGACCACTCGCTGTAGAGAAATGCTCGTCTCATGAGAATATCTTGTTGAACCACTTGTCAAACGCATTCCTGTCGACAATTAGATTACGGTTGGATCCAACTCTGGGAGCAGACTTACTTTGGAGGCGCAGGGACATAGTTTGCCTCATACTCTGCAATCTCATCCAGGTTCTCCTGCAGATCAGCTTCCTCCTTCTTGACGATCTTGGTCTTCTTGAAGAACTTCCAACCGACATAGATCAGCGGGAAGACGAAGATCATGGTGTAGCTGAACAAAAAGGTTGGGATGTCCCAAGCTCCAGGCAGAAAAACGGGGTATCCTCCGACAAATGCCATGACCAGGCATGCAGTGCCGGCAAAGTAAGCCATGTATGGCTGGAACCAGGACTTGTAGATCAAGGTATTGCGATCGATGCCTTGCGCTTCCAGTGCTCTTTTGAACATGACATAGGTGAAGCACATGACGGCAAAGTTGATGAGCTGTGAGGCTGTCACGAGCGAGACGAACCATGACAGTACCACGGCCGACTCTTCTCCGACCTGTAGGAATGCCAGAAGTGATATGAGTAGCACAACGATGACGCAGTAGATGGGTACGCCGTTTCGCGTGCACTTGGTGAGGAATTTGGGGGCTTTGCCTTCCAGAGCCAAACCGAACAAAGATCGTGAAGCACAGTAGACGTACGAGTTGCCAGCGGAAAGAGCAGATGTGAGGACCATGGCATTGACGATATGTGGTAAGACGGGAATGCGCAATCGGATCATGGAGACAACGTATGGCGATGCTGCAGCACCAGGCGCTGAATTCTCAAAAGCAGCAGTCAACGTCGGGTCGTCGTAGGGTACCAAGATACCGACTGCCATCGATCCAAGCATGAAAAATGTCGTCAAGCGGTAGAAGACTGCCTTGTAGGCACGAGGAAGCACGACCCGGGGGTTTTCTGCCTCTCCAGCCGCCATGGAGACGTAGTCGGGACCAGCGATAGTGAAAGAAGCTTGAATCAGGCATTGTAGCCAGCCCATGAATTGACCAAGAGTGCCACTTTGTCCTGCCAGCGGCTTGAATGAGCCCGGGTCTCGCCAGTATCGGAAGCCGAAGCGATCACGCAACGGATTGACTCCGACCATGACGAAAAAGGTGTATAGAAGAAGCCCGACGATGAGCAGAACTTTCCCCAAGGCCATCCAGAACTCGGCTTCGCCATACCACTTGACGGCGAACAAGTTTACAAGGCTGACGATGTTTGTCAGTGTGCGCGGACGATGTATGGAAGTCGAGCTTACGCGTAGATGACAATGACTATTGCAATAATGGCAGCTGGAGGTACTGAGGCACTCCAGAAGTTGATGATGACATTGCAAGCCACAATCTCAAACGGTACAAGGGCTGCTTCAAAAACGAAGAAGTTGTATCCGGCGGCGACTCCAAAGGCATCATCGACCCATCGTCCTGCAAAGCGGATGAATGGCGATGATATCGGAAGGTAGGTGACCATTTCTGCAATGCCTGTACATTATCAATGAGTACATGTCGCTTCTGGGTTGGGGCTGCATGGCGGTGCTTTGGGTGCTCGGTGCTCTGGAAATTGCAACGAGAGAGTGTTCCGCGTGTTGATACTTCGCGAATACATGGACACAGCGGGGTACCCGGGGCAGGAATGGTGAAGGGACAGGACGCGAGATAAGGTTCAAGATCTTACAATTGGTTACGCATAAGATCACAAAACACCTCTCCGGTATTAGAATCCCTGCTGAGCTGCTCACGTGTGGTCATTACTTACCAGATCGTGAATGCCAGGAAAAGTGCTCCTGGACCACCGTTGAGAAGACCACGTCCAATCTGGACGAACAGTGCTGTTCCGATAGTACCACCAATACCGATAAGCTGAATGTGCCTGGGCTTGAGCTTCCTGTGGGTGCTGTCTCCCTTCTTGATGCTGTATTCGTCCTCGTCGTTGAGAGCATAGTTGCTCTTGATGGCGTTCACAACGGATACCTTTCGAGAACCTCGACGCTCTGCATCTGCCTGCCCGATCTCTTTCTCATAGTCGCCGGACCCGAGCGGTCTCCCGGCGACGTTTGAAATAGACATGCTCAAGGCTCCGAGAGAGAGAACAAAAAGCGGCCAACACTTCACAAGGGCAAGTTCCAGGGCACGCGGTAGACTAAAAGTATCCCGGAGGGACAAGTGAGGGTCTGGCTTGGCCGTGCGATGTCGCCCGTGTGCGCGTCTAGGCCAAGCACCAGATCTGCAGGCTTGCAAGTGTTGAATGGTGCAGTTTTAGGTCCATGATCTACCGGAAGGGTGAGAGATTTTCAGTTGATAGTTTAGCGTGCATGGCGTTCAAAGCCAATTGCAAGACAAGCGTGGGCGTGTTGGAGTCCACAAGACTGAAAAGATGAGCTTGGCCTACGACAAGGCAATGGCAAAAAACCTTGGCTGCCCATAGTCTTGACCCATCTCATGCGGTCAGCGATGATTCTCCGGACCTTTTCAGTGGAACATCGCATGGTCAGAGGCTTTTCTTCGATTGCTAGCGGTCGATATCGTGCCGAGGTCTAGGTTTCGATGTGGACCTGGCTTATGGAGTCTGCTCGAGCCATCTGCACTAGACTCTGTCCGCAGGAGATGCTCCAAAGGGTGACCGCGTGTTTGGGATCGTAGGGATGAGAGATACTACTGCTTTTACAGTGAATTTACTCGAGAGCCGCATCTCGTCAATAGATCAACCCTGAGCTAGTGCTTTTGCACGTGGATCATGCACAATGACTGGGGCAGGAACACGCCATTTTACGATGCCTCCGAGGGCATGGTTCGACTGGTTGTGTGTGTACTGCTGTCACTCGCGAGCTCGAGCAGAGTCTCTCGAATGCTTACCACAGGGAGTGTTCAAAGGAAAAGTTGCATCGGAGGAACAGTTGACCTCGACTTCCTTGCGGCTTTGGCTTGGAGTGGCACTATCTTGACAGCTGTTGTGTCCAGGTCGCGAGGTAGCACCTTTGCTGGAGCAGTCAGACTTCATGCTCTCCGTCGCCGGTACCCTGACACGTGAAGCGGGCCATAACCCTGGCAGGGGCGGGGTTGTGACCGCAGCCAACTGTCATCGCCGAATCGCAAACAGGATCGCGAACAGAAGCAGTCGCGACGTCGGCAAAGGGTTTGCCAACATATCCTTCCGTCCTGCTTTTGTCAGAAAACGGAGGTGATATTCTTTGGGCTCACATCTCTTCACCTTGTCATTCTCGTCTCGAGAACAAAATTTCACCCCCATGTGAGCTCCCGGTGGACCCGCGTGACCGAAGCGCACCACTGCAGCCACCAAAAAGATGACGTCTTGGCTGAGAAGAGTGCTTCCTTTGACCAAAGTGAAGCGAAGTGGTCATTCCGGACTTGCATCAGCTTCACGCGCCCAATACCAATGTGACCTGGACGAAGAGCCTGTACAAAATTACAGGCCGGGAGGATACCATCCTGTTCAGATCGGCGACAAGCTCAATGGTGGCAGATTCAAGGTCCTGCACAAGGTAGGATGGGGAGGTTTCTCGACCGTATGGGCTGCCAAAGACCTCGAGTAAGTAAGCGATCATGTGATTCGCGATCTGATATGCTGAGATATCCAGATCCGGCAGCAATGTCGCCCTGAAGATTGTTCAAGCAGCCGCAAGTGGTGACACTCGCGGATTGCAAACTCTCAAGTTCATCAAAGAGCAGACCTCCGAACATCCTGGTTTTAAACGCCTTGTCAATCTGCACGAGGTCTTTCAGGAGGAGGGACCAAATGGCAAACACAACTGCCTAGTGTTGGACCTCACAGGTCCAAGCGTGCAGGACTACATCAATCGCCACGTCGATGGCTTTCGACTGCCCGCCCAGCAGGCAAAGTCAATTGCAAAACAGGCTCTACAGGCTCTGAGCTGTCTGCATTCCCAGGGTATCTGCCACGGAGACCTTCACAATCAGAATCTTGCGCTCGGAGTGCCTCGGATCGCGCAGATGAACGAAAAGGACTTTTACAAAGCACTCGGCGAACCAAAGACTGAAGACGTGACTCGCACCGATGGCGGCGAGCTAGAGTCCAATGTACCACCTTACCTGGTAAAGCCTTCATCATTCGCATTGGAGAAATACCTGAATCACAAGGATCTAAAACTGGTCGATTTTGGTGCATCCTTCAAGGGCCAGATTGGTTCCCAATCACTTCTGAATCCACCTGTGATTCGAGCGCCAGAACAGTTCTTCGGCGATTCACTCGACCATCGAGTGGACCTTTGGAGCATGGGCTGCACGCTTTTCGAGCTTGTCTGCGGACAGACGCCCTTCGAGAGCGGAAATAGCACTCCAGAGTCAATCGCCAAGCAGATGATCTATATGGTCAAGGATGATTTCCCCCAGCGCTGGCAAGACAAGCGAAGGCGTCTCGAGCAAGAGACGCCAGAGTCTCCTGCCTCCACCCTGCAGCAGTGGTTGAGCGTGGTCTACTTTGAGAGTGAGGACAAGGCAGACTTTAGTCGTGTTGAGCTTGAGCAAGTCGGACACATCGTATCGCGCTTGATGAGATTCGAGCCGGAGAGTAGAGCATCTGCCGAGGAGATACTACAAGATCCATGGTTTGCTGATGGTTGAAGTCGACCTATGTGGGGGCCAGCTGCTTTTGCAATATTCACGAACGCACGGAGCGACGATCACATACGAAAAAGAACGTCTCGGCAACGCAAACAGGCAGATATCCGGAGCCTCTACCATGCCGGGTCCGTAGATGCCTAATGGCAGGTTGACAAGTGCTCGTGATGAACGGAGCGGTCCCTTGTGGGGGGACCTTCGGATTAGGGCTTCCACCTCCACAAGCTCTGAAGAACATGCGGGGGTCCAACAGTGCTGGTCCACATCACTCGGCACTTGACGACTCGTATAATACTGTGACTCCCATTGGACAACCTGAAATGTCTCTTCGATTCGTCACCGTACACTCCTGCCCACAAAAGATACCTTGGGGTGTCCGCTCTCCACCGCAAGGCATCAGTACTCTACTCAAGTATAAGCAACGCTGCACACTTGCACGTCGCTCCTGGCTGCCCCTTCTGCATTTCTAAGAAGTTCCAGGAATAACATCTGTAAAGTCGGCCACGATCTTGGCAGCCGCTGCAGTCGACCAGTTACGAGCACCCGACATGCTTCCAACAGACAAGTCTGGTCCCTTGAACGGTCTTCAGGATGACCCTTACTATGGTTTGACATCCAGATGGCCAGTAGCAGCAGACCTCGCGGGCTCGACACTGCCTTGCCGACTAGAAGGCGAGATCGCCGACCTTGTCGTCCTTGGCGATGTTCCGCCTGAGATTCGAGGCACCTTCTATCGAGTCATGGTTGACCCAGCTCTTCCGCCAGTGCCAGGCAACGTGCCGCTCGACGGTGATGGCAATATTTCTGCTTTCCGCTTCCACGATGGTCGCGTGGACATGAAGATGCGATACGTGGAAACAGAGAGGTACAAGCTCGAACGCAAGGCAGGCAAGAGCCTTTTCGGACTCTATCGCAACCCATTCAGTCATCATCCATGCGTCCGTGCCGCAGTAGATTCCACCGCCAATACCAACCTCATTCTTTGGGCGGACCATCTTCTCGCGCTCAAAGAGAGCTCCCTGCCATACGCCGTAGATCCCGAAACGCTTGAGACCCGCGGCTATGATCCTTTCGGCGGTCAGGTGAAATCCAAATCCTTCTCTGCACATCCTAAGATCGATCCGTACACAAATGAGCTCGTTGTGTTCGGCTATGAAGCCAAAGGTCTCGCCACCAAAGATATTGTCATCTACCACCTCGACAGCAACGGCAAGAAGCACGACGAGCAATGGATTCAATCGCCCTGGACCGCCATCATCCACGACTGCGCCATCACTCCCAACTTCATTATCCTCTTCCTCTGGCCCTTCAGCGCTGATATCGAGAGAATGAAACGCGGCGGACACCACTGGGCATGGGATTACAACCTTCCCTGCACCTTCCTGGTCATCCCGCGCCGACCGGGCAAGAACCTACCTTCCGGATGGAAGGCGGGCGAACACCGCGCCTACCACTGGCGCAACTGCATGCCCATCCACACGGCCGGCGCGTGGGAAGATTCCGGCAAGATCTACGTCGAATCATCACGCGTGCACGACAACGCGTTCCCCTTCTTCCCGACCGACAAGGGCGAAACGCCCGCCCTGGACGCCAAAGCGGACTACGTTCGATGGGAGCTCGATCCCTCGGCGCCCGACGGGACAAAGGTATCCGACCCGGAGGTGATACTGGATGTCCCCTCGGAGTTCCCGCGCGTGGACGAGCGGTTCTGGACAAAGCGGTACGACAAGGTGTGGTTGAACGTCTTCATCCCCAGTCGGTCCGATGGGGGCAGGAATATCTTCCACGGTCTGAACGGGTTGGCGCAGCACAGTCACGCCACGGGGAGGACCGAGTACTTTTACGCGGGAGACGATAGTCTCGTGCAGGAACCCATCTTTGTGCCGCGATACGAGGGAGCAGAGGAAGGGGACGGGTGGATCATGGCCATGGTGGAGAGGCGGAGTGCGAACAGGAATGATATCGTGGTGATTGATACCAAGGACTTTGAGAAGCCCGTGGCGATTGTGCAGTTGCCGTTTCACGTCAAGGCGCAGGTACATGGGAATTGGGTGGGAGCCGAGACGGGAGTGGGGAGGAAGAGTTTGGTGAGGGAGGTGCAGGTCGGACCGGTCAGTGGGAGGGGAGCGTTGGAGGTCGAGGCATGATTTCTCTGGATCTCTGAATTCAATGCAAAAGCATGTGCCTGTCGCAGATTGCAGCATGTATGTTAGCACTGTGTCAGCCAATTCTTCTACATCGGTCATCCTCACCTCCGTCATGTACTTTGGAGCCGACCGTTGCATGACGTCGCATAGTCCATCTCCACAGACTGCGTCAATCAAACGCGCCGCCGCGGTTGATCGAGGTCCCGTCCCATACCGCGATCATACACCGCATTCCCGTTTCTTGTCAACTGCTAGCGGTGGCAGTTACAATAGCCTCACTTTATCTCAACATGTCTGCAGCGGTATGACGTCTATTCAAGAACAAGACCTTGGCACGGCAGATAGGAACTCTACTTTTGAATGCAAAGGATATGATCACAGCCACGCGAGTGGTGCAGTGAGGGTATCTAATCTATTCAAGGAAACGCCCATGTACGAGCTCTGATGGCTCACTCTATATTAGCTGCAGACATCGGGACGAGCTGCTATGCACCCTTTGGGTAAGCGGCGTCGCCCACCATATCGGGGACGCTGCCTTCATGAGAGGGAGGACCCGAGTAGTGCTTCTTGCCGTAGACAAAGTACCAGACGGCAGATATGGCCGTGAAACCCACAAACACGACCGAGGCGTAGTTCATGAGGCTCAAGCTGGTGGGGATGACGGAGGGCATGCAGAAGAGAGGGATGACGAGGAGAGTCCATGCTGGAAGGAAAATCAGCAAGGGTCTGGTAAAGAAGTGGTTTGGAGAGATGCTTACCCAGCGATACGACGTTGCAGACAGCGCCCAGTTTGCCCAAGTAGAATCGTCCAGACTTGACATATGTACGACCACCGATGAGGGAGACCGCAATGGGCATGGCGTAGCTGAGGGTCAGGGAAATGACACCGACACCTGAGAAAGCGTTGAAAGCGGCGGAAGAGCCGAAAGTCAGCAGACCGAGTAGGAGCTGTACGATCATGGAAAGCATCATGGCGTTGACCGGCACATCAAGCTTGCGGTTGACCCTCTTCCAGAGCTGGAAACCCGGAATGGCCTCATCACGGGCGAAAGAGTAGATGCAGCGAGCGCAGGCAGTCGTGCAGCCGACACCACAAACAACAGCCAAAGCGAGGATGGGAATCATCAAGGCAAAGGCGCCACCCTGGTTACCGACAGCACCGCTGACGATGACAGGTACTGGCTGAAGGTTGAGGATGAGCTCGGAGACTTCGGGAACGACGAACATCAGAGGGATCAGGAAGACCAGACCACAGATGGTGTTGGCGAAGACCGTGCCGAGCATAGCCTTGGGGATCTGCACAGCAGGGTCGCGGACCTCCTCGGCCATGTTGATGATCATACCAGTAGAAGACGTCGCATAGGCAGCGTGGAGAAGACCAACTACGGGACATTAGCAACAGGCGCTTCGGGAGCAGGCGCACGAGGGAAGATAGAGGGTGCTTTGGGAACGAGTCGCGTAGGGACAAGAAAGGTGCTTTGGCAAAGGAAAAGTCGCACTGGGATGTGTGGAGGGTGCTTTGGGAGTTGGCGCGTTGGGGCAGTCGTACTCATCCATGACCAACCAGGGGTCCAGCCGGATTGGGGAGTGAAGTCAGTAAAGACAAACTCAGCACTCCGGCGGCCGCCCCTGGCGAGAACCAAGATTGTGACAATCAGAGCAATCACACCGACAAAAGTAAAGGCGACGGCAGAGGTCTAGGAGAATTAGCAAAAGAGGTTGAGAAGGCGCATGTCCACATACATCGAGGAGAGGAAGCCATTTGTTGCCAAGAGCGGAGATGAGATTGCAGACGATGACGATACCAAGGAAGATAAGGTACGTCTGGTAGGTCTCGTTGGCAAAGATTGGGTTACCGTCAGCATCGGTAAAGATGTTAATGCATCCGATGAGGAAGAGAGTTGTGCCGTATTGCACAGCGAGAGTGATGGTGATTTGGCCTGCACACGATCAATTGCCGGATCCAGGGATGATGCGGCGTTTGCCCAACTCACCAATGACCATGTTCCATCCGCAAATCCAGGCTGTGATTCTCCTGCACCAGTGAGGCGAAAGCATGTAGGTCTGATAGTAGACACCTCCAGCAGTCGGGAAAACAGAGGTGATCTCTCCGAGCGACGCAGCGACACACATGATGATAACAGATACGGCCAGCCAGCCCCAAATGACGCAGGTCATGCCGCCTCCCGTGAGAGGGTAGAGAAGTGTTGTCGCGAGACCGTAGGGGATCGAGGCCAGGACAAAGGACATGAAAGCGACCTGGAATGTGCTACGATTGCGAACCAATTCGGCCTTGTATCCCAATTGCTCCAAGAAGGCATCTGGAGCGGCGGCATCTCCGTGCACTACATCATCTGAGCTGCTGCGGGTGTGACTCTGGTGACCCTTGCTGTAACCCGGCGTGGCGTCGGACTCGGGGTAGAAGGAAGACATGTCGGCGGCAGTGTATGGGACCAGCAAAAGAGAGAAGACCCTGCAGTCGAGGGCGTATTACAATGTAGGGAAGGAAGAGAATGATGATGTTCGAGAAGGACGTGAAAAGTCTCCCGGCATCATGGGAATAAAAACGAAAACGATTAGCGCAGATTGCAGCCGCGCCAAGTGGGTCAGAGTTGCTGTAACCGAATCAACGTGAGGAGGGAGCGTGGTCAGTAATCGGGTGCTACAGTACTCGACGAAGTTTGGAACCGAGACACACCCGTCGACAGAGGGAGGTTTACCGCAGCCACGGTGCCATGGCTGGTCTCACGTGGGACATGGATTAACGGCGTCTGGGCCAGAGACAGGCCCTCGAGTCCCTGGATTTTTATGCTGAAAACTCTCTTTGCTGCAAAGCTCGGGGTATCTCAATTCGCTCAGTCTCGCCCATGGAGGTAGGTATCGGTCGCCACTCGGGTCCATCAGACCAACCTCGATGCAGTAAAGACAATGCCAGACGCAAAAGCAGACGCTATCGTCACAAAACTGGACCACCCAAAGGTAGGGATTCCGCTGATTCCGTGGCCCGATGGACATCCCTTGGCCAATCTCGCGCCAAAGACCAGGGCGGCCCCACCGATGACATGTGCCGTTACGACAGGAGCTGGAGATAATAATGCATAGCCCAGGATCAACTTGTTGACGATCAGGGATGCGGACATGGCTCCGGCCGCGAACAGGTTCGCCGGGGTAAAGAGCTTGTGTTGGACAGTCAGGAACGGACTCAGCAGCACCCGTGCGACGTCTTCGTAGGCGGTTGAGATACCCACGGATGATCTGGTGAGGATTATGGATACCATTTGGGAAAAGCCCAAGAGAAGACCGCCCGTGATAGGGGAGATTGCGGTCGTGTCGGGCGATAGGGTCGCTCTTCTCAGAAGGGTTACGATTCCCAGCGCAAGCGCCTGCCAGCCCAACACCATGGTCGCGGAAGAGATGTTCAGGCTCTTGTCAATGGTCGGCGCTTCACCCTTTTTGATCTCTGGGATGTTGAAATGGTCGGTGATGGGACTGTCAGTCATCTGGACATTGTCCCTTGTGACTTGTGTTGCCGCGGCCGATAGTTCCGCCGCCCGCTCAAGCCCGACATACACCATGGCGCCCAGCACTCCGCCCAGTATCGTATATACTCCTGACAAGACACCCATACCTGCCTGCACCAATGCAGAACCTGGACATGCTCCTGTCGCTGCCATACCCAATCCGATCAATGCGCCTCCGATCACGTTGCCGTCGTAGGGGAAGAGGCCGACGGATACTGGCTTCCTTGCTGATATGTTGGTGTACTCGATACGATTGAAGACGGAAAAGATTACCCTGCTTCTATCAGCATCATAATTTTGTAAGCTCACCACGCTTGTACACTCACGCGCTCGCCGCCGTGGCCGTCAACATTGTCTCTACCATTCGAAAATCATCCAGTCGCATTTGGGCCTTGATCGTCGCTGGGTCGTGCATGCCTGCAGCAAACAGCGCGGACCCAAACACGGCTCCAGCTGTCAATCTGCCCAAACCATCGTGCGGCTGCATGCTATGTACGATGATGTAGGTAGGGTTCGAGCAATGGTGAGGATGATGTGGATAGGATAGGATAGGATATGCAAGGGGGCTTCGATTAGGACGTGTGAAGACCAAGTGGAAAATATCAAAATACCATGTGCGTCAAGTGCATTCGATTTTCACATGCTGTGCCCACCTGCATCTTATATTGTTGTCCTGAAAGCAGCGAGCACGAAATTAGATGTTCACCAATAGATCCAACTGTCGAGAGCCCCTGCTGCTATCCCCTCTGGCCCAGAGTGCTCCGAAAGGAGGTGCCCGGCGCACCGACTTGGGTCTGCCAGGACGCCGAGCGGAACACAAAATGCATGCACGACATCCGTTGGGGCGAGAGGTGCCAAATGATCTCGTTCCGTGTGCGTGGACACGATAATAATTCATGGTCAGAGTTGAGGTTCCAAGCCTGTGAGACATGCGAGATCGCCGACCACAGCTTCCCGTCCTCCTTTTTACCAACCACTGGATTGGGACTAATGGCAAATACACGTGGCTACCGCATTGTTAGCACAATATGAACGTGGTGGGCGATACGTCTTGGGATTGTGAGTGATTTCGGACACAAATGCGATTCTCAAGACGATCTTCACGGACATTCAGACTCAATTCTGTCCGACGCCCTTTGGAGCCTCCCACAAGCGAAGTCTGTATCACCTCGCCACCTCTACCTCTGTCATGCCCGTCCTCGATATCATCTTACCGCCCGATCGGCACGTTACACCCTCGGCAGGATCTCCCAGTGACTGATGCCGTCGGCTACACGCATGATCGGAATGTTATTCAGGTCTCACAGAAACATCTCACCCACTCAATTCCCACAGATCCCTGGCCAGCTTCGGATCCTTCATCCGTGGGTCTTGCTTGTCTCTGAGATGAGTACATTCTGCCCCTTGGCTCGTCTGGCCAGCTCCGAGGTGGACAGCATGTTGGCAGATTTGGCTTGTCCATGGGCCCCCCAAGGCGTATAAATTGCCTCATTAGAGAAGTTGCAATCCTCCAACTGGGGTGGAGAGGCTTCGCAGCCCATGCTTGTGAGCGTGGTGACACGAGCATCACCCGATGCTCTTAGCTGAGGAAGCAAAAGTGCTGTGAGCATGAAATGTCCGATATGGCAGGCTGCAAGCTGCAATTCGATACCATCCTCGGAAACAGAGTGTTCGTCTGGTGCCACGATGCCAGCCGAGTTGGCCAAGCTGTCAGTCCCACGGGTGGTTGACTGCATCTCTCCATCTGCTGTACGGACCAATGGATTCGAGGTCAAATAGACCGTGACGAATGCGGTCTCGACAGTTGCATTGACTGGAGCCAATCTATCGAGGACAAGCTAAATCTTCGTGCGAGACCTTTCTAGAAGAAAACTCCTGGCCAGAGGTGGAGATGTAGATACAGAAGCATAAGCTGTCTCTGCTGCCAGCGAATTGAGCGATGGGCCTATAATAGCAATCATCCTGGCTGCTAACGCGAAGACAATATGTTGCTATCACTTCCACTGCGGTAGTGTTGTGGTTGTTGAAACACCATCGTGATCGATAGAGTTGAAGATAGCGTGCGGTACATCCACGTTTCGCTTCTGCATCTCTACCTGTTCTTATGCCACGTTATCAGCGAGCCATTGGACCTTGACGAGACTTCAAGCCATCAAAGATACATGGCTGAGCAAGCATAGGAATAGTGGTCTGTAAAGATTCGTGTTGGCGATGATCACACTTGATGTGTCACGTAGTGCGGTAGTGCGACCGTCGCGAACAGCTTGGTCTCCATATCACAAATCAGACGTTTCCGCGCAGTTGGGTGTGTGAGAATGGCAGACTTGACGCAAGAGGAAAGGAAAAAGAAGAGAGGCCCTCCTCGGGTGGCGGGGCAGAGAAGACCGAGATGAGGTCACATCAAACACAATTCCTTCTGAAGAAACCACAACTCCAATTCAAACACGGCATTATTAACCACTGACCAAAGATGCCAAAAGTTACACCCAAGGCCTGGCCAGATGTCAAGAACAATTCCCCCGTTGCCCTCCCAGCCATAGCTTTGGGCACATGGGAAGGGAACAAGGACAACCGATCCCAGCAGGAGGATGCAGTCTTTGCCGCTCTGGAAGCTGGTTATCGCCACATCGACACAGCCGCTCTGTATGGAAGTGAACCAGCTGTCGGCAATGCTATCAAGCGGTCCTCTGTTCCGAGAAAGGATATCGTCGTCGTCACAAAGATGTCTGTGCCTCACAGCAGCCCACCGACTCTGACTAATGCACTTGCAGCTGGAACACGCATCACTCTCCTGAAGCCGTCAAAGCGTCTCTAGAGGAGAGTCTCGAGCGCTTGCAGCTCGACTACGGTGAAGCCCTCCCTCCTCGCCTTTTGTTCCCCGCTGACCCTGGTAGTGGATCTTCTCCTCCTTCACTGGCCCGTTGCATTCTGGCACGATGCTACAGCCTCTGAACCTTATACATCTCAAAAGACCTCGGACGGAAAGGTATCATCCTCACGCTCTATCCTGCACATCGTCTGACCACTCCTTTAGCCCGTGCTTGATCTAGACCTTACAGAAGACCATGCTCCCTCTTGGCGTGCTCTAGAAGACCTTGTTTCAACAGGCAAGGTCAAGTCTATTGGCGTGTCAAACTTTACTATCCTTCAACTGACCAAGCTCCTCTCTTATGCCAAGATAAAGCCGGCATGCAATCAAGTCGAGGTCCACCCTTGGTTCCCGCAGAAGCAGATGCTGGATTTCTGCGGCAAGCACGACATTACAGTCACCGCTTTCTCCCCGCTAGGGGGTCAGAGAGCCGTCAGGGAAGGGGCGACAAGGGTCATTGAAGATCCTGTAGTCGTCGAGGCAGCAAAGAAGCTTGGATTGGAGCCAGCGCAGGTGATTATCGCTTGGGCAGGTGAGTGGTCCCTAGACCAGAATGCATCGAGGAACGGTGTACTGATGGCTTGCAGTGCAAAGAGGGACTGTGCCGCTACCAAAGTCGGCTACACCATCGAGGATCAAGAGCAACTTTCAAGGTACGGACAGCGATGGCAGTCCGAAAGTAGTGATGATGCTGATGTTTGCAGTACCTGAACTACCTCAGGATGTCTTCGATGCGATCGAGAATATTACTGTCAAGGATCCCAGCAAGAAGAACAGATTCTGCAACTTTGATGATTCTTGGGGCTACCCTCTGTTCAGAGATCAGGTGTAGAGTCGGGCGGAGCTCGGGCAGGCTTCGTATATTAACATATAGTCGAATTCAGTTCAAACGAGCTCCCCCCCGGATCTTGGCGCGATTTCGGACCGACTAAGCGTTAGCAAAATTTAGTAGCTAGCTATTAAATAGATATCGTGTAGTATTTAGCCAATATTAGACTATTTAAAGCTATAGAAATTAGTATAGCTTATTAATATATCGAATTTAAAGGTATAGTTATTATACTAAATTGCTATATATAGCTAGAGAAGCTCGAGGATATATAGTTCTTACTAGCTAAGGGCTATTTAAATAAATCGATATTTAGTAGTACTAAGGTTACTAGAGCTATAATCTATTAAATTTACTTATTATTAGAGTTCTTTAGTACTCTATATCTACCTTCTAAAGCTACTTAAGCTCGACTATATACTCTAACTACCTTCTTCGAGGATATAGGTATATCTAGTATAGTAGGCTTAGTCGTTATAGTTATAGCTATAGTTATAGGTTACGATATATAGTCTATTAAAGGGCTTAGGTAGTAGGTAGCGATTAGTTATATATATAAGATTTCTACGACTACGAGGTTTCTAGGGGTAGTAACTAACTAATAAGTATCTTCGACGAGTATATACTATTTACTAATTACCTCGACTAGGAAGATACCTATACTATAATAATAGTAATTTAGTACTAGGGGTAGTACCTTACTATTATTATCGAGTAGTGTTATAGTAGCTATCGAACGAGTAGCTCGTTATTAGTTATATTAGGTTTATTAGACTTATTAGGTTTATTAGGTTTCTTTAGTATTCTATAGCTATTATTATAGCACTATATAAGAATACTAGGATAAGACCGCTACTATCTCTTAAGGATTTAAAGTTTTCTATACCTCTAGGGATAATCTCTAGTATATATAGAGTATAGTAAGTTTCGTTATAGAGAATTAGGAGAGTATCTAGAAGATTCTAATATTATTAGCTATAGCTACTCGATTTAAACGATATTCGATATAAGTATTAATTAGGAGTCTCTAACTCGTAAGAGTTATCTATATAGATAGAGAATATAGTAACTCTAGACCTAGAATAGACCTAGGTTTAGAAGTAGCGAAAGTTAATAGAGATAATAACTAATATAGAAGGCCTAAGCCTTTATAGATAAAAGGGCTAAAAGTATATAATATAGCGTATAAGGGTTATCTAGAGTTAGTCTAGACACTATATAGTAGCGTAGAGTTTACTAATAGTTTATTTAAATACTAAGGCTAATTCTACTACTATTCGAGAATATTCTAGTAGTACTAGTTCTTTATTCTAAGAGAATATCGAGGTTACTAGAAGAGTTTAGTACTAGATAAAAATTTTCTAAATTCTATAAAGCTACTTATTTAGTCGTAAGTAACGAGTCTAAGGATAAAGGAAATATTATAATAAATACTAGTCTTAATCTAGAGAGTATCTCTTTCTCTTAGCTAATACCTCCTTCTATAGAGAAATATATAACCCCTTCGAACCTACTAAAGAACGAGGAATAGACTCCTCTAATAGCTAAAGGTTTAGTATTAATATAATAGAAAGAGTAGCCTTTTATAGTATAGATAATACTACTAGCTTCTAGTCCTAGATAATAAGGTACTTCTTACTTTAATAGCTATAATATTATAGAGTTTATAGAAGAATAGGAGACCTTTATTCGATTCTATAATCTTTCTAAAGAGATTACTATTCGAAGATTACCTTAGTATTATAGTATTAAGATCTATAGATAAGTAAAATCCTATCTTAGTTAGGCTTTAAGAGACTAGGTTAGTCTTAAGAAGGAGATAAAGCTTAGTTTCGAAGATAAGGACTTAGATTACCTAATAACGTCTTATACTTATCTTAAATAACTAAAGGATATACTAAGGGAAATCTTCTCTAATATACTTTAGTACTATAGAATATTTAGGAAGACTACTAACGCTCTAGGTAAGACTTAACTTAATATTATTATAAGAGGTATATAGTTTACTAAAGGTCTTCTAGCTAATATTCGTAGTTATATTAAAGTAAAGAGTAGTATAGATATAAAGTACTCTAACACCTTTAAGGATTTTCTAAGAATCTACTATTTAGCTAAAGAGAAGATCTCTAAGATATAATAACTCGAATTCTTCTAGTTAGTTTATAAGGAGCACGAGAAGGTTATATCGGTTATTACTAAGGAAAGTACTACTTAGCCTTATATCTCTAATATTTCTACTAAGACTTAAACGAATACTTCTATAGCTATCTCTTCTTTAGATTTAAGTATATAGGCTCTTTATAAGAGAATAGATAAGCTATTAGTCTAAGTCGTATAAGAAATAAATAGCTAGTCTCTTTCTATAGGACTACCTTATCTAGCCTCTATTTTATATTAGCTATCTAGATTTATACTAGCTACTAGTTTAAATACTATTTCTCTTAGTCCTTATAGGTACTAGTACTATAAAAAGGAAGGTTACTCTCGACCTAATTATCTAGAGCTTCGAAAACTTATTAATCTTAGTCTCCTTTATTTAGAAGGTAATAGCTTAGTTTAGAGAACTATAGAGAACCTATAGTATCTAGTTAGTCGTTTAGTAAGATATAATAAGGGAGCTACTTAGTTATAGTAAGAATAGGTTAAGGCTAGACTCTAAGCTACTAGGAAGTTAGTAGTTAATAACCTAGACTATAAGATACTAACTATTATTATAGTGTAGGTATCTTCCTAGTTCGAGGTAGTTAGTAAATAGTATACGCTCGTCGACGATACTCGTTAGTTAGTTACTACCCTCGGAAACCTCGTAGTCGTAGAAACCTTATATATATAACTAAACGCTACTTTTCTACTTAAGCCCTTTAATAGACTATATATTGTAACCTATAACTATAGCTATAACTATAACGACCGAGTCTACTATAACTATCCTCTTCCCTCTAGTATCTAACCTAGACACGAACGACCTATACGTCTTAGAGTCCTTAACGACGAGCTATACGATAACGACTCTTACTAATAACGAGCTTCTCGCCGAGGCTAGTAGCTCCGTCCTCCGCCTCCTTACGCTAATAACGCTATATCTCTAAATTATTACTAGAAAGATCTTCCTCTTTATTCTCTAATAAATCTATTTTACTCTTATTATTCTCTTCTTTAGAATCTAAATCTACTTCCCTCTCTTCCTTATTAGAACCTATCTCTATATCCTCCTTATCGCTCTTAACTATATTAGGATTAGAATTATCCTTTATAGTAGAGACTAGACTCTCCTTAGTATAATAGAAGAAAGAACGAGTACTAATAAAGTAGGCCTTCTTATACTACTAGACCTTAACCTAAGCCTTCTCTATAGCTATAGTAATCTCTATATAAATCTCCCCTATACGATCCTTAGTAGCTTAGAGATTAATATCTAGTAGGATATCTCTCTCCTCGATAATAGTAGGATCGTCCTAACGAATATAGCTAACTAGAGTATTACTAATAGGACTATCGATTTATAGAGTAATAGCTATAGAGAAAGTAGAGTATATACTTCCGTATATATTTAGCTTACTAGAAGGAGTTCTAGAACTAGAGTACTTCTATATATAAGCGAGAGTAAGCTTACTATATAAACTACTCTCGAACTACTCTAGAGTCTCGTAATTAGTACTAATCCTATAGAACTAAGAGAGTATAGTATAACGAATAGAATTAGTAGGACTAGTCGAACTATACGAGGTATAAGGTATAGTACTACGAACGTTACTAGCCTTATAAATTATTAACTCCTAGTCGGCCTTATACTTCTTAATATCGTCCTACGTAAAGTACTTATTAGTAATATTAATAACTAGAGCGTCGGTAAGAACCTTACGAGTCTTTATATTATAAACCTACTCCTTTATATAGTAATATATCTTAGGTATAACGATAGTATAATTCTTTAGTGTCTTATTGTTAAGGCTAATAGAACCTTAGATAGTATCTCCTCTATACCTATTAGTAAGGTAGCTAGGGTTAATATTAATATAATAGAACTATGTATAATCTCTAGAGATAGTATATTTAGCGTAGTAAGGGTAGGAAATTAACTAAGTAAGCTTATTAGGACAACTAGTAATATATACTTAATAGTATTTAGGATCTATACGTATAGCCTACTATCCGAGAGAGTAAAATATATTACGTAACTACTCTAGCTAGTTCTTACTCTTAGGATAACTAAAATAGTAAAGATATATATCTATCTCGGTATAGAAGATATCTATAAGAGGAGAATCCTCTTCGGTCTACTATTTAAAGATATTAATAACTATATTACTATCGGTAACCTATTCGTTATAAAGCCTCTTATAGAAACTATCGAGGATAAGCTTCCTTATATCCTTAGAGACGTAACGATCTATAACTATAGACTTATACTTAAAAATACTACGCTTAGTAGACTCGCGAGCGATATAGAAAGTTAGAATAAGCTACTTAGCTATCTCTTTCTATATATATATTAAGTCTAGAGTACTACTATAGTAGGTATTATACTAATAGCGAATATACCTAGCTAAAACTTTATACTTAAGGTTAGTAAGTAGGTATAGATAATAAGCTAGAAGACGAGTATATAAGTAATAGACGGTCGTATTAGTAGCTAAATCCTTACGTATCTAAGTGTTTATAATAATAGCGAGTTCGGAATTAGAGAGTAGCTTCTTTAAGGTAAACTTAGCCTTAACCCTCGAAGGGACTCTAGTATAGTTATACTCCTTCTTAGTCGATAAAGTAATAGCCTTACCCTTACCCTTATCCTATAGAGTAACTAATATAGAAATAGAGCGATTAGGTATCTCGTACTATCTATTACTATTATCGAATTTATTAAAGTAATACTTCTTAGAAGAAGAACCTTTACGACTAATCTCTACTAATAGAATAGCCTCTTATTCGACTAGCTCTTCTTTATCCTCTTTTTCTTCTAAGCGACTAAGATAGAGACGTATAGAACGACGTAAGCGGCTTAAAACCTATATAGGAGTAGCTATTCCTAAGTCTAGCTTAGGTCTAGTACTACCGAGGTTTACTCGAGAACTTCCTCCTACGAATATTATAGCTTTAGTAATACTATTATAGTATAGGTATCTTCCTAGTCGAGGTAGTTAGTAAATAGTATACGCTCGTCGACGATACTTATTAGTTAGTTACTACCCTTAGAAACCTCGTAGTTATAGAAACCTTATATATATAACTAAACGCTACCTTTTCTACCTAAGCCCTTTAATAGACTATATATCGTAACCTATAACTACTACTATAACTATAACGACTAAGTCTACTATAACCGTCCTCTTCCCTCTAGTATCTAATCTAGATATAAACGACCTATACGTCTTAGAGTCCTTAACGACGAGCTATACGATAACGACTCTTACTAATAACGAGCTCCTCGCTAAGGCTAGTAGCTCTATCCTCTACCTCCTTACGCTAATAACGCTATATCTCTAAATTATTACTAGAAAGACCTTCCTCTTTATTCTCTAATAAATCTATTTTACCCTTATTATTCTCTTCTCTAGAATCTAACTCTACTTCCCTCTCTTCCTTATTAGAACCTATCTCTATATCCTCCTTATCGCCCTTAACTATATTAGGATTAGGATTATTCTTCGTAGTAGAGACTAGGCCCTCCTTAGTATAATAGAAGAAAGAATAAGTACTAATAAAGTAGGCCTTCTTATACTACTAGACCTTAACCTAAGCCTTCTCTATAGCTATAGTAATCTCTGTATAAATCTCCCCTATACGATCCTTAGTAGCTTAGAGATCGATACCTAGTAGGATATCTCTCTCTTTAACGATAGTAGAATCGTCCTAACGAATATAGCTAACTAGAGTATTACTAATAGAACTATCGATTTATAGAGTAATAGTAGCGGGGAAAGTAGAGTATATACTTCTATATATATTTAGCTTACTAGAAGAAGTCCTAGAACTAGAGCGCTTCTATATATAAGCGAGAGTAAGCTCGCTATACGAACTACTCTCGAACTACTCTAGAGTCTTATAATTAGTACTAATTCTATAGAACTAAGGGAGTATAGTACGACGAATAGAATTAGTAGGACTAGTCGAACTATACGAGGTATAAGGTATAGTAATACGAACGTTACTAGCCTTATAAATTATTAACTCCTAGTTAGCCTTATACTTCTTAATATTATTCTACGTAAAGTACTTATTAGTAATATTAATAACTAGAGCGTTAGTAAGAACCTTACGAGTCTTTATATCCTAAACCTACTCCTTTATATAGTAATATATCTTAGGTATAACAATAGTATAATTCTATAGTGTCTTATTATTAAGACTAATAGAACCTTAGATAGTATCTCCTCTATACCTATTAGTAAGGTAGCTAGGGTTAATATTAATATAATAGAACTACGTATAATCTCTAGAGATAGTATATTTAGCGTAGTAAGGGTAGGAAATTAACTAAGTAAGCTTATTAGGACGACTAGTAATATATACTCGATAGTATTTAGGATCTATACGTATAGTCTACTATCCGAGAGAGTAAAATATATTACGTAACTATCCTAGCTAGTTCTTACTCTTAGAATAACCGAAATAGTAAAGATATATATCTATCTCGGTATAGAAGATATCTATAAGAGGAGAATCCTCTTTAGCCTACTATTTAAAGATATTAATAACTATATTACTATTAGTAACCTATTCGTCGTAAAGTCTCTTATAGAAACTATCGAGGATAAGCTTCCTTATATCCTTAGAGATATAATAATCTATAACTATAGACTTATACTTAAAAATACTATACTTAGTAGACTCGCGAGCGATATAGAAAGTTAGAATAAGCTACTTAGCTATCTCTTTCTATATACGTATTAAGTCTAGAGTACTCCTATAGTAGGTATTATACTAATAGCGAATATACCTAGCTAAAACTTTATACTTAAGGTTAGTAAGTAGGTATAGATAACGAGCTAGAAGACGAGTATATAAGTAATAGATAGTCGTATTAGTAGCTAAATCCTTACGTATCTAAGTATTTATAATAATAGCGAGTTCGGAATTAGAGAGTAGCTCCTTTAAGGTAAACTCGGCCTTAACCCTTAGAGAGACTCTAGTATAGTTATACTCCTTCTTAGTTAACGAAGTAATAGCCTTACCTTTACTCTTATCCTATAGAGTATTTAATATAGAAATAGAGTAATTAGGTATCTCGTACTATCTATTACTATTATCGAATTTATTAAAGCGACGCTTCTTAGAAGAAGAACCTTTATAACTAGTCTCTACTAATAGAATAGCCTCTTATTCGACTAGCTCTTCTTTATTCTCTTCTTCTTCTAAGCGACTAAGATAGAGACGTATAGAACGACGTAAGCGGCTTAAAACCTATATAGGAGTAGCTACTCCTAAGTCTAGCTTAGGTCTAGTACTACCGAGGTTTACCTAAGAACTTCCTTCTACGAATATTATAGCTTTAGTAATATATACTACGTTAGTATTAGAAATACTAGGATAACTAGAAACCGAAGCTTAACGACTTCCGAATATAGTAGTAGATAAGGTAGTAGAGGTACTACTAGTAATCTAGGATAGAGCGGGAACCTTATATAAGAAACTAAGCTTATTCTAGGCGAAATACTTAGTAAATTATCCTTTATAGACTATACGAAGCTCCTTTACGTTAAGTACCTTAATACTTAGCTACTTCGAGGATTCGACTAATTTAGCTATAGTAGTAATGTCTTATAGGCGGACGTTGTAACTAATAATACTCTTTAGGGTGCTAATACGTTTAATAGTTACGCGAACTACTATATTAATAGTCTAACGGAAAGTCTTTCCTCTAGAGATATAGTTAAACTACTAACGAGAATAATTCCCTAGACTAGAGTACTAATCCTTATAGAGCTCGTAGGACTACTTATAGTCCGAAACGCTACGCTAGAGAGCGCTATAATATTCTAAGTTCTTATTCCTATTCTCCTTAACTCTCTCGTATATACTATAAGTCTTAGGAAATATTTCCTCCTAATCCTTCTTACTTAAGGCGATAATATTACCCTCGAGGAGACTATAGATAATATCGTAGATAAGTATCTTAATATAGTTCTAAGCCTTTATAGTAATACCGAGGACCTACGCGATAAAATCTATATAGATATTATCGTTATACTTATAGGTGTACTTTAAGACCTCCTTAGTATTCGTAAAGCTCTTATCCTTATACGTAAAGACTCTAACTCCTCTATTCTAACTACTATCTCTATTTATTACCTTAGAATTACCGGATAGAATTATTACGCTTAAGGTAGAATTAGTCTTAGACTAACCTCTACCTCTCTATATAGTATAAAAGCTATAAGGCTATAAAACCCGTAGCTATCGATAGGGATTACGATTAAATAGCGTAGCTATTATCTAATAACGCTATAGCCTCGTCTTACTACGAAAAGGAGACCTTCTAAGAGCTTCGTTAGATAAGTTATCTTATAAAAATAAAAGGTAGATTTCTATAAGGTATAGGAGATCGAGGGGTTATATTAGAAAATTTTCGTATAGTAACACTAGCTCTACTATAGTAATATCTATATATAGGTATATCTAGTAAGCGCTATACCTCTTATAATTCGCTATATATAGTAGTACTATATATTTATATAGTACCTTTATACCTTCTTTCTCCTTATTCTTTTACTATACTATTTACTATATAGAACCTTCGTAAATATATATAAAGAAATCGAATTCGGAACTAAGGAAATATAGAAGTACTTCGAGGAAATAATCTAGGTACTATAAATAAAAAAAACAATAAAGGAAACCTTTTACCTTACTATTTATCCGTTCTAATACCTCGTTAGATCTACTACCCTTAATAGCGGCGACGTAATATATATATAATAGTTATAACCGACTATATATATAATAAAAATCCCTCTTTTATTAACTCTACTCTCTCTCTCTAGTGTCTAACCTAGATACTAAAGCTACTCTATAATCTCGTACTCGTCGCGATTAAAGCTCTCTAGACGTATAATCTCGACGATAGGTTCTTATTCTAATACGTAACGAAGTACTACTATATATACTTACTCCTTATCTACTAATAAGTACTTCTTTAATCTCCGACGTATATATATACTATAAACCTCGACGCTATTAAGCTCGGTAATCTTATATAAACCTAAATTATGAACTTTAATAATATAATATAGGCCCTACTACCTATTCTTAAGCTTATCTTATCGAATCTTCTTATAATAAGTATTATAGACTAGAACGATATCGTTAATATTAAGCTTATTATACTAAATTCTACAACGTAGATCCTATACCTCTTTATATTCTTAACGAAGATAATATATACGATCCTATATCTCTTAAAGATTCTCGTCTCTCTATTTAAGTTATCGAGTACGAGTAGTAATAAGCTCTTCTATAGTATAAATCTATAACTAATCCTATATTCGCTAACTATAAATATCGAATTCTACTAGAAGGATAGTATCGGTCCTAGATATAAGTAACGAAGGTATTTAACTAGTAATTCTATTAATAGTTAACTATTTAGCCTATAGGACGTAAGTAAGATATTAAACCTATTAGCTATTTAGACTAGTCGTTAGGTAGGTATTAACCTAACTTAGGTAGGGGTTAGGTTCTAGGTTATATAGACTTAGAGTTAGAGAGGTATTAGGTCGTATAGACTCTAGATTAGAGGGGTATTAGGTTCTAGGTAGGTTATACTAGTCTATACCTAACCTAATATAACCTAATATAACCTAAATAGGTTATATTAGGTTATACCCCGCATTATAAACCTTAATTATAACATATTTATCTATATATATATTAGAATATTAGTATTATTATTAAAAACTAAAAGTTAGAAGTATATTTAAGTATTATTATAGTAAATAATTATAGGTCTAGGAGGATAGATTAAATTCGAGCTAACTCTTATTATTAACGTAACGCTACTTTAGATACCTTCTACTAACTTTATTATTACTATTATAGTCCTTATCTTCTTCTAAAGTATCCTCGCTTATATTAGAGATATATACTATTATAGGGAGGTTAAATAAGTCGTCTACTTTATTAAAGAGCTCTTCTTTATCTTACGATAAGTCTAAAGTCTATAAGCTAGTATTATCTAAGCCTCTACTATTTAATATAGTATACTTTATAATAACGATCTACCTAATTACTTATATACGAAGATTATACCGATAGTCTCTAATTATATCCTTTATAGTGTTAAAGATACGCTTAATACCTATACTAGTAATTAGAATTACTAGAATATCCTTAGCTACCTATACTAGATAAGGATAGATCTTTTCGTTTATATACTACTATAGAAGGATATTAAAGTTATTAAGCTTATAGAGTATAGGTATACTAAGGTAGTCTTTACCTTTACTTCTTATAGTATAAGGAACTTCTTTATATAATATTAAACTATAGCTAGAGAGTATACTAGGTCGAGGAGATAACGAAGGAAAAGTAACTATTAAGACTAGCTTTAAAGCTAGCCTTCGAAACTATAGCTAATTAGTACTTACTACTAGAGAGCTTATATACTCGCGTTATATAGTAGGACCTATTACTTACTTATCGTATCGCTCTAGATATTATAAGAATTACTTATAGTATATAATCTTATCGGAGTACTTCTAAGTACTATTCTAGGTAAATTATTAGTATAGAACTATAATAATTATCCGTAATAAAAACCTTATAAGCTATAAGCTTTTATATTAGATCGAGAATTATAGTATAGTTAAATAAAAAGCCTCGGTCTTTATCCGTATATTAATAGTACTTTAAAAGCTTAGTTCTACTCTAATTAGTAGCTATAATAACAATATTAGGCTATAAAGAATTATTATTAGTATCGTCGCTATCTTTCTAGTCTACTATTATATTATTAAGAAAGTCGAATAGGTAGTTATATATCTACTAGATATATTAAATAGTTAGCTAATTTAACTCGCTAAGAGCGTTTATTACTATCTTAAAATTCTCTAGTATCTTCGTAAGTAGAGAGAGGTATAACTACTATATATAGCTTATTTAGAGTAGGCTAGTCGTTAGGTAGGTATTAACCTAACTTAGGTAGGGGTTAGGTTCTAGATCGTATAGGCTTAGAGTTAGGGGAGTATTAGGTCGTATAGACCCTAGGTTAGGGGGGTATTAGGTTCTAAGTAGGTTATACTAGCCTATACCTAACCTAATATAACCTAATATAACCTAAATAGGTTATATTAGGTTATACCCCGTATTATAAACCTTAATTATAACATATTTATCTATATATATATTAGAATATTAGTATTATTATTAAAAACTAAAAGTTAGAAGTATATTTAAGTATTATTATAGTAAATAATTATAGGTCTAGGAGGATAGGTTAAATTCGAGCTAACTCTTATTATAAACGCGACGCCGCTTTAGATACCTTCTACTAACTTTATTATTACTATTATAGTCCTTATCTTCTTCTAAAGTATCCTCGCTTATATTAGAGATATATACTATTATAGGGAGGTTAAATAAGTTATCTACTTCGTTAAAGGGCTCTTCTTCGTCTTATAATAAGTCTAAAGCCTATAAGCTAGTATTATCTAAGCCTCTACTATTTAATATAGTATACTTTATAATAACGATCTACCTAATTACTTATATACGAAGATTATACCGATAGTCTCTAATTATATCCTTTATAGTGTTAAAGACACGCTTAATACCTATACTAGTAATTAGAATTACTAGAATATCCTTAGCTACCTATACTAGACGAGGATAGGTCTTCTCGTTTATATACTACTATAGAAGGATATCGAAGTTATTAAGCTCGTAGAGTATAGGTATACTAAGGTAGTCTTCGCCTTTACTTCTTATAGTATAAGGAACTTCTTTATATAATGTTAAACTATAGCTAGAGAGTATACTAGGTCGAGGAGATAACGAAGGAAAAGTAACTATTAAGACTAGCTTTAAAGCTAGCCTTCGAAACTATAGCTAATTAGTGCTTACTACTAGAGAGCTTATATACTCGCGTTATATAGTAGGACCTATTACTTACTTATCGTATTACTCTAGATATTATAAGAATTACTTATAGTATATAATCTTATCGGAGTACTCCTAAGTACTATCCTAGGCAAATTATTAGTATAGAACTATAATAATTATCCGTAATAAAAACCTTATAAGCTATAAGCTTTTATATTAGATTAAGAATTATAGTATAGTTAAATAAAAAGCCTCGGTCTTTATCTATATGTTAATAGTACTTTAAAAGCTTAGTTCTACCCTAATTAGTAGCTATAATAATAATATTAGGCTACGAAGAATTATTATTAGTATCGTCGCTATCTTTCTAGTCTACTATTATATTATTAAGAAAGTCGAATAGGCGGTTATATATCTACTAGATATATTAAATAGTTAGCTAATTTAACTCGCTAAGAGCGTTTATTACTATCTTAAAATTCTCTAGTATCTTTATAAGTAGAGAGAGGTATAACTACTCTATATAGCTTATTTAGAGTCGCCGAAGGTCCCGCTAATCGATATCTTCGTAATCCTTATTAGTAGTTAAAGCCTTCGGGCCCTACTAAGTAATTTCCTAATCTAGCTATATATTAATATATTGTTATAGCTTAAGAGCTCGCTTATATATATCGAATATTAAGTTCTATCTTATCTTTATATTATAAATAATATTTAGTTATTACCTTAGTAGTAGCTCTTTTTAAAGTGCCTAAAATCGTTTAAATCGCTATAGAGATCGGTTAATCGTAATATAGATTACTTAGAGCTATTCGATGTCTTAGTCTATAATAATATACTATAATTATATACTATAATTATATTAACGTACCTTTCGTAATAAGTTTAGTATAGAAATTATTAACTAGATTACTCTTATATAGCGCTTCTATAGCTTTAGAGCTAGCTCGTTATTCTCTATTATAGTAAGTCGGAGGTGCTTAATAATGTCCTACACTATAAGGTTAATAATATATATAAGATATAGAACTACGTTTTCGTGTACTTTCTAGGATATCTTCTTATTCTATAGTTCTCTTTATATAGTACTACGAAGCGTATTATTATTAGTAGTATTATCGGTAGTAATAGTAAGTAATTATACTTTAAGCTTTCTTTCTTATAATATACGTAGTAACTTAGTACCTAGTACTTCTCTAGTATACTAACCTCTAACTAGTATAAAGTTAAGTATAATCTCCCGTAGTTACTATTAGTTATTAATATAGTATACCTTAATCCTAATAAAGCTAAGGTAGTTATTTACTATCTAACTATTAAGAGCTATTAAAACCTTTATACTACGAGAGAGATCTTCGTATAGATTCCGCTAGATAGTATTAAATTACTCTTAGAAGATCTATAAAAACATCGTTCGACTAGGAATAGATATACCTTAATAGAGGAAGTATAGAAACCTTTAAAAAGACTTACGTTTAACTATACGGAAGGACTAATTATAATTAATAAATACCCTAATAAGCTTAGTCTTAAAGCGACTACTTAAGTAGGTAGGAGTAATTATATCTTAAGTAGTATAAGACTTAAGTTACACGAGTAAGGTTTAAGTAATTAAGCGTTAGTACTTAAAAGCTATTATATTCTTATATCGCCTCGAGGTATAGTAATTTAATAGATGCTTATTACTAATACTACTAGGAGTAGAATAAGTAAGAGTATCGCTATAGCGTAGGTAGTATATAAATAGCTAACTAGTAGAAAGCCGAGTAGCTTCTCTAAACTATAACTAGATAATACTAGTTCGAGCTTCGGAATTCTAGCTTAGAGTATTATAAGCTTTATTAAAGCTAGAGATAGTTACCTATAAGGTTTTAGTCTACTAATTATACTATACTTAAGCTATAGGTTAGTCCTTAGTTCTTTACTTAGAGTTAAATAGTAGATATTTAACTAAGTAGAGTACTTCGCGGGACTTTATTAATATTATATAAGTAGCTATAAATTAGAAAGGTTCGAGTAGAGAAGGAAGGTAGTCTAAAGTTATCTTAGGAGTCGGAGTAGGTCGTAGCTCTAAATTAAGTAAGTCTTCGTTAAAGTCTAATATTTTAAATAAAGTAGTAGGTTATACGCTATAATTATACGCTATAATTATATAACGTAAAGATAGTAGAATTTTCGTTATATATAGAATCTAGCGATTACCTATTGTCTTTTTAAAATCTCTACTACTCTTAGTTACCTTAGCTACTTTTAATTAGTAGGATAGGTACTAGCGTTTAATCGTTAATATTATTAGTTAATTTAGTAACGAATTAGAATCTAAAATATAGTATAGTAAAAATTTTTACCTCTACTTAGTATTATCTATTTCCTTATCCTCGTCCTTATCCTCTATTTCCTCGTCCTTATCCTCTATTTCCTCGTCCTTATCCTCTATTTCCTCGTCCTTATCCTCTATTTCCTTATTATTATTATTATTATTATTATTATCCTTAATAACCTTACTAATATCCTCTTTAGAGTTACTATCTAACTCTTCCTACTTATCGCTCTTAGCTTTAACCTTATATTTATTAATCCCTACTATATCCTATACTTTCTTAACTTTATTATTATCGAATTCGACCTCCTTCTTATACTTATTATCGTTATCGCCTTTAATATAGGGGATATATCCTTTAACTTTAAGATCGACGTTCTCTAAATACTCTAGTAGAGGCGTTAGATCGCGTTATCTAGTATTTATTAGTAGAGGTCTATAATTATATACTATAATTAATATACTACTATACTAGATCTTAGACTATTACTAGCTCTTTAGGAGTTATTCCCTAGATAAAATCGACCTATTCCTTCTTAGCTATCTCGCTATTTCCCTTATCTACTATAAGCTTAGTATAGCCTTACTTATAAATATCGTACTAGAGCTTCTTAATAACGCCTCCTTTACTATAGAGCTATTTAGTAGATCTTATAGAGAAGTAAAATCTCTCGTCTTTCTTAGTAGCTTCTTTACGTATTTTACTAATAGTATCTTAATACTACTATCTATTATTAGTCTTATAGATCCTTTACTACTTTTTATAGACTTCTATAAGTTTAGATTTAAGCTATTTACCTAGTCCCTATTAGTGTTATATAATAATACTCTATAATAATATATACTACTCTACTAGCCTTTAAAGCGCTTCTATATTATCTCCTCTATTCTCTCCTACTTTATTATCTCTTTAGCTATTCCCTCTATAGCTAGCTTCTTAAGTAGAGTTAATTTCGCTTTATAATCTATATTTCTAGTAGCTATAATAGCCTTCTCTTTAGCGGATTACTAAGCTACTATATCTCTCTACTAAATAGTATAGCGGGTATTACTAAGCCTACTAGAGAATCTAGCTTAAAATCTAGTAGGGTAGCTTCTATAAGTTTATCCTTATCCGCGCTATAAAATCTAGAAAGTGACTTCTTATAGCTTAGTCTTAAATCCCTAGCCTTATTAGATAATATCTATAATAATATACTATAATAAATACCTCTCTAGGATCTAAAGAATTATTAATATTAAGATCTAACTCGACCTTAATAATTAGAGAAGAACTTAATACTATAGTAGGAACTAAATTTAGATATTACTAAGTAATATCTAACTTAGTAGAGTAAAAGAGGTTAGATAGAATAAAGGAGTAGGAGGATATAAGGTAAAGTAAATTCTACGAGATTATAAGTATAGAATATAAAATATAAATTTATTATTATTATTATTATAAATAACTTCTATTATTATTAATAGTTACTTATACTATAAATATATATTATCGTTATAAAGTATTAGTAATTATTATATTATTAATAATAATAATAATAATTTTATATTTTATATTTTATATATTACTTTAGCTCCTAATTAATATTTATATCTATCTACTTACCTCTTTTATAATTATACCTTTACTAATTAATAACACTACTATATTACTAATATAGCTCGTACTAAGCTAGCTAAATCTTACTAGAATAAGCCTAGGAGGAAAGATAAGAATAAGCCTAGGTTAAAAGGCTCTAGAAAGATAGTTAGTCCTAAAGATATTATAAAGAGAAGATATAAGCTAGATAGTATATTATTATAGTCTATTATTATAGTATATAGCTAATAGTTATTAGCTATTACTCTCTATAAGATCCGCTACTACTAGAAAAGTACTAACCTCCTTATCTATAAACTTCTATTCTCTTATCTTATTTATAAGATTATAGAAGATATCCTACTATTTAGAAGTCTTAGCCGTAGTAAGCTACGCTTCTAGGTATCTACTATAGGTATAATTTAGGAGGTAGCTAAGGTATACCTTATAGGTATTTTAGAAGGTAGTAAGAAAACTTAATATATATTTAACTCTATACTAATATACTATATAGATTATAATCTAAATGCTATTTATACTAAGAGAGTTACTATCTAGAATAAGGATATATACCTAGTAAAGTATTACTATACTAAATTTATAGCTAGTAATATTAATAGATCTAGGATATACGATATAGGTATATAGATAGAGTCTCTAGGTTAATATAACCTCTCTTCTATAATAATAATCTATAATAATACTATATAAAATTTTAAGTAGATAAAAAAATATATAATAATATAATAATATAATAATATAATAATATAACCCTAGAATAATAGGATAATAGGATAATAGGAAAATAGGATAATAGGATAATAGGACAATAGGATAATATAGTAGCCTCTAATATATCTATATTATATCTAATTCTCTACTCTAATCTAGTTCTATACCTTATAATATCTCGCTATTACTATATTATCTTTAACTAGTAATACTACCTTTAGAATTAACCTAAGTATCGATATAACGCTAAATAGTCGTATACGTAATCTTAATAGTATACGTAGTAGCTAGGTTAGTACGACTAATATATCTACCTTATATAATTCGAATAGCTAGCTTCTAGTATAAGGATATAATTAGGATATATATAAGCGCTATATAGACCTTATACGCCGCTATACTCTTAGCGACTAGCCTAATATAATATAGGACCCTTACTATATTTACTATCTTAAGGTCTATATAGACTACTAGGTCTATACTCGTATTAGAGAGAAATACGATTATATACGTATTATACCTATACTAATAATAAGTACTAATAAGTCTAGTATCCTCCTAAGAAGGAACACCTAATCCTAGCTATAAATAACGCCTACTATAAGGTTTATAGTCTACGCGACTTCTTTTTCCTAGAAGACTATCTAGATATAAAGGAGGTAAAGAGGGATATAATAATTACTTATACTCTACTAAATATAGAGATTCCTTATAATCTAGAGGTTTAGGAGATAACGGAGGATACCGATAGAGAGAGTTCTATACCTCTTCTAATTAAGGAGACTACTATTATTAGCTAAATTTAGCTTAAATAGGCAATAAAAGCCTTAGATAGCTACTATAACCTTATAATATATAAACTAAATATTAATCTATTTTATAAAATTACTCTATAATTATATACTATAATAATAATATATAGAGAGGATACTTATTCTATTTATATAGGGAAGATTTATACTAACTAAGATCTAATTATAACCTAGCGAGTACCTACGACACTATATTATAGGTATTTTTAGGGATAAGGTGTAGTATTATAGGTATTTTTAGGGATAAGGTGTAGGCTTCTAATTAGGTGTAAGGATCTAGGGTCTAGCTAGCTTCGGATAGCCTAAGCGTATAGCCTCTAGTCTAGCTACGTAGAGGCTAAGGGATTTTCCCTCCTTAAGTATTATTTATAATACTAATCGAGAGCCATCCTTATACTACTATAAGTAGGTTATTATATATACGAACTAGTATTAATATAATCTACCCCTAATATAATAATACTTCCTTGCCCTACTTAGGAAGTAGTCTAAGGATAGCTATTATAAGGATATAGTTAGGTTCTATTAGTAATAAAGAAGGATTAGGAACCTCTATAACTACACCGGGAGAACCGCTAGTAGCAATAGCGTCGCTAGAAGAGCGCATCTGCGACGCGGAACAACGAAGGGATCGTCTCCTATAGGAGCGCACCCTTAAGTAGATTAAGGAGCAAATTGCTCTCCTCGAGAAGGGAGCAAATCCGGACCCTTTAGAGATCTAGAGCGATACGGGAACAAGATTAATAGCGACGAGCTATAAGCGCTACGCTTCTTAAGACGTAGGACCATCGCGTGTAAAGCGTAGTATAAGGCCGAAAGACCCTAGGGAGTATAAAGGAAAACACCTAAGGGAATATAAGGAGTTTACTCGAAGCTATAAAATAGCCTTCTAGCTTACTCTAGAGAACTTCTAGTTAGAATAAGAGAAGGTAACTTAGGTAAGCTAGTATCTTATTAGAGACCCGCGCGAAGCATAGTACTCTTATATAGAGCGCGAGCCCCTCGTAAAGATGTACACCTAGAGCTAATTTAAGACCTTCCTACTAGATATACTCTCTAATCCTATTAACCGCACCTTAGAAGCAACTACTACGTATACTACTACACTCTAGCTTCCTAGATAGAGCATTAGGGCCTTTACTACCCACTTAGAAACGATTAAGGACTAGCTACCCCTATACTTAGAGGAGTATCGGGTGTAATACCTATTCTCTAAACTCCGCCCTAAACTCTAGCGAGTAATCACGAATTACTATACTATGCCCCCTATAAGAGAGGGCCTTATTATCTTAGGATCTACGCTAGAGCGTAACCTACAGAGCGTAGGTAAGCTGTAGAATCTCCGTAATCGCCTAATAGGGTATAGCCGGAAGCTACGATAGGAGGACTAACACAAAGAGGAGTTAGCCCCTAAGAAGGACTCCTCCTATAAGCTAGGAATCGAGTACTACTTCTATAAGAAGATAGGTCACTACGTAAATAAGTGTAAGAAGAAGGCCTAACTCTTAGATGCTAATAAAGAGCCTATTACTCGTGTAAGATAGGCCTAGGGAAAAGGCCGAGCCTCGTAGTTACCTCGGGCACTACGAGGCGTAGAGCCGTCGATATCTTACCGGGGATACGTCGCACTTACATCGCAATAGGAGCGACTAGAGTCGACCGTAAAGTAGGAGTTATCCTAGACCCTTAAGCTAAGGTTAGCCTTATTAGTTAACATATAGCAATCGAAATAAACCTTAACCTAGTCCTAAGTGACCTACCCTAACTAGCCTAGGTAGGGTTAGAAAGGAAAGCTATATACGTTATATACGAGATATAGGTAGTACTTACCGACGACTAAGGTACGACCTGCCGGGTTAAAACTATCGCTTATAGAGTAGATAAAGAAGGACTAGAGCTACTTTTAGGCAATCCCTTCTTATAAAGAGAAGCTATATAGCTAGACTATAGATAGCAGACTTAGGCTTAGGGCATTAAAGATAAGTTACGCATCTAAATAGTAATAATCTAGTAGTTAGAGTAAGAGGAGAGTTATATACACTTCTTAGGTATAGTTCGTAGCGACTCCTAAGGAGAGGAAGTCGTCGCCCGCGTCTAAATCGCCGGTGCCTCTTAGGAAAATCGGGTGCTAGACGCATTATTAGACTACTAAGACGTCTTTAACACTAATATAGCTAAAATTCTGCCTACTACTAAAGAGGGAGATTACTAAATTCCTATTATACTAGGCAAGGAGCCACCTTATAGCCCGCTTTATAACCTCTCTATACGCGAGCTTTAAGTGCTATAAGTATACCTTAAAGATACAATTAAGAAAGGGTAGATTCGCTATAGTATAAGCCTAGCAGGAGCACCTATCCTCTTTATACCTAAAAAGGATAGTACCCTCCGCCTTTATATAGACTATAGGGGCCTTAACTTAGTAACAATTAAGGATCGTTATCCGCTGCCCTTAATCGGGGAGACACTAGATCGCCTATTAGGCGTATATTACTATACGACCTTAGACTTAAAGGATGTATATAACAGGATCCGCATTAGCCTAGGGGATGAGTAGAAGATAGCCTTTAGAACGCGCTATAGCTACTTTAAGTACCTAGTTATGCCCTTTAGACTTATAAATACGCCTGCCACCTTCTAGGCTTACATTAATTAGACCCTAAGAGGGTTAGTAGATCATCTCTATATAGTATACCTTAATAATATCCTTATCTATACTTATAGCGAGGACCTTAAGACCTACTAGCGAGTAGTTAGCTCTATTCTTAAACGCCTAAGATAGGCTAAGCTATATACTAACCTATTAAAATGCACTTTTATAGCTAAGTAGGTCTCCTTCTTAGGATTTATTATAGACACGCGAGGTGTCTACGCTAATCTAGTAAGAGTAGTAACTATCTCCGGATGGCCTCGACCGACTAGCGTTAAGGAACTTTAGTTATTTCTTAGCTTTACTAACTTCTATCGTAGATTTATTTAGAATTATACTAAGCTAACTACGCCGATAATAGATCTTCTAAAGAAAGACTAAGGTGCCTTCTCTTAGCTAGAAGCGGCAGAAGCTAGTTTCGTATAGCTTAAAGAGCGCTTTATAGATACGCCGCTCCTACGACATTATAACCCTAAGTTGCCGATACGCCTAGAGATAGATATATCTATATTTATAGTAGTAGGTATACTCTCCTAGCTATACGAGGATAGTAAGTAGCATCTAGTCGCTTTTATCTCTTAGAAGCTATAAGGGGCTAAACGTAATTAGGAGATCTATAACTAAGAACTATACGTAATTATATATTACTTTAAGCAATAGCGCTACTACCTCGAGGGGGCCTAGCACACAATATAAGTCCTTAGTAACTATAACAACTTACGAGGCATACGCGATGTAGCGAAGCTAAACCCGCGCTAGGCTCGCTAGGCGTCCTACCTAGCAGCCTTTAACTTTAAGGTAGAGTATACACCTAGTAAGTCTAACCTAGTAGACGGGCCCTCGAGGAGAGTAGACTACTTTAAAGAGAACTACGCGCTAATAAGACTACTCCCTACCCTTTAGAATAAACTTAGCTTAGCTAGTGAACTAGGAGTAGATCTAGTCACTACTAGGGTGCATCTTGTCGGTGGAATTAGCTCCTACCCCGAGTATAGCTCGGAACTCGCAGGTCGACAGCCTACGGGTTACGAACGCGGATCTAGCCTAACCGCTAGTGCTATAGAATGCATGCTATACGTACTACACTACGTAGTAAGAGTTCTTATTACTAGCGAACTTATATTAGTAGGAGATACCTCCCTGTTATAGACTATCTATATACTTTAGTAGAAGGACGCTTTTATAATTAAGCGTATAGCCGATCTAGAGTAGGAAGGGCGCACCCGAAGCAGTAAGAAGTCGCTAGCATAGCGTAAACGTGAAGATAGAACCCTTATATATAAGGGTAGGCTATATATTCTAAATAAACCTAGCCTTAGACAAGAAATCTTATACTAGTACTATAACTCTCGTATAGCTAGCTATTATAGCGTAGTAAGAACGTATAATCTAATTAGTAGACACTACTACTAGCCCTTATTAGATCAAGAAGTGCGTAAGTATATAAAGAGCTATAGCACCTGTCAAAGGTTAAAAGCTCTAAGGTATATACTATATAGTGAGCTATCTTCCCTTCCTATCCCTTCTAATATCTTTAAAGAAGTCACACTAGACTTCATTATAAAGCTACCCCCTACTATTTACAATAGAAGCGTATATAATGCGATCCTCGTGATCTACGATAGATTATTAAAGATAGCGCTCTATATCCTAGCAAAAGAAATATAGACAGCTAAAGACTTTATAGATATATACTTTAAGTATGTTATATATAAATATAAGGCGTAGAAAGGGATAGTATTAGATAGAGGGACGCTATTTATAAGCTATTTCTAGTTAGAGATTTGCTACTAGATATAGGTAAAGCGTAGGTTAAGTACGGCGTTCTATCCGTAAACCGACGGCTAAATAGAGCGCTAGAATTAGACGCTTAAGCATTACCTATGTGTCTTTACTATAGAATATACTAAAGACTAGCCTAACCTACTTTATATAGCTAAGTTTATATACAACAATTTAGTGCATATAACTACTAAAGAAACACTATTTTATGCTATTCTTAGGAAACACCTAATCCTTTAAAACCTACCTAAGGATAGGTAGCTAGAGGGGGAGGTACCCGTAGTAGTACGATAAGTGTAGGATATATACGTATTACGAGTAAAGCTTTAAGAACGACTATAAGCCGTAGTAGAGTATTAAACCCGGTACTACAATAGAAAGTACACTCTAATAAGGTTTAAGCTAAGAGACCTAGTATAGCTAAATATAAAGAACCTTAAGCTAAAAGCCCTAAGTAGGAAGCTAATAGACAAATTCGTAGGCCCTTTTCGGGTTAAAGAAGCGATTAACTTATAGGCATATCGCCTATAGCTACTAAGCTCCTATCGTATACACGATATATTCTATATATCTCTACTAGAGCCTTTCTACCTAAGGGAAGGAGAAGAACTACTAAATATAAGGGCCCTAGAGTTAGTAGAAGATAGAGAATAAGTTTAGCTTATAGAGAAAATCCTTACTAAGCGCACTATACGCGCGAGAAAGAAAGAATACCTACTTAAATAGGAAGGGTATAATAAGACTAAGAGCTTATAGACAAAAGAAGAGGACTTTAAGGAAATAGATAACTTACTAAGGGAGTTTAGAGAAAGCGATAAGCATAGCCGGGGACAAGATAAGAGTAAGCGACCTAGCCGTAGACTATAGTTAGCTCGCACGAATACCGCTATACGCTCGTAATAAAATGCTTAGCACTAGAGACTTTAGCTTTATAACTGTAATAGGAATATTAGCTTAAGGATTAAGACTGTCTATTTCTATCTATAGGCCTTCTAGCCGGGTATCGTCGCGAGAATCACCCTAGAAACACCTACGCTATGCTAGCTCTATATAGCCGAGTCGTAGTTAACAAGCGCGCCTACTTATCTTATATCTTAACATCTAAATCACCTAAGTTATTAACCTTACTATCCTCCTTACTAAATTCCTTAAACTTATCCTCCCTACTAGCCTTACCCCCTTTAATAGGCTTACTCTCCTTACTAGACTTATCCTAAACGACGATATTAGCTTACGAGTAAATAGTAAGGAAGGTGCGAACTTACGCTACTACTACTACTAACGTTACTACTGTCGTTACTACTATTATTACTACTGTTATTACTACTCTTATTACTACTACTACTACTACTATTACTATTACTATTACTATCCCTATTAGGACTACTATTTCTATTACTACTACTATCCTATACTACGATATTAGCTTACGAGACAATAGCGAGGAAGGCGTAAACTTATAGCTCCGTTCCCGCTACTATTACTACTACTACCTCTATTACTACCTCCTCTACTACTACCCTAACCTCTAGGGCTAGACCTAAACATAGGGTAGGGGCTACTACTAGGAGTACTACTACTAAAACTAAGGGGTCTAGGCTATCCTAGCTATTAGTATACGATCTAGACGCGATTAAGGTGCGAACTTACGTAGCTAAAGGCCTATATAGCTATGTACTCTAGAACATTAGTAATCCTCCTCTACTCTAATAGCTATAGCCTCTCTATGTTAGGGCTAGACTTAGGGACTTTAGTAGGCATCTCTAATAGATTGCCTCGGAGAGCTATAATCCTCCTATAATTCTCTAGCTATTAGGTTAAGGTGCGCTAGGCACGCGTAAGAGCTAATCCTATACGGCGGATAGTAGGATCCTATCCCCTTCTCCTAATAGGAAAGGTGCTAGCAGTAACAGCCCTAGTGTAAGAATCGTAGAACCTATACACGCGCTCGACGCGCCTATTAAAGACGATAGGAACCTAAAGGTATTAGTAAGGTCGTATACGGGTCTCGTTTTAAGGATTCCTACTAGTGTATAAGAGGACCTATTCCTAGAAGTATAGTAGCTACACCTCCTTAGAGTTAGTTTGTCATAGATAATACTATAGCGGGCAATCTCGTATACGTAGCGTATGTAAGTAGCTACGCGGGGCGCAGTTGTGTCGCTAACGACTCTAGCGCTGAAATTATAGTCGGGAGCTGCACTAAGAGCAGTAGTAGTAATGTATTAAGGTCGACTAAAGGCGACTATAATGCTAGGCGAAAAAGGTGCGGTATGCGTAATAGGTGTTGTTAATAAAGTTAAGGAGTGCGGGCGCGTCGTAGAAAGATATATTAGCCGTGTTTATTGTTGTTGCCCTACGCAACAAAGGCAATCCTAGCACTAAGGACCTAGGGGGGGCAAAAATCCTAAATAAAGCCTAAATAAAGCGCACATTACCTACCTTTCTAGAAGCGATAAAGCCGCGATAACCTCACCGATCGTATGCGGTTCGCGCAAAAATCACATAAGGGACGTAAGTAGGTGAAATAGCAATGCTAGACACTCTTTTCCTATAGTAGCTATAAAGGCTAATAGGTTTTTATTAAGGCTAGCTACTAAGGACATTAGCTTAGAGGAGGAGGTAATGTTATAGGTATTTTTAGGGATAAGGTATAGGCTTCTAATTAGGTGTAAGGATCCAGGGTCTAGCCGGCTTCGGATAGCCTAAGCGTATAGCCTCTAGTCTAGCTACGTAGAGGCTAAGGGATTTTCCCTCCTTAAGTATTATTTATAATACTAATCGAGAGCTATCCTTACACTACTATAAGTAGGTTATTATATATACGAACTAGTATTAATATAATCTACCCCTAATACACTACCTCGATACTAATCTCTACCTAATATAGGGTAATACCCCTATAACCTAATATACTAAGCGATTATATTAGGTAGGCTCTAGGGGGGTATCGGTGTTAGGTCTAGTATCGACTAGGGACGACCTAATACCTACCTAACGACTAGTCTAATTTAGAGTCGCTAAAGGTCCTACTAATCGATATCTTTATAATCCTTATTAGTAGTTAAAGCCTTTAGGCTCTACTAAGTAATTTCCTAATCTAGCTATATATTAATATATTATTATAGCTTAAGAGCTCGCTTATATATATCGAATATTAAGTTCTATCTTATCTTTATATTATAAATAATATTTAGTTATTACCTTAGTAGTAGCTCTTTTTAAAGTGCCTAAAATCGTTTAAATCGCTATAGAGATTAGTTAATTATAATATAGATCGCTTAGAGCTATTCGATGTCTTAGTCTATAATAATATACTATAATTATATTAATATACCTTTCGTAATAAGTTTAGTATAGAAATTATTAACTAGATTACTCTTATATAGCGCTTCTATAGCTTTAGAGCTAGCTCGTTATTCTCTATTATAGTAAGTTAGAGGTGCTTAATAATGTCCTATACTATAAGGTTAATAATATATATAAGATATAGAACTACGTTTTTATATACTTTCTAGGATATCTTCTTATCCTATAGTCCTCTTTATATAGTACTACGAAGTATATTATTATTAGTAGTATTATTAGTAGTAATAGTAAGTAATTATACTTTAAGCTTTCTTTCTTATAATATACGTAGTAACTTAGTACCTAGTACTTCTCTAGTATACTAACCTCTAACTAGTATAAAGTTAAGTAGAATCTCCTATAGTTACTATTAGTTATTAATATAGTATACCTTAATTCTAATAAAGCTAAGGTAGTTATTTACTATCTAACTATTAAGAGCTATTAAAACCTTTATACTATAAGAGAGATCTTTATATAGATTCCGCTAGATAGTATTAAATTACTCTTAGAAGATCTATAAAAATATTATTCGACTAAGAATAGATATACCTTAATAGAGAAAGTATAGAAACCTTTAAAAAGACTTACGTTTAACTATATAGAAGGACTAATTATAATTAATAAATACTCTAATAAGCTTAGCCTTAAAGTGACTACTTAAGTAGATAGAAGTAATTATATCTTAAGTAGTATAAGACTTAAGTTACGCGAGTAAGGTTTAAGTAATTAAGCGTTAGTACTTAAAAGCTATTATATTCTTATATCGCCTCGAGGTATAGTAATTTAATAGATACTTATTACTAATACTACTAGAAGTAGAATAAGTAAGAGTATCGCTATAGCGTAGGTAGTATATAAATAGCTAACTAGTAGAAAGCCGAGTAGCTTCTCTAAACTATAACTAGATAATACTAGTTCGAGCTTCGGAATTCTAGCTTAGAGTATTATAAGCTTTATTAAAGCTAGAGATAGTTACCTATAAGGTTTTAGTCTACTAATTATACTATACTTAAGCTATAGGTTAGTCCTTAGTTCTTTACTTAGAGTTAAATAGTAGATATTTAACTAAGTAGAGTACTTCGTAGGACTTTATTAATATTATATAACTAGCTATAAATTAGAAAGGTTCGAGTAGAGGAAGAAGATAGTCTAAAGTTATCTTAGAGATTAGAGTAGATTATAGCTCTAGATTAAGTAAGTCTTCGTTAAAGTCTAATATTTTAAATAAAGTAGTAGGTTATATACTATAATTATACGCTATAATTATATAATATAAAGATAGTAGATTTTTTATTATATATAGAATCTAGCGATTACCTATTATCTTTTTAAAATCTCTACTACTCTTAGTTACCTTAGCTACTTTTAATTAGTAGAATAGGTACTAGCGTTTAATCGTTAATATTATTAGTTAATTTAGTAACGAATTAGAATCTAAAATATAGTATAGTAAAAATTTTTACCTCTACTTAGTATCGTCTATTTCCTTATTCTCGTCCTTATCCTCTATTTCCTCGTCCTTATTATTATTATTATTATTATTATTATCCTTAATAACCTTACTAATATCCTCTTTAGAGTTACTATCTAACTCTTCCTACTTATTACTCTTAGCTTTAACCTTATATTTATTAGACTCTACTATATCCTATACTTCCTCTACTTTATTATTATCGAATTCGACCTCCTTCTTATACTTATTATCGTTATTACTTTTAATATAGAGGATATATTCTTTAACTTTAAGATTAATATTCCCTAAATACTCTAGTAGAGGCGTCGAATTACGTTATCTAGTATTTATTAGTAGAAGTCTATAATTATATACTATAATTAATATACTACTATACTAGATCTTAGACTATTACTAGCTCCTTAGGAGTTATTCCCTAGACGAAATCGACTTATTCCTTCTTAGCTATCTCGCTATTTCCCTTATCTACTATAAGCTTAGTATAGCCTTACTTATAAATATTACGCTAGAGCTTCTTAATAACGCCTCCTTTACTATAGAGCTATTTAGTAGATCTTATAGAGAAGTAAAATCCCTTATCTTTCTTAGTAGCTTCTTTATATATTTTACTAATAGTATCTTAATACTATTATCTATTATTAGCCTTATAGATCCTTTACTATTTTTTATAGACTTCTATAAGTTTAGATTTAAGCTATTTACCTAGTCCCTATTAGTATTATATAATAATACTCTATAATAATATATACTACTCTACTAGTCTTTAAAGCGCTTCTATATTATCTCCTCTATTCTCTCCTACTTTATTACCTCTTTAGCTATTCCCTTTATAGCTAGCTTCTTAAGTAGAGTTAATTTCGCTTTATAATCTATATTTCTAGTAGCTATAATAGCCTTCTCTTTAGTAGATTACTAAGCTACTATATCTCTCTACTAAATAGTATAGTAGCTATTACTAAGCCTATATTAGGAGTAGATTATATTAATACTAGTTTATATATATAATAACCTACTTATAGTAGTATAAGGATAGCTCTCGATTAGTATTACGAATAATACTTAAGGAGGGAAAATCCCTTAGCCTATATATAGCTAGACTAGAGGCTATATACTTAGGCTATCCGAAGCCGGCTAGACCCTAGATCCTTATACCTAATTAGAAGTCTATACCTTATCTCTAAAAATACCTATAATATTACCTTCTTCTCTAAGCTAATATCCTTAGTAGCTAGCCTTAATAAAAACCTATTAGTCTTTATAGCTACTATAGGAAAAGAGTGTCTAGTATTACTACTTTACCTACTTACGTCCCTTATATAATTTTTACGCGAACTATATACGATTAGTAAGGTTATCGCGGCTTTATTACTTCTAGAAAGGTAGGTAATATACGCTTTATTTAGGCTTTATTTAGGATTTTTACCCCCCCTAGGTCCTTAGTACTAGGATTACCTTTATTACGTAGGATAATAACAATAAACATAGCTAATATATATTTCTACGACGCGCCTATACTCCTTAACTTTATTAATAACACCTATTACGTATACCGTACCTTTCTCGCCTAGTATTATAGTCGCCTTTAGTAGACCTTAATATATTACTACTACTACTCTTAGTATAGCTCTCGACTATAATTTTAGCGCCTAAGTCGCTAGCGATATAACTACGCCCTACGTGTCTACTTATATATACTATATATACGAGATTACTCGCTATAGTATTATCTATAATAAACTAACTCTAAGGAGGTATAGCTACTATACTTCTAGGAATAGGTCCTCTTATACACTAGTAGAAATCTTTAAAACGAGACCTATATACGACCTTACTAATACCTTTAGGTTCCTATTATCTTTAATAGGTACGTTAAGCGCGTCTATAGGTTCTACGACTCCTATACTAGGGCTATTACTACTAGTACCTTTCCTATTAGGAGAAGGGGATAGAATCCTAATATCCGCTATATAGGATTAGCTCTTACGCGTGCCTAGCGTACCTTAACCTAATAGCTAGAGAATTATAGGAGAATTATAGCTCTTAGAGGTAATCTATTAGAGATACCTACTAAAGTCCCTAAGTCTAGCTCTAATATAGAGAGGCTATAGCTATTAGAGTAGAAGAGAATTACTAATATTCTAGAGTATATAGCTATATAGGCCTTTAGCTACGTAAGTTCGTACCTTAATCGCGTCTAGATTATATACTAATAGCTAGAATAGCCTAGACCTCTTAGTTTTAGTAGTAGTACTCCTAGTAGTAGCCTCTACTCTATATTTAGGCCTAGCTCTAGAGGTTAGGGTAGTAGTAGAGGAGGTAGTAGTAGAGGAGGTAGTAGTAGAGGTAGTAGTAGTAATAGTAGTAGGAACGGAGCTATAAGTTTATACCTTCCTCGCTATTATCTCGTAAGCTAATATCGTAGTATAGGATAGTAGTAGTAATAGAAATAGTAGTCCTAATAGGGATAGTAATAGTAATAGTAGTAGTAGTAGTACTAATAAGAGTAGTAATAATAGTAGTAATAATAGTAGTAATAATAGTAGTAGTATATCTATAAAGTCTTTAGCTATCTATATTTCTTTTACTAGGATATAGAGCGCTATCTTTAATAATCTATCGTAGATTACTAGGATCGTATTATATACGCTTATATTATAAATAGTAGGGGGTAGCTTTATAATAAAGTCTAGTATAACTTCTTTAAAGATATTAGAAGAGATAGAAAGGGAAGATAGCTTACTATATAGTATATACCTTAGAGCTTTTAACCTTTAATAGGTGCTATAGCTCTTTATATACTTACGTACTTCTTAATCTAATAAGGGCTAGTAGTAGTGTCTACTAATTAGATTATACGTTCTTACTATACTATAATAGTTAGCTATACGAGAGTTATAGTACTAGTATAAGATTTCTTATCTAAGGCTAGGTTTATTTAGAATATATAGCCTACTC
Source organism: Elsinoe necatrix (assembly GCA_033846785.1). Classification (NCBI taxonomy): domain Eukaryota; kingdom Fungi; phylum Ascomycota; class Dothideomycetes; order Myriangiales; family Elsinoaceae; genus Elsinoe; species Elsinoe necatrix. Next base: position 438,668 of record JANZYI010000015.1, on the reverse strand, counting down.
TTATATATAAGGGCTCTATCTTTACGTTTACGCTATACTAGCGACTTCTTACTATTAGAGAGGTGTCTCCTACTAATATAAGTTCGCTAGTAATAAGAACTCTTACTACGTAGCGTAGTATATATAGTATATATTCTATAGTACTAGCGGTTAGGCTAGATCCGCGTTCGTAACCCGTAGACTATCGACCTACGAGTTCCGAGCTATACTCGGAGTAGGAGCTAATTCTACTAATAAGATATACTCTAGTAGTAACTAGATCTACTCCTAGTTTACTAGCTAAGCTAAGTTTATTCTAAAGGGTAGGGAGTAGTCTTATTAGCGCGTAGTTCTCTTTAAAGTAGTCTACTCTCCTCGAGGGCCTATCTACTAGGTTAGACTTACTAGGTATATACTCTATCTTAAAGTTAAAGGCTACTAGGTAGAACGCCTAGCGGGCCTAGCGCGGGTTTAGCTTCGCTATATCGCGTATACCTCGTAGGTTATTATAGTCACTAAGGACTTATATTGTGTGCTAGGCCCCCTCGAGGTAGTAGTACTATTACTTAAAGTAATATATAATTACGTATAGTTCTTAGTTATAGATCTCCTAATTACGTTTAGCCCCTTATAGCTTCTAAGAGATAAAAGCGACTAGATGCTACTTACTATCCTTATATAGCTAGGAGAGTATACCTACTACTATAAATATAGATATATCTATCTCTAGGCGTATTAGTAACTTAGGGTTATAATATCGTAGGAGCGGCGTATCTATAAAGCGCTCTTTAAGCTATACGAAACTAGCTTCTACCGCTTCTAGCTAAGAGAAGGCACCTTAGTCTTTCTTTAGAAGATCTATTATAGGCGTAGTTAGCTTAGTATAATTCTAAATAAATCTATAATAGAAGTTAGTAAAGCTAAGAAATAACTAAAGCTCCTTAACGCTAGTTAGTCGAGGCTATCTAGAGATAGTTATAACTCTCGCTAGATTAGCGTAGACACCTCGCGTATCTATAATAAATCCTAAGAAGGAGACCTACTTAGCTATAAAAGTGTATTTTAATAGGTTAGTATATAGCTTAGCCTATCTTAGGCGTTTAAGAATAGAGCTAACTACTCGCTAGTAGGTCTTAAGGTCCTCGCTATAAGTATAGATAAGGATATTATTAAGGTATACTATATAGAGATAATCTACTAACCCTCTTAGGGTCTAATTAATATAAGTCTAGAAGGTAGTAGGCGTATTTATAAGTCTAAAGGGTATAACTAGGTACTTAAAGTAGCTATAGCGCGTTCTAAAGGCTATCTTCTACTTATCCCCTAGGCTAATACGGATCCTATTATATATATCCTTTAAGTCTAAGGTCGTATAGTAATATACGCCTAATAGGCGATCTAGTATCTCCCCGATTAAGGGTAGTAGATAACGATCCTTAATTATTACTAAGTTAAGGCCCCTATAGTCTATATAAAGGTAGAGGGTACTATCCTTTTTAGGTATAAAGAGGATAGGTACTCCTACTAGACTTATACTATAGCGAATCTACTCTTTCTTAAGGGTATCTTTAAGGTATACTCGTAGTACTTAAAGCTCGTATATAGAGAGGTTATAAAGCGAGCTATAAGGTAGCTCCTTACCTAGTATAATAGGAATTTAGTAATCTCCCTCTTTAGTAGTAGGTAGAATTTTAGCTATATTAGTATTAAAGACGTCTTAGTAGTCTAATAACGCGTCTAGCACCCGATTTTCCTAAGAGGCACTAGCGATTTAGACGTAGGCGACGACTTCCTCTCCTTAGAGGTCGCTACGAACTATATATAAGAAGTATATATAACTCTCCTCTTACTCTAACTACTAGATTATTACTATTTAGATACGTAACTTATCTTTAATACTCTAAGCCTAAGTCTACTATCTATAGTCTAGCTATATAGCTTCTCTTTATAAGAAGAGATTACCTAAAAGTAGCTCTAGTCCTTCTTTATCTACTCTATAAGTAATAGTTTTAACCTAGTAAGTCGTACCTTAGTCGTTAGTAAGTACTACCTATATCTCGTATATAGCGTATATAGCTTTCCTTTCTAACCCTACCTAGGCTAGTTAGGGTAGATTACTTAGGACTAGATTAAGGTTTATTTCGATTGCTATATATTAACTAATAAGGCTAACCTTAGCTTAAGAGTCTAGGATAACTCCTACCTTATAGTCGACTCTAGTCGCTCCTATTATAATATAAGTACGACGTATCCCTAGTAAGATATCGATAGCTCTACGCCTTATAGTGCCTAAGGTAACTACGAGGCTCGGCCTTTTCCCTAGGCCTATCTTATACGAGTAATAGGCTCTTTATTAGTATCTAAGAGTTAGGCCTTCTTCTTATACTTATTTATATAGTAACCTATCTTCTTATAGAAGTAGTACTCGATTCCTAGCTTATAGAAGGAGTCCTTCTTAGGGGCTAACCTCTCTTTATATTAGTCCTCCTATCGTAGCTTCTAGCTATACCCTATTAGGCGATTACGGAGATTCTATAGCTTACCTACGCCCTATAGGTTACGCTCTAGCGTAGATCCTAAGATAATAAGGCCCTTTCTTATAGAGGGTATAGTATAGTAATTCGTAATTACTCGCTAGAGTTTAGAGTAGAGTTTAGAGAATAGATATTATACCTAATACTCCTCTAAGTATAGAGGTAGCTAGTCCTTAATCGTTTCTAAGTAGGTAGTAAAGGCCCTAATACTATTATAGTGTAGGTATCTTCCTAGTCGAGGTATTTAGTAAATAGTATACGCTCGTCGACGATACTCGTTAGTTAGTTACTACTCTCGGAAACCTCGTAGTTATAGAAACCTTATATATATAACTAAACGCTACCTTTCTACCTAAGCCCTTTAATAAACTATATATCGTAACCTATAACTACCGCTATAACTATAACGACTAAGCCTACTATTGTTATAGTGTAGGTGTCTTCCTAGTCGAGGTATTTAGTGAATAGTATACGCTCGTCGGCGATACTCGTTAGTCGGTCACTACCCTCGGAAACCTCGTAGTCGTAGAAACCTTATATGTATAACTAAACGCTACCTTCCTACCTAAGCCTTTTAATGGACTATATATCGTAACCTATGACTATAGCTATAACTATAACGACTAAGCCTACTATAACCGTCCCCTTCCCCCTAGTGTCTAACCTAGACACGAACGACCTACACGCCTTAGAGTCCTTAACGACGAGCTACACGACGACGGCCCTTACTAATAACGAGCTCCTCGCCGAGGCCGGTAGCTCCGTCCTCCGCCTCCTTACGCTAACGACGCTATGTCTCTAAATTATTACTAGAAAGACCTTCCTCTTTATCCTCTAATAAATCTATTTTACCCTTATTATCCTCTTCTTTAGAATCTAAATCTACCCCCCTCCCTTCCTTATTAGAACCTATCTCTATATCCTCCTTATCGCCCTCGACTATAATAGGATTAGAGTTATCCTTCGCGGTAGGAACTAGGCCCTCCTCGGCATAACGGAAGAAAGAACGAGCACTAATAAAGTAGGCCTTCTTATACTACTAGACCTTAACCTAAGCCTTCTCTATAGCTACGGCAATCTCCGTACGAATCTCCCTAATACGATCTTTAGTAGCTTAGAGATTGTCACCTAATAGGATGTCTCTTTCCTCGACGATAGCGGGATCGTCCTAACGAATACGGCCAACTAGAGCGTTACTAATAGGACTATCGATTTATAGAGTAATAGCGGCGGGGAAGGTAGAGTGCATACTTCTATATATATTTAGCTTACTAGAAGGAGTCCTAGGACTAGGGCGCTTCTATATATAAGCGAGAGTAAGCTCGCTATACGAACCACCCTCGAACTACTCTAGAGTCTCGTAATCGGCACTAATCCTATAGAACTAAGGGAGTATAGTGCGACGAATAGAATCGGTAGGACTAGTCGAACTATATAGGGTATAAGGTATAGTAATACGAACGTTACTAGCCTTATAAATTATTAACTCCTAGTCGGCCTTATACTTCTTAATATCGTCCTACGTAAAGTACTTATCGGTGATATTAATAACTAGGGCGTCGGTAAGAACCTTACGAGCCTTTATATCCTAAACCTACTCCTTTATATAGTAATACATCTTAGGCACAACGATAGTGTAATTCTTTAGCGTCTTATCGTTAAGGCTAATAGAACCTTAGACGGTATCGCCTCTATACCTATTAGTAAGGCGGCTAGGGTTAACGTTAATATAACGGAACTACGTATAATCTCTAGGGATAGTATATTTAGCGTAGTAAGGGTAGGAAATTAACTAAGTAAGCTTATTAGGACGACTAGCAATATATACTCGATAGTATTTAGGATCTATACGTATAGCCTACTATCCGAGAGAGTGAAATATATTACGTAACTACCCTAGCTAGTTCTTACCCTTAGGATGACCGAAATAGTGAAGATATATATCTATCTCGGTATAGAAGATATCTATAAGAGGAGAATCCCCTTCGGCCTACTATTTAAAGATATTAATGACTATATTGCCGTCGGTAACCTATTCGTCGTAAAGCCCCTTACGGAAACCGTCGAGGATAAGCTTCCTTATATCCTTAGAGATGTAATAATCTATAACTATAGACTTATACTTAAAAACACTACGCTTAGTAGACTCGCGAGCGACACGGAAAGTTAGAATAAGCTACTTAGCTATCTCTTTCTATATACGTATTAAGTCTAGAGTGCCCCCGTAGTAGGCGTTATACTAATAGCGAATACGCCTAGCTAAAACTTCGTACTTAAGGTTAGTAAGTAGGTATAGACGACGAGCTAGAAGACGAGTATGTAAGTAACAGACGGTCGTATTAGTAGCTAAATCCTTACGCATCTAAGTGTTTATAATAACGGCGAGTTCGGAATTAGAGAGCGGCTCCTTTAAGATAAACTCGGCCTTAACCCTCGAGGGGACTCTAGTGTAGTTACACTCCTTCTTAGTCGACAAAGTAATAGCCTTACCCTTACCCTTGTCCTATAGAGTAACTAATATAGAAATAGAGCGATTAGGTATCTCGTACTATCTATTACTATCATCGAATTCGTTAAAGCGACGCTTCTTAGAAGGAGAACCTTTACGACTAGTCTCTACTAATAGAATAGCCTCTTATTCGACTAGCTCTTCTTTATCCTCTTCTTCTTCTAAGCGACTAAGACGGAGACGTGTAGAACGACGTAAGCGGCTTAAAACCTATACGGGAGTAGCCGCTCCTAAGCCTAGCTTAGGTCTAGTACTACCGAGGTTTACCCGAGAACTTCCTTCTACGAACATTACGGCTTTAGTAATACGCTCCGCGTTAGTGTTAGAAATACTAGGATAACTAGAAACCGAAGCTTAACGACTTCCGGACGTAGTAGTAGACGAGGTAGTAGAGGTGCCACCGGTGATCTAGGACGGAGCGGGAACCTTATATAAGAAACCGAGCTTATTCTAGGCGAAATACTTAGTAAATTGTCCTTTACGGACTATACGAAGCTCCTTTACGTTAAGTGCCTTAACGCTCGGCTACTTCGAGGATTCGACTAATTTAGCCGTAGTAGTAATGTCTTATAGGCGGACGTCGTGACTAATAATGCTCTTTAGGGTGCTAATACGTTTAATAGTTACGCGAACTACTATATTAATAGTCTAACGGAAAGTCTTCCCCCTAGAGATATAGTTAAACTACTAACGAGAACGATTCCCTAAACCGGAGTACTAATCCTTATAGAGCTCGTAGGACTACTCGTAGTCCGAAACGCTACGTTAGAGAGCGCTATAATGTTCTAAGCTCTTATTCCTATTCTCCTTAACTCTCTCGTATATACTATAAGCCTTAGGAAATATTTCCTCCTAATCCTTCTTACTTAAGGCGACGATATTACTCTCGAGGAGACTATAGATAATATCGTAGGTAAGTGTCTCGACGTAGTTCTAAGCCTTTATAGCGATACCGAGGACCTACGCGATGAAATCTATACGGATATTATCGTTACACTTACGGGCGTACTTTAAGACCTCCTCGGTATTCGTAAAGCTCTTATCCTTATACGTAAAGACTCCGACTCCTCCGTTCTAACCACTACCTCCGTTTATTACCTTAGAATCACCGGATAGGATTATTACACTTAAGGTAGGATTAGCCTTAGGCTAACCTCTACCTTCCTATATAGCGTAAAAGCTATAAGGCTATAAAACCCGTAGCTATCGATAGGGATTGCGATTAAATAGCGTAGCTATTGTCTAATAACGCTATAGCCTCGTCTTACTACGAAAAGGAGACCTTCTAAGAGCTTCGTTAGATATGTTATCTTACGGGAATAAAAGGTAGGTTTCTATAAGGTATAGGAGATCGAGGAGTTATATTAGAAAATTTTCGCGCGGCAACACTAGCTCTACTATAGTAACATCTATATATAGGTACATCTAGTAAGCGCTACACCTCTTATAATTCGCTATATACGGCGGCACTATACGTTTATATAGCACCTTTATACCTTCTTCCTCTTTGTCCTTTTACTACACTATTTACTATATAGAACCTCCGTAAACATATATAAAGAAATCGAATTCGGAACTAAGGAAACGTAGAAGTGCTTCGAGGAAGTAATCTAGGTACTACGAATAGAAATAACAAAGGAAACCTTTTACCTTACCGTTTATCCGTTCCTACACCTCGTTAGATCTACTACCCTTAACGGCGGCGACGTAATATGTATATAATGGTTATAACCGACTATATGTATAATAAAAATCCCCCTTTTATTAACCCTACCCCCTCCCCCTAGTGTCTAACCTAGACACTAAAGCTACTCTATAATCTCGTACTCGTCGCGATTAAAGCCCTCTAGACGTGTAATCTCGACGATAGGTTCTTATTCTAATACGTAACGAAGTGCTACTATATGCACTTACTCCTTATCTACCGATAAGTACTTCTTTAATCTCCGACGTGTGTATATACTACGAACCTCGACGCTATCTAGCTCGGTAATCTTATATAAACCTAAATCGTGAACTTTAATAATGCGATACGGGCCCCGCTACCTATTCTTAAGCTTATCTTATCGAATCTTCTTATAATAAGTGTTATAGACTAGGACGATATCGTCAACTTTAAGCTTATTATATTAAATCCGGCGACGTAGATCCTATGCCTCTTTATATTCTTAACGAAGACGATATATACGATCCTATGTCTCCTAAAGATCCTCGTCCCTCCGTTTAAGTTATCGAGCACGAGCGGTAATAAGCTCTTCTATAGTGCGAACCTACGACTAATCCTATATTCGCTAACTATAAATATCGAATTCTACTAGAAGGATAGTGTCGGTCCTAAACATAAGTAACGATAGTATTTAACCGGTGATCCTATTAACGGTTAACCGTTCGGCCTATAGGACGTAAGTAAGATATTAAACCTATTAGCTATTATCCTTACCCGTGATCTTCGAAAGGCTATCTATAATGTTCGGATACCCTCGTTTAGCCTTATTAGATTATGGATTATAGGCTAAAGTAACGACGTAGTCTATGCTAAACTACTCGGCGAGAGAGTAGACTAACCCTTTAAACTCGGAACCCCTATCTACTACTAGTGTCTTAATAGCACTAAACCTATATATAACCTCCTCGTATAGGAATTTCGTAGCGGACTTACTATCGGAATTATGTAGTGCCTTAGCCTCTAGCTATAAACTAATCGACTCTCGAGTAATAATAAGATATTAATATCCTTCCGATATAGGTATATAAACGACATCGACGTACTACTTCGTATAAAGGGTAGAGACGCTGCTCGGATATAGTTCCTCCGTTTCTCGTAAAAGCGCTCTTCTTTAATATTCGTCGTACGTAGCTACGTAGTAACGAACATCGGTATATAGCGTCTTCTACTAGTACTAATCGGCAATCTTCCTCTAAGTACCCTTATAACCCTTATAACTACTTCCGTTATAAAGCTCCCTAATGATCTTATCTCTATAGTCCTCTATATCGACGACGTAGTATAACGGTATTAACCTCTAACCGCGTCTAAAAAGGTAACTATTATTAATAAGGAACATCGACGTATTCCTCTTAAATTTAATAAATTCGGATATGTCTAAATGTAGCGGTCGTCGTAACGTTATAAGATAGTCGGCAATGTCTTACGATTCTACTAAATATTCCTCGCGGACTAGAGTAGTTCGCTTATTACTCCTATCTACCTAGAGAGGACGAATAGACACGTAAAACAGCTCGGAATCGATTAAGTCGTCTACGTCCACATTATATGCCTTATTATTATTGTCTAACGGACCTCGTAGGCGGCGAGAAAGCCTATTAGTAGCTCTATTCTTCTTACTAGGAACATGTCGAACGTCGAAGGCGAATAAGCGTATCTACGTAATCCACCGAGTAGTAACCGAACTAGGAAGATTAGTAGTAGATCGATTAAGTTATGCTACTAAGGTATTAGTGTTAGTCTCGATAATAAATAGGACTCTATAAAGATACGAGCGGACCTTCTATAACGCCTTAAGTACACCGCGGCACTCCCTCTTACTAGTATTATACTTCTTTTTAGCTTTAGACTATATACTAGATTCGAAACGAACGATATAACGTTTCTTCTTAGCCTCCGAGCTCTCCTATATAAGGATTACACCCTAACCTATTAAACTAGCGTCTATAGCTAAGATGATCGATCCGGCTTATTTACTATAATTAATCGACGTAAGTACGGGTATAGAAGTTAGTGCTTATTTAAGTACGTTCATAGAGGATTATGCCTCCTTAGTCTATTCGAAAACGACACTAGCCCGAAGTAGCTAATATAACGGCCGGGCGACGATAGTAAAATCCTTAACCTATATACGGTAATATATATAGATACTAAGGAAAGCGCGTACCTCTATACTATTCTTATATAGCGGCCACTCTATAATCTTAACGATCTTAGACTAGTCTAGATAACGGCCTCTAGAATTATAGATAAACCCTACTACCTTAAGACCTAACTATAAAAACTAGGACTTTCTACTAGAAATAGTAACTCTAGCTCTCTCTATATCGGTAAGAGTATAGTCTAACGTCTATATATGTTCGAGCATAAAACGTCTAATACTAGGAAAAGACTCCTCTCTACTATAATCTATACGAGGTCCCTTAATGCTATTATCGTCTACGAAAGGTTATATATTATAAGGTATCCGATCCCGGAGAATCGTGTCGTTAATCCTATAGAACTACGTAACTAAATTCGTCGCTCCCTAAGGAAGTCTTATCTATCGGACGAGCCTAATAGGTGTTATAAATAAGGTAATATTGTAGCTTTCCTCCGTAAGGGGGACTTAGTCGTATCCGGAAAAGTAATCTACGAGTAAGGCGATATATATACTAGTAAAAGACTCCGAGAATTTATCTACGGAAGGAGGGAGGTTAGCATCTCTAATCGTTACGCGATTAATACTTATCGCCGTATTAACTAACTAATACTTATTCGTATTCTTCTTCTTAACTAGGAAATAGGGATTCCTATACGGTGCATAACTTAGTTTAAGGAGCCCGTTCGCGATCCTCTCTTTTACTATGTCTACTACGATACCTATTAAAGATCGCGGAATAGGGAAACTAGGTTCCTACTACGGCGTATAGTCTATAGTCCTAATAGACTACGCTAGCGTAACGTTACTTCTTACTATACTAATCTCGGAGAAGTCCTAAGCTAGAATAGCTTCTCGGTTTAGGAGTACTTATATTAATACCTCCCGTTTAGCTAGAGTAACTTCGTGACTAATAATAAGCTTACGCTCTCTCTCGGGTATAAGTCGCGATCGCTCCTTAATATCGGAAAACTTAGTAATAAGTAGGTGACTATATAGCGCTAACCGGAAAGGTCGTAATGCTTTACGAGCTAAGCACTATTCTCGCTATATATTCACCCCTCTAGGTGTAGAACTGTCTAAGATCGAAGTATCTACTAGCCGAACCTTCTTATCCTTCCTTTTATATAAGGTATTTACCTCTACCCTCGGTACTCCGTAGGAGGCTCGACGTATTCTAAGCCGTACGGCCGTAAGCATTAATTAGATATTATTCTTTCGAGAGATCCGAGGCACACTATCGTCCTCTAATAACGGTATAAACTAAAAACATCCGCGTAGTAGGTTAGCTAGCCGTTCCCCTTTTAAGGATAGAATATTAGCTATACGGCGAATTCGGCAAATCTCCGGCAATGCTAGTTCTAAGCCCGGCTTAGATCTAGGAATTTTTGCGCTATTCCTAAAAAGGAAACCCTCCCGTTCTCCTATACCCTCCTCGAATGTACGAACCCCTTTATCCTAAGTAACCTATAAAAGTAGAGAATTGTTTTTATCGTTTTCTAGTAGTTTATAAAGAATTAAATCCGTGTACGTATTATTAATATAAGAAATAGGGAGATCCGATCTATAAGTAACCTATAAAGAAGAAATAGAAACCGAAACTCCTAGTCGATATCCTAGCTCTCCTCGCGCGACATTATAGCTAGGACCGACGCCGCCTAATCGTTTAAAGACCTCGATAACCTCGTTAACTCGTAGAAAGATCTATTCTTCGGTCCGCTCGATTTCGCACCCTAAAAGGTGACCTTTTACGAACTATTAGCCGACTAGATCGTCCTATACTAGGAACTATTATCTATATTTTAAGAAACAAGACGAGACTTACATTCGAAAGGCCTTCCTAGAATAACGTATTCTAACCTCTTCCTAGTTAATAAGAAATACGTATAGATTACGACACCTCTAATGTTAACGGGCACATTAATATAAGCCCTAGAGAAAGAGCCTATACCTATTATACTATCTATAATAATCTTAACATCTCGCTAGATCGGTAAACCTAGTTCCTTAGCTAACCTTAACGATATAAAGTTGCATTTAGCACTGCTATCGAGAAGCGTACGAACCGTAGTCGTATTAAATCTAAGACTAGTAATTAACCTCGGACTAGTAATAGTCATTAAATCGGCAGAGGCTCCCTTCTAATCTATATCCGTATTAGGATCGAGATTTACGAATTCCTCCGGTTATTAGACTAGATTTACCTCGGCACGAGGGCGGAAGAGCTCGGGAATATTATTACTAGGAAGATTAGGGTTGTCGAACCTTCGATAAAAGATCTTAGATAACGGTTATAAGATTCCGAGGAGAGACTCTATCCTTATTATAATATTAGAGTTTAATAAGGATTATATAGCTTACTACGGATTAGTGACCTATTATAGAACCTTATCGAAGCGTTTAGTGCGAGGAACACGCTTTATAGGTCGAGGAGCCTCCTTAGCGACTAGATCCTCTATATCGGCGTCTTCCTCCTTAGTCTTAGCGACGGCTTTAATAGTAGCTAAACGAGACCTAGTAATAGTTATACCTTCCGGAATATTAGTAATAGCTACCGGACGATAAGCACTAGTACGAAGGGACTTAGTAACGCCGTAGGACGGTTTAGAAGGACCTACCTTAGTAACTCTATTAGTAGGACCCTTACCTTTATCCGTTCGAGCATTACGAGATATAGCACTCGGCTAAGTAGTAGCTATAACCGGAACTTCCTTAACGAAGTCGTTATTATCGTTATTATCCCTCCTAACTAGATCCTCTAGGTAGAAATCCTTACACTAAATAGACTTAGACGCTTTATCCTTAGAATTATTATCGATAGTTAGCATCTTATAGTCTAGGTTATTAACCGCTAACTTCCTAGTAGCTCGGAGTCTAGCCTTAACCTATTCTTATTATAACTAAGTAGCTCCCTTATTACGTCTTACTAGACGACCGACTAGACGCTATAGGTTCTCCGCGGTTCCCTAAACTAAGCTATTACCTTCTAAATGTAGGAGACTAAGATTAATAAGCTTTCGAAGCTCTAGGTAATTAGGTCGAGAGTAACCTTCCTTTTTATAGTACTAGCACCTACGAGGACTAAGAGGAATAGTATTCGAACTAGTCGCTAGTGTAAATCCCGACGGTTAATACGTAATAGGGGCTAGACGAGGTAGTCCTATAGGAAGAGACTAGCTATTTATTACTTATATAACTTAGACTAATAGCTTATCTATCCTCTTATAAAGAGCCTATATACTCGAATCTAAAGGAGAGGTAGTAGTAGGAGTATTCGTTAGAGCCTTAGTAGAAAAGTTAGGGATATAAGGCGGAGTAGTGCTTTCCTTAGTAATAGCCGCCGTAACCTTCTCGCGCTCCTTACGAACCGACTAAAAGGATTCGAGTCGTCGTATCTTAGAGATCTTCTCTTTAGCTAAATAGTAGATCCTCGGAAAATCTTTAAAGGTGTCGGGGTGCTTTATATCTATACTACTCTTTACTCTAACGTAACTACGAATATTAGCTAGAAGACCTTCGGTGAACTACGTGCCTCTCGTAATAATATCGAGTCGAGTCTTACCTAGAGCGTTAGTAGTCTTCCTAAACATCCTATAGTACTAGAGTATGTTAGAGAAGGTCTCCCTCGGTATATCCCTTAGTTGTTCGAGATAAGTACGAGACGTTATTAGGTAATCCGAGTCCTTATCCTCGAAACTAAGCTTTATCTCCTTCTTAAGACTAACCTAGTCTCTCGAAGCCTAACTAAGATAGGATTTTACTTATCTACGGATCTTAACGCTATAATACTAAGGTAACCTTCGAATAGTAACCTCCTTAGAAAGATTATAGGATCGAACAAAGGTCTCCTATTCTTCTATAAACTCTATAACGTTATAGCTATCGAAGTAAGGAGCACCTTATTACCTAGGGCTAGGAGCTAGTAGGGTTATCTATACTATAAAAGGCTACTCTCCCTATTATATTAATGCTAAACCTTTAGCTATTAGAGGAGTCTATTCCTCGTCCTTTAGTAGGTTCGAAGGGGTCGTACGCTCCTCTATAGAAGGAGGTATTAGCTAAGAGGGAGGAGTACTCTCTAGATTAAGGCCGGCATCTATTATAACGTTTCCTTTGTCCTCGGACTCGTTGCTTACTACTAAATAAGTAGCTTTACGGAATTTAGAAAATCTTTATCTAGCACTAAACTCTTCCGGTAACATCGATATCCTCTTAGAATAAAGAACTAGTGCTACTAAGATGTTTTCGAATAGTAGTAGGATTAACCTTAGTATTTAAATAAACTATTAGTGAACTCTATACTACTACGTAGTACCTAGGCTAAATCTAGATAGCCCTTATACGCTATATCGTATACTTTTAGCCCTTTTATCTATAAAGGCTTAGTCCTTCTACATTAGTCGTCGTCTCCGTTTACTTCCGCTACTTCTAAACCTAGGTCTATTCCGGGTCTAGGGTTGCTATATTCTCTATCTATATAGATAACTCTTACGAGTTAGAAACTCCTAATTAATACTCGTGTCGAACATCGTTTAAATCGAGTAGCTATAGCCGCTCCTATCGGGGTCTTCTAGATGCCTAACTAATTCTCCGTTACGAAACTCGTCGTGCTCCGTATATACTAGAAATCGTCCTCGGAGGTATAAAAAAACTTTAAATCCTAAGAGATAGCGGCGGTCTTGTCCTAGTGTCCTCGTATAGTGCTACAATAATAGCTATAGAACACTAAAGAAACCTAATAAACTTAATAAGCCTAATAATCCTAATATAACTAATAACGAGCTACTCGGTTAATAGCTACTATAACACTACTCGATAACAATAGTAAGGCACTACCCCTAGCACTAAATTACTATTATTGCGGTGTAGGTGTCTTCCTAGTCGAGGTATTTAGTGAACAGTATACGCTCGTCGGCGACACTCGTTAGTCGGTTACTACCCTCGGAAACCTCGTAGTCGTAGAAACCTTATATATATAACTAAACGCTACCTTCCTACCTAAGCCTTTTAATGGACTATATATCGTAACCTGTGACTGTAGCTATAACTATGACGACTAAGCCTACTACACTATAACTATCCCCTTCCCCCTAGTATCTAACCTAGACACGAACGACCTATACGCCTTAGAGTCCTTAATAACGAGCTATACGACGACGACTCTTACTAATAACGAGCTCCTCGCCGAGGCTAGTAGCTCCGTCCTCCGCCTCCTTACGCTAATAACGCTATATCTCTAAATTATTACTAGAAAGACCTTCCTCTTTATTCTCTAATAAATCTATTTTACTCTTATTATTCTCTTCTTTAGAATCTAAATCTACTTCCCCTCCTTCCTTATTAGAACCTATCTCTATATCCTCCTTATCGCTCTTAACTATAATAGGATTAGAGTTATCCTTCGTAGTAGAGACTAGACTCTCCTTAGTATAATAGAAGAAAGAATAAGCACTAATAAAGTAGGTCTTCTTATACTACTAGACCTTAATCTAAGCCTTCTCTATAGCTATAGCGATCTCTATACGAATCTCTCTAATACGATCCTTAGTAGCTTAGAGATTAATACCTAGTAGGATATCTCTCTCCTCGACGATAGTAGGATTATCCTAACGAATATAGCTAACTAGAGCGTTACTAATAGGACTATCGATTTATAGAGTAATAGCCGTAGGGAAAGTAGAGTATATACTTCTATATATATTTAGCTTACTAGAAGGAGTCCTAGGACTAGGACGCTTCTATATATAAGCGAGAGTAAGCTCGCTATACGAACTACTCTCGAACTACTCTAGAGTCTCGTAATCGGCACTAATCCTATAGAACTAAGGGAGTATAGTACGACGGATAGAGTCGGTAGGACTAGTCGACCTATATAGGGTATAGGGTATAGTAATACGAACGTTACTAGCCTTATAAATTATTAACTCCTAGTTAGCCTTATACTTCTTAATATTATTCTACGTAAAGTACTTATTAGTAATATTAATAACTAGAGCGTTAGTAAGAACCTTACGAGCCTTTATATCCTAAACCTACTCCTTTATATAGTAATATATCTTAGGTATAACGATAGTGTAATTCTATAGTGTCTTATTATTAAGACTAATAGAACCTTAGATAGTATCTCCTCTATACCTATTAGTAAGGTAGCTAGGGTTAATATTAATATAATAGAACTATATATAATCTCTAGAGATAGTATATTTAGCGTAGTAAGGGTAGGAAATTAACTAAGTAAGCTTATTAGGACGACTAGTAATATATACTCGATAGTATTTAGGATCTATACGTATAGTCTACTATCCGAGAGAGTAAAATATATTACGTAACTATCCTAGCTAGTTCTTACTCTTAGGATAACCGAAATAGTAAAGATATATATCTATCTCGGTATAGAAGATATCTATAAGAGGAGAATCCTCTTTAGTCTACTATTTAAAGATATTAATAACTATATTACTATTAGTAACCTATTCGTCGTAAAGTCTCTTATAGAAACTATCGAGGATAAGCTTCCTTATATCCTTAGAGATATAATAATCTATAACTATAGACTTATACTTAAAAATACTATACTTAGTAGACTCGCGAGCGATATAGAAAGTTAGAATAAGCTACTTAGCTATCTCTTTCTATATACGTATTAAGTCTAGAGTACTACTATAGTAGGCGTTATACTAATAGCGAATACGTCTAGCTAAGACTTTATACTTAAGGTTAGTAAGTAGGTATAGACGACGAGCTAGAAGACGAGTATATACGTAATAGATAGTCGTATTAGTAGCTAAATCCTTACGTATCTAAGTGTTTATAATAATAGCGAGTTCGGAATTAGAGAGTAGCTCCTTTAAGGTAAACTTAGTCTTAACCCTCGGAGAGACTCTAGTATAGTTATACTCCTTCTTAGTTAACGAAGTAATAGCCTTACTCTTACCCTTATCCTATAGAGTAACTAATATAGAAATAGAGCGATTAGGTATCTCGTACTATCTATTACTATTATCGAATTTATTAAGGTAACGCTTCTTAGAAGAAGAACCTTTACGACTAGTCTCTACTAATAGAATAGCCTCTTATTCGACTAGCTCTTCTTTATCCTCTTCTTCTTCTAAGCGACTAAGGCGGAGATATATAGAACGACGTAAGCGGCTTAAAACCTATATAGGAGTAGCCGCTTCTAAGCCTAGCTTAGGTCTAGTACTACCGAGGTTTACCTAAGAACTTCCTCCTACGAATATTATAGCTTTAGTAATACGTACTACGTTAGTATTAGAAATACTAGGATAACTAGAAACCGAAGCTTAACGACTTCCGAGCGTAATAGTAGACGAGGTAGTAGGGGTACTACTAGTAATCTAGGACGGAGCGGGAACCTTATATAAGAAACCGAGCTTATTCTAGGCGAAATACTTAGTAAATTACCTATTATAGACAACACGAAGCTCCTTTACGTTAAGTACCTTAACACTTAGCTACTTCGAGGATTTAACTAATTTAGCCGTAGTAGTAATATCTTATAGACGGACGTCGTAACTAATAATGCTCTTCGGGGTGCTAATACGCTTAATAGTTACGCGAACTACTATATTAATAGTCTAACGGAAAGTCTTCTCTCTAGAGATATAGTTAAATTACTAATAAGAACGATTCTCTAGACTAGAGTACTAATCCTTATAGAGCTCGTAAGACTATTCGTAGTCCGAAACACTACGCTAGAGAGCGCTATAATGTTCTAAACTCTTATTCCTATTCTCCTTAACTCTCTCGTATATATTATAAGCCTTAGGAAATATTTCCTCCTAATCCTTCTTACTTAAGGCGACGATATTACCCTCGAGGAGACTATAGATAATATCGTAGATAAGTGTCTCGACGTAGTTCTAAGCCTTTATAGCGATACTAAGGACCTACGCGATAAAATCTATATAGATATTATCGTTACACTTATAGGCGTACTTTAAGACCTCCTCGGTATTTATAAAGCTCTTATCCTTATACGTAAAGACTCCGACTCCTCCGTTCTAACTACTACCTCCGTTTATTACCTTAGAATCGCCGGATAGGATTATTATACTTAAGGTAGAATTAGCCTTAGACTAACCTCTACCTCCTTATATAGTATAAAAGCTATAAGGCTATAAAACTCGTAGCTATCGATAGAGTATTACGAATAAATAGCGTAACTATTGTCTAATAACGCTATAGCCTCGTCTTACTACGAAAAGGAGACCTTCTAAGAGCTTCGTTAGATATATTATCTTACGGAAATAAAAGGTAGGTTTCTATAAGGTATAGGAGATCGAGGGGTTATATTAGAAAATTTTCGCGCGGTAACACTAGCTCTACTATAGTAATATCTATATATAGGTATATCTAGTAAGCGCTATACCTCTTATAATTCGCTATATACGGCGGCACTATATATTTATATAGTACCTTTATACCTTCTTCCTCTTTATCCTTTTACTACACTATTTACTATATAGAACCTCTATAAATATATATTGTAGTAGGCTTAGTCGTTATAGTTATAGCTACAGTTATAGGTTACGATATATAGTCTATTAAAGGGCTTAGGTAGAAAGGTAGCGTTTAGTTATACATATAAGGTTTCTACGACTACGAGGTTTCTAAGGGTAGTAACTAACTAACGAGTGTCGTCGACGAGCGTATACTATTCACTAAATACCTCGACTAGGAAGACACCTACACTACAACAATAGTAATTTAGTACTAGGGGTAGTGCCTTACTATTATTATCGAGTAGTGTTATAGTAGCTATTAAACGAGTAGCTCGTTATTAGTTATATTAGGTTTATTAGGCTTATTAGGTTTATTAGGTTTCTTTAGTGTTCTATAGCCGTCATTATAGCACTATACGAGGACACTAGGATAAGACCGCCGCTATCTCTTAGGATTTAAAGTTTTTTATACCTCCGAGGACGATTTCTAGTATACACGGAGCACGACGAGTTTCGTGACAGAGAATTAGTTAGGCATCTAGAAGACCCCGATAGGGAGCGGCTATAGCTACTCGATTTAAACGATGTTCGACACGAGTATTAATTAGGAGTTTCTAACTCGTAAGAGTTATCTATATAGACGGAGAATATAGCAACCCTAGACCCGGAATAGACCTAGGTTTAGAAGTAGCGGAAGTAAACGGAGACGACGACTAATACGGAAGGACTAAGCCTTTATAGATAAAAGGGCTAAAAGTATACGATATAGCGTATAAGGGCTATCTAGATTTAGCCTAGGTACTACGTAGTAGTATAGAGTTTACTAATAGTTTATTTAAATACTAAGGTTAATCCTACTACTATTTAAAAACATCTTAGTAGCACTAGTTCTTTATTCTAAGAGGATGTCGATGTTGCCGGAAGAGTTCGGTGCTAGATAAAGATTTTCTAAATTCCGTGAAGCTACTTATTTAGTAGTAAGTAACGAGTCCGAGGATAAAGGAAACGTTATAATAGATACCGGCCTTAATCCGGAGAGCACCCCTCCCTCTTAGCTAATACCTCCTTCTATAGAGGAGCGTACGACCCCTTTAAACCTACTAAAGGACGAGGAACGGACTCCTTTAATAGCTAAAGGTTTAGTATCGATATAATAGGGAGAGTAGCCTTTTATAGTATAGATAACCCTACTAGCTCCTAGCCCTAGGTAATAAGGTGCTCCTTACTTTAATAGCTATAACGTTATAGAGTTTATAGAAGAATAGGAGACCTTTATTCGATCCTATAATCTTTCTAAGGAGGTTACTATTCGAAGGTTGCCTTAGTATTATAGCGTTAAGATCCGTAGATAAGTAAAATCCTATCTTAGTTAGGCTTCGAGAGACTAGGTTAGTCTTAAGAAGGAGATAAAGCTTAGTTTCGAGGATAAGGACTCGGATTACCTAATAACGTCTCGTGCTTATCTTAAACAACTAAGAGATACACCGAGGGAGACCTTCTCTAATATACTCTAGTACTATAGGATGTTTAGGAAGACTACTAACGCTCTAGGTAAGACTCGACTCGATATTATTACGAGAGATATATAGTTTACCGAAGGTCTTCTAACTAATGTTCGTAGTTATATTAGAGTAAAGAGTAGTATAGATATAAAGCACCTCGACACCTTTAAGGATTTTCCGAGGATCTACTATTTAGCTAAAGAGAAGATCTCTAAGATACAACGACTCGAATCCTTTTAGTCGGTTCGTAAGGAGCGCGAGAAGGTTATAGCGGCTATTACTAAGGAAAGCACTACTCCGCCTCGTGTCCCTAACTTTTCTACTAAGGCTCTAATAGACACTCCTACTACTACCCCTCCTTCGGATTCGAGTATATAGGCTCTTTATAAGAGAATAGATAAGCTATCGGTCTAAGTCGTATAAGTAATAAACGGCTAGTCTCTTCCTATAGGACTACCTCGTCTAGCCCTAGTTTTATATTAACTGTCTAGATTTACACTAGCTACTAGTTCGAATACTATTCCTCTCGGTCCTCGTAGGTACTAGTACTATAAAAAGGAAGGTCACTCTCGACCTAATTACCTAGAGCTCCGAAAGCTTATTAATCTTAGTCTCCTACATTTAGAGGGTAATAGCTTAGTTTAGGGAACTACGGAGAACCTATAGCGTCTAGTTAGTCGTCTAGTAAGACGTAATAAGAGGGCTACTTAGTTATAATAAGAATAGGTTAAGGCTAGACTCCGAGCTACTAGGAAGTTAGTAGTTAATAACCTAGACTATAAGATGCTAACTATCGACGATAATTCTAAGGATAAAGCGTCTAAGTCTATTTAGTGTAAGGATTTCTACCTAGAGGATCTAGTTAGGAGGGATAATAACGATAATAATAACTTCGTTAAGGAAGTTCTAGTTATAGCTACTACTTAGCCGAGTACTACACCTCGCGATGCTCGAACGGACAAAGGTAAGGGTCCTACTAATAGGGTTACTAAGGTAGGTCCTTCTAAACCGTCCTACGGCGTTACTAAGTCCCTTCGTACTAGTACTTATCGTCCGGTAGCTATTACTAATGTTCCGGAAGGTATAACTATTACTAGGTCTCGTTTAGCTACCGTTAAAGCCGTCGCTAAGACTAAGGAGGAAGACGCTAATATAGAGGATCTAGTCGCTAAGGAGGCTCCTCGACCTATAAAGCGTATTCCTCGCACTAAACGCTTCGATAAGGTTCTATAATAGGTCACTAATCCGTAGTAAGCTATATAATCCTTATTAAACTCTAATATTATAATAAGGATAGGGTCTCTCCTCGGAATCTTATAACTATTATCTAAGATCTTTTATCGAAGGTTCGATAACTCTAATCTTCCTAGTAATAACATTCCCGAGCTCTTCCGCCCTCGTACTAAGGTGAATCTAGTCTAATAACCGGAGGAATTCGTGAATCTCGATCCTAATACGGATATAGATTAGAAGGGAGCTTCCGCCGATTTAATAACTATTACTAGTCCGAGGTTAATTACTAGTCTTAGGTTTAATACGACTACGGTTCGTACGCTTCTCGATAGCGGTACTAAATGTAACCTTATATCGTTAAGGTTAGCTAAGGAACTAGGTTTACCGATCTAGCGAGATATTAAGATTATTATAGATAGTATAACAGGTATAGGCTCTTTCTCTAGGGCTTATATTAATGTACCTATTAATATTAGAGGTGTCGTGATCTATATACATTTCTTATTAACTAGGAAGAGGTTAGAATACGTTATTCTAGGAAGGCCTTTCGAACGTAAGTCTCGTCTTGTTTCTTAAAATATAGATAATAGTTCCTAGCATAGGACGATCTAGTCGGCTAATAGTTCGTAAAAGGTCACCTTTTAGAGTGCGAAATCGAGCGGACCGAAGAATAGATCTTTCTACGAGTTAACGAGGTTATTAAGGTCTTTAAACGATTAGGCGGCATCGGTCCCGGCTATAATGTCGCGCGAGGAGAGCCGGGATATCGACTAGGAGTTTCGGTTTCTATTTCTTCTTTATAGGTTACTTATAGATCGGATCTCCCTATTTCTTATATTAATAATACGTACACGGATTTAATTCTTTATAAACCACTAGAAAACGACAAAAACAATTCTCTACTTTTATAGGTTACTTAGGATAAAGGGGTTCGTACATTCGAGGAGAGTATAGGAGAACGGGAGGGTTTCCTTTTTAGGAATAGCGTAAAAATTCCTAGATCTAAGCCGGGCTTAGAACTAGCATTGCTAGAGATTTACCGAATTCGCCGTATAGCTAATATTCTATCCTCTAAAGGGGAACGGCTAGCTAACCTACTACGCGGCTGTTTTTAGTTTATACTATCATTAGAGGACAATAGTGTGCCTCGGATCTCTCGAAAGAATAATATCCACTTAATGCTTACTACTATACGGCTTAGAATACGTCGAGCCTCCCGCGGAGTACCGAGGGTAGGGGTAAATACCTTATATAAAAGGAAGGATAAGAAGGTTCGGCTAGTAGATACTTCGATCTTAGACAGTTCTACACCTAGAGGGGTAAATACGTAGCGAGAACAGTGTTTAGCTCGTAAAGCATTAAGACCTTTCCGGTTAGCGCTATACGGTCACCTACTTATCGCTAAGTTTTCCGATATTAAGGAGCGATCGCGACTTACACCTAAGAGAGAGCGTAAGCTTATTATTAGTCACGAAGTTACGCTAGCTAAACGGGAGGTATTAATATAAGTACTCCTAAACTAAGAAGCTATTCTAGCTTAGGACTTCTCTAAGATTAGTACGGTAAGAAGTAACGTTACGCTAGCGTAGTCTATTAGGACTATAGACTATACGCTGTAGTAGGAACCTAGTTTCCCTATTCCGCGATCTTTAATAGGTATCGTAGTAGATATAGTAAAAGAGAGGATCGCGAACGGGCTCCTTAAACTAAGTTACGCGCCGTATAGGAATCCCTATTTCCTAGTTAAGAAGAAGGATACGAATAAGTATCGGTTAGTTAATGCGGCGATAAGCATTAATCGCGTAACGATTAGAGATACTAACCTCCCTCCTTCTATAGATAAATTCTTAGAGTCTTTTACCGGTATATATATCGCCTTACTTATAGATTACTTTTCCGGATACGACTAAGTCCCCCTTACGGAGGAAAGCCGCAATATTACCTTATTTATAACACCTATTAGGCTCGTCCGATAGATAAGACTTCCTTAGAGAGCGACGAATTTAGTTATATAGTTCTATAGGATTAACGACACGATTCTACGGGATCGGATACCTTATAATATATAACCTTTCGTAGACGATAATAGCATTAAGGGACCTCGTACGGATTATAGTAGAGAGGAGTCTTTTCCTAGTGTTAGACGTTTTATGCTCGAACACATATAGACGTTAGACTATACGCTTACCGACATAAAGAGAGCTAGAGTTACTATTTCTAGTAGAAAGTCCTAGTTTTTATAGTTAGGTCTTAAGGTAGTAGGCTTTATCTATAATTCTAGAGGACGTTATCTAGACTAGTCTAAGATCGTTAAGATTGTAGAGTAGCCGCTATATAAGAACGGTACGGAGGTACGCGCCTTCCTTAGTATCTATATATATTACCGTATATAGGTTAAAGATTTTACTATCGTCGCCTAGCCGTTATATTAGCTACTACGAGCTAGTGTTGTTTTCGAATAGACCGAGGAGGTATAATCCTCTATAAACGTACTTAAATAAGCGCTAACTTCTATACCCGCACTTACGTCGATTAATTATAGTAAACAAGCCGGATCGATTATCTTAGCTATAGATACTAGTTTAATAGGATAGGGTATAATCCTTATATAGGAGAGTTCGGAGGCTAAGAAGAAACGCTATATCGTTCGATTCGAATCTAGTATATAGTCTAAAGCCGAAAAGAAGTATAATACTAGTAAGAGGGAGTGCCGCGGCGTGCTTAAGGCACTATAGAAGGTCCGTTCGTATCTTTATAGGGTCCTATTCATTATCGAGACGGACGCTAACACCTTAGTAGTATAACTTAATCGATCCACTACTAATCTTCCTAGTTCGGTTACTACCTAGTAGATTACGTAGATACGCTTATTCGCCTTCGACGTTCGACATGTTCCTAGTAAGAAGAATAGGGCTACTAATAGGCTTTCTCGCCGCCTACGAGGTCCGTTAGATAATAATAATAAGGCATATAATATAGACGTAGTGTTACGGTGTAGGTGTCTTCCTAGTCGAGGTAGTTAGTGAATAGTATACGCTCGTCGACGACACTCGTTAGTTAGTTACTACCCTCGGAAACCTCGTAGTCGTAGAAACCGTATATACATAACTAAACGCTACCTTTCTACCTAAGCCCTTTAATGGACTATATATCGTAACCTATGACGGCAGCTATGACTATAACGACTAAGCCTACTACAACCGTCCCCTTCCCCCTAGTGTCTAACCTAGACACGAACGACCTATACGCCTTAGAGTCCTTAACGACGAGCTATACGACGACGACCCTTACTAATAACGAGCTCCTCGCCGAGGCCGGTAGCTCCGTCCTCCGCCTCCTTACGCTAACGACGCTATATCTCTAAGTTATTACTAGAAAGACCTTCCTCTTTATCCTCCGATAAATCTATTTCACCTTTATTATCTTCTTCTTTAGAATCTAAATCTACTTCCCCCCCTTCCTTATTAGAACCTATCTCTATATCCTCCTTATCGCCCTCGACTATAATAGGATTAGGGTTATCCTTCGCGGTAGGGACTAGGCCCTCCTCGGCACAACGGAAGAAAGAACGAGCACTAACAAAGTAGGCCTTCTTATACTACTAGACCTTAACCTAAGCCTTCTCTATAGCTATAGCAATCTCCGTACGAATCTCCCTAATACGATCCTTAGCAGCTTAGAGATCGTCACCTAATAGGATATCTCTTTCCTCGACGACGGCGGGATCGTCCTAACGAATATAGCTAACTAGGGCGTTACTAATAGGACTATCGATTTATAGAGTAATAGCGGCGGGGAAGGTAGAGTACACACTTCCGTATATGTTTAGCTTACTAGAAGGAGTCCTAGGACTAGGGCGCTTCTATATATAAGCGAGAGTAAGCTCGCTATACGAACTACCCTCGAACTGCTCTAAAGTCTCGTAATCGGCACTAATCCTATAGAACTAAGGGAGTATAGTGCGACGAATAGAATCGGTAGGACCGGTCGAACCGTGCGGGGTATAAGGCATAGTGATACGAACGTTACTAGCCTTATAAATTGTTAACTCCTAGTCGGCCTTATACTTCTTAATATCGTCCTACGTAAAGTGCTTGTCGGTGATATTAATAACTAGGGCGTCGGTAAGAACCTTACGAGCCTTTATGTCCTAAACCTACTCCTTTATATAGTGATACATCTTAGGCACAACGATAGTGCAATTCTTTAGCGTCTTATCGTTAAGGCTAATAGAACCTTAGATAGTATCTCCTCTATACCTATTAGTAAGGCGGCTAGGGTTAACGTCAATGTAACGGAACTACGTATAATCTCTAGGGACAGTGTATTTAGCGTAGTAAGGGTAGGAAATTAACTAAGTAAGCTTGTCGGGACGACTAGCAATATATACTCGATAGTATTTAGGATCTATACGTATAGCCTACTATCCGAGAGAGTGAAATATATTACGTAACTACCCTAGCTAGTTCTTGCCCTTAGGATGACCGAAATAGTGAAGATATATACCTATCTCGGTGTAGAAGATATCTATAAGAGGAGAATCCCCTTCGGCCTACTATTTAAAGATGTTAATGACTATATTGCCGTCAGTAACCTATTCGTCGTAAAGCCCCTTACGGAAACCGTCGAGGATAAGCTTCCTTATATCCTTAGAGATGTAACAATCTATAACTATAGACTTATACTTAAAAATACTACGCTTAGTAGACTCGCGAGCGACACGGAAAGTTAGAATAAGCCACTTAGCTATCTCTTTCTATATACGTATTAAGTCTAGAGTGCCCCCGTAGTAGGCGTTATACTAATAGCGAATACGCCTAGCTAAAACTTCGTACTTAAGGTTAGTAAGTAGGTATAGACGACGAGCTAGAAGACGAGTGTATAAGTGATAGACGGTCGCATTAGTAGCTAAATCCTTACGCATCTAAGTGTTTATAATGACGGCGAGTTCGGAATTAGAGAGTGGCTCCTTTAAGGTAAACTCGGCCTTAACCCTCGGAGGGACTCTAGTGTAGTTACACTCCTTCTTAGTCGACGAAGTAATAGCCTTGCCCTTACCCTTGTCCTACGGAGCAACTAATACAGAAATAGAGCGATCGGGTATCTCGTACTATCTATTACTATTATCGAATTCGTTAAAGCGACGCTTCTTAGAAGGAGAACCTTCACGACTAGTCTCTACTAACGGAATAGCCTCTTATTCGACTAGCTCTTCTTTATCCTCTTCTTCTTCTAAGCGACTAAGACGGAGACGTGTAGAACGACGTAAGCGGCTTAAAACCTGTACGGGAGTAGCCGCTCCTAAGCCCGGCTTAGGTCTAGCACTGCCGAGGTTTACCCGAGAACTTCCTCCTACGAACATTACGGCTTTAGTAATGCGTACCGCGTTAGTGTTAGAAACACTAGGATAACTAGAAACCGAAGCTTAACGACTTCCGAACGTAGTAGTAGACGAGGTAGTAGGGGTGCCACCGGTGATCTAGGACGGAGCGGGAACCTTATATAAGAAACCGAGCTTATTCTAGGCGAAATACTTAGTAAATTAGCCTTCACGGACTACACGAAGCTCCTTTACGTTAAGTGCCTTAATGCTCGGCTACTTCGAGGATTCGACTAATTTAGCCGTAGTAGTAATGTCTTATAGGCGGACGTCGTGACTAATAATGCTCTTCGGGGTGCTAACACGTTTAATAGTTACGCGAACCACTATGTTAATAGTCTAACGGAAAGTCTTCCCCCTAGAGATATAGTTAAACTACTAACGAGAACGATCCCCTAAACCGGAGTACTAATCCTTATAGAGCTCGTAGGACTACTCGTAGTCCGAAACGCTACGCTAGAGAGCGCTATAATGTTCTAAGCTCTTATTCCTATTCTCCTTAACCCTCTCGTATATGCTATAAGCCTTAGGAAACATTTCCTCCTAATCCTTCTTACTTAAGGCGACGACATTACCCTTAAGGAGACTATAGATAATGTCGTAGGTAAGTATCTCGACGTAGTTCTAAGCCTTTATAGCGATACCGAGGACCTACGCGATGAAATCTATACGGATATTATCGTTACACTTATAGGCGTACTTTAAGACCTCCTCGGTATTCGTAAAGCTCTTGTCCTTATACGTAAAGACTCCGACTCCTCCGTTCTAACTACTACCTCCGTTTATTACCTTAGAATCGCCGGATAGGATTATTACACTTAAGGTAGGATTAGCCTTAGGCTGACCTCTACCTCCTTATATAGCGTAAAAGCTATAAGGCTATAAAACTCGCGGCTATCGATAGAGTATTGCGAATAAATAGCGTAACTATTGTCTAATAACGCTATAGCCTCGTCTTGCTACGAAAAGGAGACCTTCTAAGAGCTTCGTTAGATATATTATCTTACGGAAATAAAAGGTAGGTTTCTATAAGGTGTAGGAGATCGAGGGGTTATATTAGAAAATTTTCGCGCGGCAACACTAGCTCTGCTATAGTAATATCTACATATAGGTGTATCTAGTAAGCGCTATATCTCTTATAATTCGCTATATGCGGCGGCACTATGTGTTTATATAGCACCTTTACACCTTCTTCCTCTTTGTCCTTTTACTATACCGTTTACTATATAGAACCTCCGTAAACATATATAAAGAAATCGAATTCGGAACTAAGGAAATATAGAAGTGCTTCGAGGAAGCAATCTAGGTACTATAAATAGAAACAACAAAGGAAACCTTTCACCTTACCGTTTATCTATTCTAACACCTCGTTAGATCTACTACCCTTGACGGCGGCGACGTAATATATACATAATGGTTGTAACCGACTATATGCATAATGAAAATCCCCCTTTTATTAACCCTACCCCCTCCCCCTAGTGTCTAACCTAGACACTAAAGCTACTCTATAATCTCGTACTCGTCGCGATTAAAGCCCTCTAGACGTGTAATCTCGACGATAGGTTCTTATTCTAATACGTAACGAAGTACTACTATATACACTTACTCCTTATCTACTAATAAGTACTTTTTTAATCTCCGACGTGTGTATATGCTACGAACCTCGACGCTATCTAGCTCGGCAATCTTATATAAACCTAAATCGTGAACTTTAACAATACGATACGGGCCCCGCTACCTGTTCTTAAGCTTATCTTATCGAATCTTCTTATAATAAGTGTTGTAGACTAGAACGATATCGTTAATATTAAGCTTATTATGTTAAATCTAGCGACGTAGATCCTATGCCTCTTTATATTCTTAACGAAGACGATATATACGATCCTACGTCTCCTAAAGATCCTCGTCCCTCTATTTAAGTTATCGAGTACGAGCGGCAATAAGCTCTTCTATAGTGCGAACCTACGACTAATCCTATATTCGCTAACTATAAATATCGAATTCTACCGGAAGGACAGTGTCGGTCCTAAACATAAGTAACGATAGTATTTAACCGGTGATCCTATTAATAGTTAACCGTTCGGCCTATAGGACGTAAGTAAGATATTAAACCCATTAGCTATTGTCCTTACCCGTGATCTTCGAAAGGCTATCTACAATGTTCGGATGCCCTTATTTAGCCTTATTAGATTATAGATTATAGGCTAAAGTAACGACGTGATCTATGCTAAACTACTCGGCGAGAGAGTATACTAACCCTTTAAACTCGGAACCTCTATCTACTACTAGTGTCTTAATAGCGCTAAACCTATATATAACCTCTTCGTATAGGAATTTCGTAGCGGACTTACTATCGGAATTATATAGTGCCTTAGCCTCTAGCTATAAACTAACAGCCTCCCGAGCAACAATGAGATATTAATATCCTTCCGATATAGGTATATAAACGACATCGACGTACTACTTCGTATAAAGAGTAGAGACGCCGCTCGGATGTAGCTCCTCTATTTCTCGTAAAAGCGCTCTTCTTTGACATTCGTCGCACGTAGCTACGTAGTGACGAACATTAGCATATAGCGTCTTCTACTAGTACCGGTCGGTAATCTTTCTCTAAGTACCCTTACGACCCTTATAACTACTTCTATTATAAAGCTCTTTAATGATCTTATCTCTATAGTCCTCTACATCGACGACGCGGCGTAACAGTATTAACCTCTAACTACGTCTAAAAAGGTGACTATTATTAACAAGGAACATCGACGTATTCCTTTTAAATTTAATAAATTCGGATGTGTCTAAATGTG
This sequence comes from Elsinoe necatrix, assembly GCA_033846785.1. Lineage (NCBI taxonomy): Eukaryota > Fungi > Ascomycota > Dothideomycetes > Myriangiales > Elsinoaceae > Elsinoe > Elsinoe necatrix. The sequence goes on along the minus strand of JANZYI010000015.1, from coordinate 410,399 downwards.
GCGGTCGTCGTAACGTTATAAGATAGTTAGTAATGTCTTACGATTCTACTAAATATTCCTCGCGAACTAGAGTAGTTCGCTTATTACTCCTATCTACCTAGAGAGGACGAATAGACACGTAAAACAGCTCGGAATCGATTAAGTCGTCTACGTCTATATTATGTACCTTATTATTATTGTCTAACGGACCTCGTAGGCGGCGAGAAAGCCTATTAGCAGCTCCATTTTTCTTGCTAGGAACATGTCGAACGTCGAAGGCGAATAAGCGTATCTACGTAATCTACCGAGCGGTAACCGAACTAGGAAGATTAGTAGCGGATCGATTAAGTTATACCACTAAGGTGTTAGCGTTAGTCTCGATAATAAATAGGACCCTATAAAGATACGAACGGACCTTCTATAGTGCCTTAAGCACACCACGGCACTCCCTCTTACTAGCATTATACTTCTTTTCGGCTTTAGACTATATACTAGATTCGAATCGAACGATATAGCGTTTCTTCTTAGCCTCCGAACTCTCCTATATAAGGATTGCACCCTATCCTATTAAACTAGCGTCTATAGCTAAGATAATCGATCCGGCTTGTTTACTATAATTAATCGACGTAAGTACGGGTATAGAAGTTAGCGCTTATTTAAGTACGTTTATAGAGGATTATACCTCCTCGGTCTATTCGAAAACAACACTAGCTCGTAGTAGCTAATACAACGGCCGGGCGACGATAGTAAAATCTTTAACCTATATACGGTAATATATATAGATGCTAAGGAAGGCGCGCACCTCCGTACCGTTCTTATATAGCGGCCACTCTATAATCTTAACGATCTTAGACTAGTCTAGATAACGTCCTCTAGAATTATAGACAAACCCTACTACCTTAAGACCTAACTACAAAAACTAGGACTTTCTACTAGAAATAGTAACTCTAGCTCTCTCTATGTCGGTAAGCGTACGGTCTAACGTCTATATATATTCGAGCATAAAACGTCTAACACTAGGAAAAGACTCCTCTCTACTATAATCCGTGCGAGGTCCCTTAATGCTATTATCGTCTACGAAAGGTTACGTATCGTAAGGTATCCGATCCCGTAGAATCGTGTTATTAATCCTATAGAACTACGTAACTGAATTCGTAGCTCTCTAAGGAAGTCTTATCTATCGGACGAGTCTAATAGGTGTCATAAATGAGGTAATATTGCGGCTTTCCTCCGTAAGGGGGACTTAGTCGTATCCGGAAAAGTAATCCACGAGTAAGGCGACGTATATACCGGTAAAAGACTCCGAGAATTTATCTACGGAAGGAGGGAGGTTAGTATCTCTAATCGTTACGCGATTAATACTTATCGCCGCATTAACTAGCCGATACTTATTCGTATCCTTCTTCTTAACTAGGAAATAGGGATTCCTATACAGTGCATAACTTAGCTTAAGGAGCCCGTTCGTAATCCTCTCTTTTACTATGTCTACTACGATACCTATTAAGGATCGCGGAATAGGGAAACTAGGTTCCTACTATAGCGTGTAGTCTATAGTCCTAATAGACTACGCCGGCGTAACGTCACTTTTTACCGTACTAATCTCGGAGAAGTCCTAAGCTAGAACGGCTTCTCGGTTTAGGAGCACTTATATTAATACCTCCCGTTTAGCTAGAGTAACTTCGTGACTAATAATAAGCTTACGCTCTCTCTCGGGTGTAAGTCGCGATCGCTCCTTAATATCGGAAAACTTAGCAATAAGTAGGTAACTATATAGCGCTAACCGGAAAGGTTATAATGCTTCACGAGCTAAGTACTATTCTCGCTACGTATTTACCCCTCTAGGTGTAGAACCGTCTAAGATCGAAGTATCTACTAGCCGAACCTTCTTATTCTTCCTTTTATATAAGGTATTCACCCTTACCCTCGGCACTCCGCGGGAGGCTCGACGCATTCTAAGCCGCATAGTAGTAAGCATTAATTAGATATCATTCTTTCGAGAGATCCGAGGCACACTATCGTCCTCTAATAACGGCATAAACTAAAAACATCCGCGTAGTGAGTTAGCTAGCCGTTCCCCTTTTAAGGATAGAACATTAGCTATATAGCGAATTCGGTAAATCTCCGGCAATGCTAGTTCTAAGCCTAGCTTAGATCTAGGAATTTTTGCGCTATTCCTAAAAAGGAAACCCTCCCGTTCTCCTATACCCTCCTCGAATATACGAACCCCTTTATCCTAAGTAACCTATAAAAGTAGAGAATTGTTTTTATCGTTTTCTAGTGGTTTATAAAGAATCAAATCCGTGTACGTATTATTAATATAAGAAATAGGGAGATCCGATCCATAAGTAACCTATAAAGAAGAAATAGAAACCGAAACTCCTAGTCGATATCCCGGCTCTCCTCGCGCGACATTATAGCCGGGACCGATGCCGCCTAATCGTTTAAAGACCTCGATAACCTCGTTAACTCGTAGAAAGATCTATTCTTCGGTCCGCTCGATTTCGCACCCTAAAAGGTGACCTTTTACGAACTATTAGCCGACTAGATCGTCTTATGCTAGGAACTATCATCTATATTTTAAGAAACAAGACGAGACTTACGTTCGAAAGGCCTTCCTAGAATAACGTATTCTAACCTCTTCCTAGTTAACAAGAAATACGTATAGATAACGACACCTCTAACGTTAACGGGCACATTAACATAAGCCCTAGAGAAAGAGCCTATACCTGTTACACTGTCTATAATAATCTTAACATCTCGCTAGATCGGTAAACCTAGTTCCTTAGCTAACCTTAACGATATAAGGTTGCATTTAGTACCGCTATCGAGAAGCGTACGAACCGTAGTCGTATTATATCTAAGACTAGTAATTAACCTCGGACTAGCGATAGTCATTAAATCGGCGGAAGCTCCCTTCTAATCTATATCCGTATTAGGATCGAGATTCACGAATTCCTCCGGTTGTTAGACTAGATTCACCTCGGCACGAGGGCGGAAGAGCTCGGGAATGTTATTACTAGGAAGATTAGGGTTATCGAACCTTCGATAAAAGATCTTAGATAACAGTTATAAGATTCCGAGGAGAGACCCTATCGTTATTATAATATTAGAGTTTAACAAGGATTATATAGCTTACTACGGATTAGTAACCTATTATAGAACCTTATCGAAGCGTTTAGTGCGAGGAATATGCTTTATAGGTCGAGGAGCCTCCTTAGCGACTAGATCCTCTATATCGGCGTCTTCCTCCTTAGTCTTAGCGACGGCTTTAACGGTGGCTAAACGAGACCTAGTAATAGTTACACCTTCCGGAACATTAGTAATAGCTACCGGACGATAAGCACTAGTACGAAGGGACTTAGTAACGCCGTAGGACGGTTTAGAAGGACCTACCTTAGTAACTCTATTAGTAGGACCCTTACCTTTATCCGTTCGAGCATCGCGAGGTGTAGTACTCGGCTAAGTAGTAGCTATAACCGGAACTTCCTTAACGAAGTCGTTATTATCGTTATTATCCCTCCTAACTAGATCCTCTAGGTAGAAATCCTTACACTAAATAGACTTAGACGCTTTATCCTTAGAATTATCGTCGATAGTTAGCATCTTATAGTCTAGGTTATTAACCGCTAACTTCCTAGTAGCTCGGAGCCTAGCCTTAACCTATTCTTATTGTGACTAAGTAGCTCCCTTATTACGTCTTACTAGACGACTAACTAGACGCTATAGGTTCTCCGTGGTTCCCTAAACTAAGCTATTGCCTTCTAAATGTAGGAGACTAAGATTAATAAGCTTTCGAAGCTCTAGGTAATTAGGTCGAGAGTGACCTTCCTTTTTATAGTACTAGTACCTACGAGGACCGAGAGGAATAGCATTCGAACTAGTCGCTAGTGTAAATCTAGACGGCTAATACGTAATAGGGGCTAGACGAGGTAGTCCTATAGGAAGAGACTAGCTATTTATTACTTATACGACTTAGACCGACAGCTTGTCTATCCTCTTATAAAGAGCCTATATACTCGAATCCGAAGGAGGGGTAGTAGTAGGAGTATTCGTTAGAGCCTTAGCGGAAAAGTTAGGGACACGAGGCGGAGTAGTGCTTTCCTTAGTAATAGCCGCTATAACCTTCTCGCGCTCCTTACGAACCGACTAAAAGGATTCGAGTCGTCGCATCTTAGAGATCTTTTCTTTAGCTAAATAGTAGATCCTCGGAAAATCCTTAAAGGTGTTAGGGTGCTTTATATCTATACTACTCTTTACTCTAACGTAACTACGAACATTAGCTAGAAGACCTTCGGTAAACTACGTACCCCTCGTAATAATATCGAGTCGAGTCTTACCTAGAGCGTCGGCGGTCTTCCTAAACATCCTATAGTACTAGAGTATGTTAGAGAAGGTCTCCCTCGGTGTATCTCTTAGTTGTTCGAGATAAGTACGAGACGTTATTAGGTAATCCGAGTCCTTATCCTCGAAACTAAGCTTTATCTCCTTCTTAAGACTAACCTAGTCTCTCGAAGCCTAACTAAGATAGGATTTTACTTGTCTACGGATCTTAACGCTATAATACTAAGGCAACCTTCGAATAGTAACCTCCTTAGAAAGATTATAGGATCGAATAAAGGTCTCCTATTCTTCTATGAACTCTATAACGTTATAGCTATCGAAGTAAGGAGCACCTTATTGCCTAGGGCTAGGAGCTAGTAGGGTTATCTACACTATAAAAGGCTACCCTCCCTATTGTATCGATACTAAACCTTTAGCTATTAGAGGAGTCCGTTCCTCGTCCTTTAGTAGGTTCGAAGGGGTCGTACGCTCCTCTATAGAAGGAGGTGTTAGCTAAGAGGGAGGGGTGCTCTCCGGATTAAGGCCGGTATTCATTATAACGTTTCCTTTATCCTCGGACTCGTTACTTACTACTAAATAAGTAGCTTTACGGAATTTAGAAAATCTTTATCTAGCACCGAACTCTTCCGGCAACATCGATATCCTCTTAGAATAAAGAACTAGTACTACTAAGATATTTTCGAATAGTAGTAGGATTAACCTTAGTATTTAAATAAACTATTAGTAAACTCTATGCTACTACGTAGTACCTAGGCTAAATCTAGATAGCCCTTATACGCTATATCGCATACTTTTAGCCCTTTCATCTATAAAGGCTTAGTCCTTCCGCATTAGTCGTCGTCTCTATTTACTTCCGCTACTTCTAAACCTAGGTCTATTCCGGGTCTAGGGTTGCTATGTTCTCCGTCTATATAGATAACTCTTACGAGTTAGAAACTCCTAATTAATACTCGTGTCGAACATCGTTTAAATCGAGTAGCTGTAGCCGCTCCTGTCGGGGTCTTCTAGATGCCTAACTAATTCTCTATTACGAAACTCGTCGTGCTCCGTATATACTAGAAATCGTCCTCGGAGGTATAAAAAAAAACTTTAAATCCTAAGAGACAGCGGCGGTCTTGTCCTAGTGTCCTCGTATAGTGCTACAATGACGGCTATAGAACACTAAAGAAACCTAATAAACCTAATAAGCCTAATAAACCTAATATAACTAACAACGAGCTACTCGTTCGATAGCTACCGTAACACTACTCGATAATAATAGCAAGGCACTACCCCTAGCACTAAATCACTATTATTACGGTGTAGGTGTCTTCCTAGTCGAGGTAGTTAGTGAATAGTATACGCTCGTCGACGATACTCGTTAGTCGGTTACTACCCTCGGAAACCTCGTAGTCGTAGAAACCGTATATATATAACTAAACGCTACCTTTCTACCTAAGCCCTTTAATGGACTATATATCGTAACCTGTGACGGCAGCTATAACTATAACGACTAAGCCTACTACAGTAGACGACTTAATCGATTCCGAGCTGTTTTACGTGTCTATTCGTCCTCTCTAGGTAGATAGGAGTAATAAGCGAACTACTCTAGTTCGCGAGGAATATTTAGTAGAATCGTAAGACATTGCCGACTATCTTATAACGTTACAACGACTACTATATTTAGACACCTCCGAATTTATAAAATTTAAGAGGAATACGTTGATGTTCCTTATTAATAATAGCTACCTTTTTAGACGTAGTTAGAGGTTAATGCCGTTACACCGCGTCGTCGATATAGAGGACTATAGAGATAAGATCATTAAAGAGCTTTATGACGGAAGTAGTTATAAGGGTCGTAAGGGTACTTAGAGAAAGATTGCCGACCGGTACTAGTAGAAGACGCTATATACTAATGTTCGTCACTACGTGGCTACGTACGACGAATGTTAAAGAAGAGCGCTTTTACGAGAAACGGAGGAGCTACATCCGAGCGGCGTCTCTACCCTTTATACGAAGTAGTACGTCGATGTCGTTTATATACCTATATCGGAAGAATATTAATATCTCGTTATTACTCGGGAGGCTATTAGTTCATAGCTAGAGGCTAAGGCACTACATAATTCTAATAGTAAGTCCGCTACGAAATTCCTATACGAAGAGGTTATATATAGGTTTAGCGCTATTAAGACACTAGTAGTAGATAGAGGTTCCGAGTTTAAAGGGTTAGTCTACTCTCTCGCCGAGTAGTTTAGTATAGATCACGTCGTTACTTTAGCTTATAATCCATAATCTAATAAGGCTAAACGAGGGCATCCGAACATTATAGATAGTCTTTCGAAGATCACGGGTAAGGACAATAGTTAATAGGTTTAATATCTTACTTACGTCCTATAGGCCGAACGGTTAACTGTTAATAGGATTACTAGTTAAATACCTTCGTTACTTATGTTTAGGACCGACACTATCCTTCCGGTAGAATTCGATATTTATAGTTAGCGAATATAGGATTAGTCGTAGGTTCGCACTACGGAAGAGCTTATTGCCGCTCGTGCTCGATAACTTAAATAGAGGGACGAGGATCTTTAGGAGACGTAGGATCGTATGTATCGTCTTCGTTAAGAATATAAAGAGGTATAGGATCTACGTCGCCGGATTTAATATAACAAGCTTAATGTTAACGATATCGTCCTAGTCTATAACACTTATTATAAGAAGATTCGATAAGATAAGCTTAAGAATAGGTAGCGAGGCCCGTATCGCATTGTTAAAGTTCACGATTTAGGTTCATATAAGATTGCCGAGCTTAATAGCGTCGAGGTTCGTAGTATATATATACGTCGGAGATTAAAGAAGTACTTATCGGTAGATAAGGAGTAAGTGCATATAGTAGCACTTCGTTACGTATTAGAATAAGAACCTATCGTCGAGATTACACGTCTAGAGGGCTTTAATCGCGACGAGTACGAGATTATAGAATAGGGTTAGTGTCTAGGTTAGACACTAGGGGGAGGGGGTAGGGTTTATAAAAGGGGGATTTTCATTATATATATAGTCGGTTATAACCATTATATACATATTACGCCGTAGCCGTTAAGGGTAGTAGATCTAACGAGGTATTAGAACGGATAAATAGTAAGGTGAAAGGTTTCCTTTGTTATTTCTATTTATAGTACCTAGATTACTTCCTCGAAGTACTTCTATATTTCCTTAGTTCCGAATTCGATTTCTTTATATATATTTACGGAGGTTCTATATAGTAAACGGTGTAGTAAAAGGATAAAGAGGAAGAAGGTATAAAGGTGCTATATAAATATATAGTGCCGCCGTATATAGCGAATCATAAGAGGTGTAGCGCTTACTAGATATACCTATATATAGATGTTACTATAGTAGAGCTAGTGTTGCCGCGCGAAAATTTTCTAATATAACCCCTCGATCTCCTATACCTTATAGAAACCTACCTTTTATTTCCGTAAGATAACATATCTAACGAAGCTCTTAGAAGGTCTCCTTTTCGTAGCAAGATAAGGCTATAGCGTTATTAGACAATAGCTACGCTATTTAATCGCAATCCCTATCGATAACTACAGGTTTCACGGCCTTATAGCTTTTATACTATATAGGGAGGTAGAGGTCAGCCTAAGGCTAATCCTACCTTAAGTATAATAATCCTATCTAGCGATTCTAAGGTAATAAACGGAGGTAGTAGTTAGAACGGAGGAGTCGGAGTCTTTACGTATAAGGATAAGAGCTTTACGAATACCGAGGAGGTCTTAAAGTACGCCTATAAGTGTAACAATAATATCCGTATAGATTTCATCGCGTAGGTCCTCGGTATCGCTATAAAGGCTTAGAACTACGTCGAGACACTTACCTACGACATTATCTATAGTCTCCTCGAGGGTAATATTGTCGCCTTAAGTAAGAAGGACTAGGAGGAAATGTTTCCTAAGGCTTATAGTATATACGAGAGAGTTAAGGAGAATAGGAATAAGAGCTTAGAACATTATAGCGCTCTCTAGCGTAGCGTTTCGGACTACGAGTAGTCCTACGAGCTCTATAAGGATTAGTACTCCGGTCTAGGGGATCGTTCTCGTTAGCAATTTAACTATATCTCTAGGGGGAAGACTTTCCGTTAGACTATTAATATAGTAGTTCGCGTAACTATTAAGCGTATTAGTACCCCGAAGAGCATTATTAGTCACGACGTCCGCCTATAAGACATTACTACTACGGCTAAATTAGTCGAATCCTCGAAGTAGCTAAGCGTTAAGGCACTTAACGTAAAGGAGCTTTATGTTGTCTATAATAGGTAATTCACTAAGTATTTCGCCTAGAATGAGCTCGGTTTCTTATATAAGGTTCCCGCTCCGTCCTAGATTACTAGTAGCACCCCTACTACCTCGTCTACTACTACGTTCGGAAGTCGTTAAGCTTTAGTTTCTAGTTATCCTAGCGTTTCTAACACTAACGCGGAGCGCATTACTAAAGCCGTAATATTCGTAGGAGGAAGTTCTCGGGTAAACCTCGGTAGTGCTAGACCTAAGCCGGGCTTAGGAGCGGCTACTCCTATACAGGTTTTAAGCCGCTTACGTCGTTCTATACGTCTCTATCTTAGTCGCTTAGAAGAAGAAGAGGATAAAGAAGAGCTAGTCGAATAAGAGGCTATTCCGTTAGTAGAGACTAGTCGTAAAGGTTCTCCTTCTAAGAAGCGTCGCTTTAACGAATTCGATGATAGTAATAGGTAGTACGAGATACCCGATCGCTCTATTTCTACATTAGTTACTCTATAGGACAAGGGTAAGAGTAAGGCTATTACTTCGTCGACTAAGAAGGAGTGTAACTACACTAGAGTCCCTCTAAGAGTTAAGGCCGAGTTTGCCTTAAAGGAGCTACTCTCTAATTCCGAACTCGCCGTTATTATAAACACTTAGATGCGTAAGGATTTAGCTACTAATGCGACTATCTGTCACTTATATACTCGTCTTCTAGCTTATCGTCTATACCTACTTACTAACCTTAAGTACGAAGTTTTAGCTAGACGTATTCGCTATTAGTATAACGCCTACTACGGGGGCACTCTAGACTTAATACGTATATAGAAAGAGATAGCTAAGTAGCTTATTCTAACTTTCCGTATCGCTCGCGAGTCTACTAAGCGTAGTATTTTTAAGTATAAGTCTATAGTTATAGATTATTACATCTCTAAGGATACGAGGAAGCTTATCCTCGATAGTTTCCGTAAGGGGCTTTACGACGAATAGGTTACCGACAGTAATATAGTTATTAACATCTTTAAATAGTAGACCGAAGGGGATTCTCCTCTTATAGATATCTTCTACACCGAGATAGATATATATCTTCACTATTTCGGCCATCCTAAGGGCAAGAACTAGCTAGGGTAGTTACGTAATATATTTCACTCTCTCGGATAGTAGGCTATATATATAGATCCTAAATACTATCGAGTATATATTACTAGTCGTCCCGATAAGCTTACTTAGTTAATTTCCTACCCTTACTACGCTAAATACACCGTCCCTAGAGATTACACGTAGTTCCGTTATATTAACGTTAACCCTGGCTACCTTACTAATAGGTATAGAGGAGATGCCGTCTAAGGTTCTATTAGCCTTAACGATAAGACGCTAAAGAATTATACTATCGTTGTGCCTAAGATATATTACTATATAAAGGAGTAGGTTTAGGATATAAAGGCTCGTAAGGTTCTTACCGACGCCCTAGTTATTAATATCACCGATAAGTACTTTACGTAGGACAATATTAAGAAGTATAAGGCCGACTAGGAGTTAACAATTTATAAGGCTAGTAACGTTCGTATTACTATACCTTATACCCTACACGGTTCGACCGGTCCTACCGATTCTATTCGTCGTACTATACTCCCTTAGTTCTATAGGATTAGTGCCGATTACGAGACTCTAAAGCAGTTCGAGGGTAGTTTATATAGCGAGCTTACTCTTACTTATATATAGAAGCGCCCTAGTCCTAGGACTCCTTCTAGTAAGCTAAATATATATAGGAGTGTACACTCTACTTTCCCCGCGGCTATTACTCTATAAATCGATAGTCCGGTAGGTAACGCTCTAGTTAGCTATATTCGTTAGGACGATCCTACTATCGTTAAGGAAAGAGACATCCTATTAGGTAACGATCTCTAAGCTACCGAGGATCGTATTAGGGAGATTCGTACGGAGATTGCCGTAGCTATAGAGAAGGCTTAGGTTAAGGTCTAGTAGTATAAGAAGGCCTACTTTGTTAGTGCTCGTTCTTTCTTCCGTTATGCCGAGGAGGGCCTAGTCCCTACCGCGAAGGATGACCCTAATCCTATTATAGTCGAGGGCGATAAGGAGGATATAGAGATAGGTTCTAATAAGGAAGGGGGGGGAGTAGATTTAGATTCTAAAGAAGAGGATAATAAGGGTAAAATAGATTTATTAGAGGATAAAGAGGAAGGTCTTTCTAGTAATAATTTAGAGATATAGCGTCGTTAGCGTAAGGAGGCAGAGGACGGAGCTGCCGGCCTCGGCGAGGAGCTCGTTATTAGTAAGGGTCGTCGTCGTGTAGCTCGTCGTTAAGGACTCTAAGGCGTATAGGTCGTTCGTGTCTAGGTTAGACACTAGGGGGGAGGGGACGGTTATAGTAGGCTTAGTCGTTATAGTTATAGCTACAGTCATAGGTTACGATATATAGTCCATTAAAGGGCTTAGGTAGAAAGGTAGCGTTTAGTTATACATATAAGGTTTCTACGACTACGAGGTTTCTAAGGGTAGTAACCGACTAATAAGTGTCGTCGACGAGCGTATACTGTTCACTAAATACCTCGACTAGGAAGACACCTACACCGTAACAATATAAAGAAATCGAATTTAGAACTAAGGAAATATAGAAGTACTTCGAGGAAGTAATCTAGGTACTATAAATAGAAACAATAAAGGAAACCTTTTACCTTACTATTTATCTATTCTAATACCTCGTTAGATCTACTACCCTTAACGGCGGTAGCGTAATATATATATAATAGTTATAACCGACTATATATATAATAAAAATCCTCCTTTTTATAAACCCTACTCTCTTCCCCTAGTATCTAACCTAGATACTAAACCTATTCTATAATCTCGTACTCGTCGCGATTAAAGCCCTCTAGACGTATAATCTCGACGATAGGTTCTTATTCTAATACGTAACGAAGTGCTACTATATATACTTACTCCTTATCTACTAATAAGTACTTCTTTAGTCTCCGACGTGTATATATACTACGAACCTCGACGCTATCTAGCTTAGTAATCTTATATAAACCTAAATCGTGAACTTTAATAATATAATACGGGCCCCGCTACCTATTCTTAAGCTTATCTTATCGAATCTTCTTATAATAAGTATTATAGACTAGGACGATATCGTTAACTTTAAGCTTATTATATTAAATCCTACGACGTAGATCCTATACCTCTTTATATTCTTAACGAAGACGATATATACGATCCTACGTCTCCTAAAGATCCTCGTCCCTCTATTTAAGTTATTAAGTACGAGCGGTAATAAGCTCTTTAGTAGTATAAACCTACGACTAATCCTATATTCGCTAACTATAAATATCGAATTCTACTAGAAGGATAGTGTCGGTCCTAAATATAAGTAACGAAGGTATCTAACTAGTGATCCTATTAATAGTTAACTATTTAGCCTATAGGACGTAAGTAAGATATTAAACCTATTAGCTATTATCCTCGCCTATAATCTTCGAAAGACTATCTATAATATTTAGATACCCTCGTTTAGCCTTATTAGATTATAGATTATAGGCTAAAGTAACGACGTAGTCTATGCTAAACTACTTAGCGAGAGAGTAGACTAACCCTTTAAACTCGGAACCCCTATCTACTACTAGTATCTTAATAGCACTAAACCTATATATAATCTCCTTATATAGGAATTTCGTAGTAGACTTACTATTAGAATTATATAGTGCCTTAGCCTCTAGCTATAAACTAACGGCCTCCCGAGCAATAATAAGATATTAATATCCTTCCGATATAGATATATAAACGACATCGACGTACTACTTCGTATAAAGGGTAGAGACGCTACTCGGATATAGCTCCTCTATTTCTCGTAAAAGCGCTCTTCTTTAACATTCGTCGTACGTAGCTACGTAGTAACGAATATTAGTATATAGCGTCTTCTACTAGTACTAGTCGGTAATCTTTCTCTAAGTACCCTTACGACCCTTATAACTACTTCCGTTATAAAGCTCTTTAATAATCTTATCTCTATAGTCCTCTATATCGACGACGCGGCGTAACGGTATTAACCTCTAACTATGTCTAAAAAGGTAACTATTATTAATAAGGAATATCGACGTATTCCTTTTAAATTTAATAAATTCGGATATATCTAAATGTAGTAGTCGTTATAACGTTATAAGATAGTCGGTAATATCTTACGATTCTACTAAATATTCCTCGCGAACTAGAGTAGTTCGCTTATTACTCCTATCTACCTAGAGAGGACGAATAGATACGTAAAATAGCTCGGAATCGATTAAGTCGTCTACGTCTATATTATATACCTTATTATTATTGTCTAACGGACCTCGTAGGTAGCGAGAAAGCCTATTAGTAGCTCTATTTTTCTTACTAGGAATATATCGAACATCGAAGGCGAATAAGTATATCTATATAATCTACTAAGTAGTAACTAAACTAGGAAGATTAGTAGCGGATCGATTAAGTTATACTACTAAGGTATTAGCGTTAGTCTCGATAATAAATAGGACTCTATAAAGATACGAACGGACCTTCTATAGTGCCTTAAGTATACCGCGGCACTCCCTCTTACTAGTATTATACTTCTTTTTAGCTTTAGACTATATACTAGATTCGAAACGAATAATATAACGTTTCTTCTTAGTCTCCGAACTCTCCTATATAAGGATTATACCCTAACCTATTAAACTAGCATCTATAGCTAAGATAATCGATCTAGCTTATTTACTATAATTAATTAACGTAAGTATAGGTATAGAAGTTAGCGCTTATTTAAGTACGTTTATAGAGGATTATACCTCCTCGGTCTATTTAAAAATAATACTAGCTCGTAGTAGCTAATATAATAGCTAGGCGACGATAGTAAAATCTTTAACCTATATATAGTAATATATATAGATACTAAGGAAGGTACGTACCTCCGTACCGTTCTTATATAGCGGCTACTCTATAATCTTAACGATCTTAGACTAGTCTAGATAACGTCCTCTAGAATTATAGATAAACCCTACTACCTTAAGACCTAACTATAAAAACTAGGACTTTCTACTAGAAATAGTAACTCTAGCTCTCTCTATATTAGTAAGCGTATAGTCTAACGTCTATATATATTCGAGTATAAAACGTCTAATACTAGGAAAAGACTCCTCTCTACTATAATCTATACGAGGTCTCTTAATACTATTATTATCTACGAAAGGTTACGTATCGTAAGGTATCCGATCCCGTAGAATCGTATTATTAATCCTATAGAACTATATAACTAAATTCGTAGCTCCCTAAGGAAGTCTTATCTATTAGACGAGTCTAATAGGTATTATAAATAAGGTAATATTACAGCTTTCCTCTATAAGGGGGACTTAGTTATATCCGGAAAAGTAATCTACGAGTAAGGCGACGTATATACTAGTAAAAGACTCCGAGAATTTATCTATAGAAGGAGGGAGGTTAGTATCTCTAATCGTTACGCGATTAATACTTATCGCCGCATTAACTAGCCGATACTTATTCGTATCCTTCTTCTTAACTAGGAAATAGGGATTCCTATATAGTATATAACTTAGCTTAAGGAGCCTATTCGTAATTCTCTCTTTTACTATATCTACTATAATACCTATTAAGGATCGCGGAATAGGGAAACTAGGGTCCTACTACGGCGTATAGTCTATAGTCCTAATAGACTATACCGGCGTAACGTTACTTTTTACTATACTAATCTCGGAGAAGTCCTAAGCTAGAATAGCTTCTCGGTTTAGGAGTACTTATATTAATACCTCCCGTTTAGCTAGAGTAACTTCGTAACTAATAATAAGCTTACGCTCTCTCTTAGGTATAAGTCGCGATCGCTCCTTAATATTAGAAAACTTAGTAATAAGTAGATAACTATATAGCGCTAACCGGAAAGGTCGTAATACTTTACGAGCTAAGTACTATTCTCGCTACGTATTTACCCCTCTAGGTATAGAACTATCTAAGATCGAAGTATCTACTAGCCGAACCTTCTTATTCTTCCTTTTATATAAGGTATTTACCTCTACCCTTAGTACTCTATAGGAGGCTCGACGTATTCTAAGCTATATAGCCGTAAGTATCGATTATATATTATTCTTTCGAGAGATCTAAGGTATACTATTATTCTCTAATAATAGTATAAACTAAAAATATCTATATACTAGGTTAGCTAGCTATTCTCCTCTAGAGGGTAGAATATTAGCTATATAGCGAATTTAGTAAATCTCTAGTAATACTAGTTCTAAGCCTAGCTTAGATCTAGGAATTTTTACGTTATTCCTAAAAAGGAAACTCTCCTATTCTCCTATACCCTCCTCGAATATACGAACCCCTTTATCCTAAGTAATCTATAAAAGTAGAGAATTATTTTTATCGTTTTCTAGTAGTTTATAAAGAATTAAATCCGTGTATGTATTATTAATATAAGAAATAGAGAGATCTAATCTATAAGTAACCTATAAAGAAGAAATAGAAACCGAAACTCCTAGTCGATATCCTAGCTCTCCTCGCGTAATATTATAGCCGGGACCGATGCCGCCTAATCGTTTAAAGACCTCGATAACCTCGTTAACTTATAGAAAGATCTATTCTTTAGTCTACTCGATTTCGTACCCTAAAAGGTAACCTTTTATAAACTATTAGCTAACTAGATCGTCCTATACTAGGAACTATTATCTATATTTTAAGAAATAAGATAAGACTTACGTTCGAAAGGCCTTCCTAGAATAACGTATTCTAACCTCTTCCTAGTTAATAAGAAATATATATAGATTACGACACCTCTAATATTAATAGGTATATTAATATAAGCCCTAGAGAAAGAGCCTATACCTATTATACTATCTATAATAATCTTAATATCTCGCTAGATCGGTAAACCTAGTTCCTTAGCTAACCTTAACGATATAAGGTTATATTTAGTACCGCTATCGAGAAGCGTACGAACCGTAGTCGTATTAAACCTAAGACTAGTAATTAACCTCGGACTAGTAATAGTTATTAAATCGGTAGAAGCTCCCTTCTAATCTATATCTATATTAGGATCGAGATTTATAAATTCCTCCGGTTATTAGACTAGATTTACCTCGATATAAGGGTAGAAGAGCTCGGGAATATTATTACTAGAAAGATTAGGGTTATCGAACCTTCGATAAAAGATCTTAGATAATAGTTATAAGATTCCGAGGAGAGACTCTATCCTTATTATAATATTAGAGTTTAATAAGGATTATATAGCTTACTATAGATTAGTAACCTATTATAGAACCTTATCGAAGCGCTTAGTACGAGGAATACGCTTTATAGGTTATAGAGCCTCCTTAGCGACTAGATTCTCTATATTAGCGTCTTCCTCCTTAGTCTTAGTAACAGCTTTAATAGTAGCCGAACGAGCCCTAGTAATAGTTACTTCTTCTAGAATATTAGTAATAGCTACTAGACGATAAGTACTAGTACGAAGGGACTTAGCGACGCTATAGGATAGTTTAGAAGGACCTACCTTAGTAACCCTATTAGTAGGACCCTTACCTTTATCTATTCGAGTATTACGAGGTATAATACTCGGCTAAGTAGTAGCTATAACTAGAACTTCCTTAACGAAATCGTCTTTATCGTTATTATCTCTCCTAACTAGATTCTCTAGATAGAAATCCTTATACTAAATAGACTTAGACGCTTTATCCTTAGAATTATCGTCGATAGTTAGTATCTTATAGTCTAGGTTATTAACCGCTAACTTCCTAGTAGCTTAGAGTCTAGCCTTAACCTATTCTTATTATAACTAAGTAGCTCCCTTATTACGTCTTACTAGACGACTAACTAGATACTATAGGTTCTCCGTAGTTCCCTAAACTAAGCTATTACCTTCTAAATAAAGAAGACTAAGATTAATAAGCTTATAAAGCTCTAGATAATTAGGTCGAGAGTGACCTTCCTTTTTATAGTACTAGTATCTATAAGGACCGAGAGGAATAGTATTCGAACTAGTAGCTAGTATAAATCTAGATAGTTAATATAAAACTAGGGCTAGACGAGGTAGTCCTATAGGAAGAGACTAGCCGTTTATTACTTATACGACTTAGACTAATAGCTTATCTATTCTCTTATAAAGAGTCTATATACTTAAATTCGAAGGAGAGGTAGCTATAGAAGTATTCGTTTAAGCCTTAGTAGAAACATCGGGGATACGAGGCTAAGTAGTGCCTTTCTTAGTAATAACCGAGGTAACCTTCTTATACTCCTTACGAACTAACTAGAAGGATTTAAGTCGTTATATCTTAGAGATCTTCTCCTTAGCTAAATAGTAGATCCTCGGAAAATCCTTAAAGGTGTTAGAGTGCTTTATATCTATACTACTCTTTACTCTAACGTAACTATAAATATTAACTAGAAGACCTTTAGTGAACTATATACCTCTCGTAATAATATCGAGCCGAGTTTTACTAAGAGCGTTAGTAGTCTTCCTAAATATCCTATAGTACTAGAGTATATTAGAGAAAGTCTCCCTTAGTATATCTCTTAGTTATTCGAGATAAGTACGAGACATTATTAGGTAATCTAAGTCCTTATCCTCGAAACTAAGCTTTATCTCCTTCTTAAGACTAACCTAGTCTCTCGAAGCCTAACTAAGATAGGATTTTACCTATCTACGGATCTTAGCGCTATAGTACTAAGGTAACCTTCGAATAGTAACCTCCTTAGAAAGATTATAGGATCGAATAAAGGTCTCCTATTCTTCTATAAACTCTATAATATTATAGCTATTAAAGTAAGAAGCACCTTATTACCTAGGGCTAGAAGCTAGTAGTATTATCTATACTATAAAAGACTACTCTCCCTATTATATTAATACTAAACCTTTAGCTATTAGAGGAGTCTATTCCTCGTCCTTTAGTAGGTTCGAAGGGGTCGTACGCTCCTCTATAGAAGAAGGTATTAGCTAAGGAGAAGAGGTACTCTCTAGATTAAGACTAGTATTTATTATAATATTTCCTTTATCCTTAGACTCGTTACTTACTACTAAATAAGTAGCTTTACGGAATTTAGAAAATCTTTATCTAGTACCGAACTCTTCTAGTAACATTAATATCCTCTTAGAATAAAGAACTAGTACTACTAAGATATTTTCGAATAGTAGTAGGATTAACCTTAGTATTTAAATAAACTATTAGTAAACTCTATACTACTACGTAGTACCTAGACTAAATCTAGATAGCCCTTATACGCTATATTATATACTTTTAGCCCTTTTATCTATAAAGGCTTAGTCCTTCTATATTAGTCGTCGTCTCCGTTTACTTCTACTACTTCTAAACCTAGGTCTATTCTAGGTCTAGGGTTACTATATTCTCTATCTATATAGATAACTCTTACGAGTTAGAAACTCCTAATTAATACTCGTATCGAATATCGTTTAAATCGAGTAGCTATAGCCGCTCCTATCGGGGTCTTCTAGATGCCTAACTAATTCTCTATTACGAAACTCGTTATACTCTATATATACTAGAAATCGTCCTCGGAGGTATAAAAAACTTTAAATCCTAAGAGATAGCGGCGGTCTTATCCTAGTGTCCTCGTATAGTACTATAATAACAGCTATAGAATACTAAAGAAACCTAATAAACCTAATAAGCCTAATAAACCTAATATAACTAATAATAAGCTACTCGTTCGATAGCTACTATAACACTACTCGATAATAATAGTAAGGTACTACCTCTAGTACTAAATTACTATTATTACAGTATAGGTGTCTTCCTAGTCGAGGTATTTAGTGAATAGTATATACTCGTCGACGATACTCGTTAGTTAGTTACTACCCTCGGAAACCTCGTAGTCGTAGAAACCTTATATATATAACTAAACGCTACCTTTCTACCTAAGCCCTTTAATAGACTATATATCGTAACCTATAACTACCGCTATAACTATAACGACTAAGCCTACTATAATACTCTATCTAGGAAGCTAGAGTATAGTAGTATACGTAGTAGTTACTTCTAAGGTGCGGTTAATAGGATTAGAGAGTATATCTAGTAGGAAGGTCTTAAATTAGCTCTAGGTATATATCTTTACGAGGGGCTTATACTCTATATAAGAGTACTATACTTCGCGTAGGTCTCCGATAAGATACTAGCTTACCTAAGTTACCTTCTCTTATTCTAACTAGAAGTTTTCTAGGGTAAGCTAGAAGGCTATTTTATAGCTTCGAGTAAACTCCTTATATTCCCTTAGGTATTTTCCTTTATACTCTCTAGAGTCTTTTAGCCTTATACTACGCTTTATACGCGATAGTCCTACATCTTAAGAAGCGTAGCGCTTATAGCTCGTCGCTATTAATCTTATTCCCGTATCGCTCTAGATCTCTAAAGGGTCCGGATTTACTCCCTTCTCGAGGAGAGTAATTTACTCCTTAATCTACCTAAGGGTATACTCCTATAGGAGATAATTCCTTCGTTATTCTACGTCGTAGATACGCTCTTCTAGCGACGCTATTACTACTAGTAGTTCTCCCGGTATAGTTATAGAGGTTCCTAATCCTTCTTTATTACTAATAGAACCTAACTATATCCTTATAATAGCTATCCTTAGACTACTTCCTAAGTAGAGTAAGGAAGTATTATTATATTAGGGGTAGATTATATTAATACTAGTTTATATATATAATAACCTACTTATAGTAGTATAAGGATAGCTCTCGATTAGTATTATAAATAATACTTAAGGAGAGAAAATCCCTTAGCCTATACGTAGCTAGACTAGAGGCTATATACTTAGACTATCCGAAGCTAGCTAGACTCTAGATCCTTATACCTAATTAGAAGTCTATACCTTATTCCTAAAAATACCTATAATAGCCTACTAGAGAATCTAGCTTAAAATCTAGTAGAGTAGCCTCTATAAGTTTATCCTTATCTACGCTATAAAATCTAGAAAGTAACTTCTTATAGCTTAGTCTTAAATCCCTAGCCTTATTAGATAATATCTATAATAATATACTATAATAAATATCTCTCTAGGATCTAAAGAATTATTAATATTAAGATCTAACTCGACCTTAATAATTAGAGAAGAACTTAATACTATAGTAGGAACTAAATTTAGATATTACTAAGTAATATCTAACTTAGTAGAGTAAAAGAGATTAGATAGAATAAAGAAGTAGAAGGATATAAGGTAAAGTAAATTCTATAAGGTTATAAGTATAGAATATAAAATATAAATTTATTATTATTATTATTATAAATAACTTCTATTATTATTAATAGTTACTTATACTATAAATATATATTATTATTATAAAGTATTAGTAATTATTATATTTTATATTTTATATTTTATATTTTATATATTACTTTAGCTCCTAATTAATATTTATATCTATCTACTTACCTCTTTTATAATTATACCTTTACTAATTAATAATACTACTATATTACTAATATAGCTCGTACTAAGCTAGCTAAACCTTACTAGAATAAGTCTAGAGAGAAAGGTAAGAATAAGTCTAGATTAAAAGGCTCTAGAAAGATAGTTAGTCCTAAAGATATTATAAAGAGAAGATATAAGCTAGGTAGTATATTATTATAGTCTATTATTATAGTATATAGCTAATAGTTATTAGCTATTACTCTCTATAAGATCTACTACTACTAGAAAAGTACTAACCTTCTTATCTATAAGCTTCTATTCTCTTATCTTATTTATAAAATTATAGAAGATATTCTACTATTTAGAAGTCTTAGCTATAGTAAGCTACGCTTCTAGGTATCTACTATAGGTATAATTTAGGAGATAGCTAAGGTATACCTTATAAGTATTTTAGAAGGTAGTAAGAAAACTTAATATATATTTAACTCTATACTAATATACTATATAGATTATAATCTAAATACTATTTATACTAAGAGAGTTACTATCTAGAATAAGGATATATACCTAGTAAAGTATTACTATACTAAATTTATAGCTAGTAATATTAATAGATCTAGGACGTATAATATAGGTATATAGATAGAGTCTCTAGGTTAATATAACCTCTCTTCTATAATAATAATCTATAATAATACTATATAAAATTTTAGACTAATAAAAAAATATATAATAATATAATAATATAATAATATAATAATATAATAATATAATAATATAATAATATAATAATATAATAATAGGATAATAGGTTAATAGGATAATAGGATAATAGGATAATAGGATAATAGGATAATAGGACACTATAGTAGCCTCTAATATATCTAGATTATATCTAATTCTCTACTCTAATCTAGTTCTATACCTTATAATATCTTACTATTACTATATTATCTTTAACTAGTAATACTACCTTTAGAATTAATCTAAGTATCGATATAACGCTAAATAGTCGTATACGTAATCTTAATAGTATACGTAGTAGCTAGGTTAGTACGACTAATATACCTACCTTATATAATTTAAATAGCTAGCTTCTAGTATAAGGATATAATTAGAATATATATAAGCGCTATATAGACCTTATACGCCGCTATACTCTTAGCGACTAGCCTAATATAATATAGGACCCTTACTATATTCGCTATCTTAAGGTCTATATAGACTACTAGGTCTATACTTATATTAGGGAGAAATACGATTATATACGTATTATACCTATACTAATAATAAGTACTAATAAGTCTAGTATTCTCCTA
The DNA here is from genome assembly GCA_033846785.1 of Elsinoe necatrix. Lineage (NCBI taxonomy): Eukaryota > Fungi > Ascomycota > Dothideomycetes > Myriangiales > Elsinoaceae > Elsinoe > Elsinoe necatrix. The sequence continues at coordinate 389,101 of JANZYI010000015.1, read as the reverse complement.
AGAAGGAATACCTTACTCTAGCTATAAATAACGCCCGCTATAAGATTTATAGCCTATACGACTCCTTCTTCCTAGAAGACTATCTAGATATAAAGAAGATAAAGAGGGATATAATAATTACTTACGCTCTACTAAATATAGAGATTCCTTATAATCTAGAGATTTAGGAGATAATAGAGAATACTAATAGAGGGAGTTCTATATCTCTTCTAATTAAGGAGACTACTATTATTAGCTAAATTTAGCTTAAATAGGCAATAAAAGCCTTAGATAGCTACTATAACCTTACGACTTATAAACTAAATATTAATCTATTTTATAAAATTACTCTATAATTATATACTATAATAATAATATATAGAGAGGACACTTATTCTATTTATATAGGGAAGATTTATACTAACTAAGACCTAATTATAACCTAGCGAGTACCTACGATACTACCTCGATACTAACCTCTACCTAATATAAGGTAATACCTCTATAACCTAATATACTAAGCGAGTATATTAGGTAAGCTCTAGGAGAGTATTATAGTAGGCTTAGTCGTTATAGTTATAGCTATAGTTATAGGTTACGATATATAGTCTATTAAAGGGCTTAGGTAGAAAGGTAGCGTTTAGTTATATATATAAGGTTTCTACGACTACGAGGTTTCCGAGGGTAGTAACTAACTAACGAGTGTCGTCGACGAGCGTATACTATTCACTAAATACCTCGACTAGGAAGACACCTACACTATAACAATAGTAATTTAGTACTAGGAGTAGTGCCTTACTATTATTATCGAGTAGTGTTATAGTAGCTATCGAACGAGTAGCTCGTTATTAGTTATATTAGGTTTATTAGGCTTATTAGGTTTATTAGGTTTCTTTAGTGTTCTATAGCTATTATTATAGCACTATATAAGGACACTAGAATAAGACCGCTACTATCTCTTAGGATTTAAAGTTTTTTTATACCTCCGAGGACGATTTCTAGTATATATAGAGCACGACGAGTTTCGTAATAGAGAATTAGTTAGGCATCTAGAAGACTCTAATAGGAGTAGCTATAGCTACTCGATTTAAACGATATTCGATACGAGTATTAATTAGGAGTTTCTAACTCGTAAGAGTTATCTATATAGACGGAGAATATAGTAACCCTAGACCTAGAATAGACCTAGGTTTAGAAGTAGTAGAAGTAAATAGAGACGACGACTAATACGGAAGGACTAAGCCTTTATAGATAAAAGGGCTAAAAGTATACGATATAGCGTATAAGGGCTATCTAGATTTAGTCTAGGTACTACGTAGTAGTATAGAGTTCACTAATAGTTTATTTAAATACTAAGGTTAATCCTACTACTATTCGAAAATATCTTAGTAGTACTAGTTCTTTATTCTAAGAGGATATCGATATTACTAGAAGAGTTCGGTGCTAGATAAAGATTTTCTAAATTCTATAAAGCTACTTATTTAGTAGTAAGTAACGAGTCCGAGGACAAAGGAAACGTTATAATAAATACTAGCCTTAATCTAGAAAGTACCTCTTCTCCTTAGCTAATATCTCCTTCTATAGAGGAGCGTATAACCTCTTTAAACCTACTAAAGGACGAGGAACGGACTCCTCTAATAGCTAAAGGTTTAGTATTAATATAATAGGGAGGGTAGTCTTTTATAGTATAGATAACACTACTAGCTCCTAGCCCTAGGTAATAAGGTACTCCTTACTTCGATAGCTATAACGTTATAGAGTTTATAGAAGAATAGGAGACCTTTATTCGATCCTATAATCTTTCTAAGGAGGTTACTATTCGAAGGTTACCTTAGTACTATAGCACTAAGATCCGTAGATAGGTAAAATCCTATCTTAGTTAGACTTCGAGAGACTAGATTAGTCTTAAGAAGGAGATAAAGCTTAGTTTCGAGGATAAGGACTCGGATTACCTAATAATGTCTTATACTTATCTTAAATAACTAAGGGATATACTAAGGGAGACTTTCTCTAATATACTCTAGTACTATAGGATATTTAGGAAGACCGCTAACGCTCTTAGTAAAACTCGGCTTAATATTATTACGAGAAGTACGTAGTTTACTAAAGGTCTTCTAGTTAATGTTCGTAGTTACGTTAGAGTAAAGAGTAGTATAGATATAAAGCACCCTAATACCTTTAAGGATTTTCCGAGGATCTACTATTTAGCTAAGGAGAAGATCTCTAAGATATAACGACTTAAATCCTTCTAGTCGGTTCGTAAGGAGCGCGAGAAGGTTACCTTAGTTATTACTAAGGAAGGTACTACTTAGCCTCGTATCCCCGATGTTTCTACTAAGGCTTAAACGAATACTCCTATAGCTACTATAGTAGGCTTAGTCGTTATAGTTATAGCTATAGTCACAGGTTACGATATATAGTCCATTAAAGGGCTTAGGTAGAAAGGTAGCGTTTAGTTATATATATACGGTTTCTACGACTACGAGGTTTCCGAGGGTAGTAACTAACTAACGAGTGTCGTCGACGAGCGTATACTATTCACTAACTACCTCGACTAGGAAGACACCTACACCGCAACAATAGTAATTTAGTGCTAGGGGTGGTGCCTTACTATTATTATCGAGTAGTGTTACGGCAGCTATTAAACGAGTAGCTCGTTATTAGTTACATTAGGTTTATTAGGCTTATTAGGTTTATTAGGTTTCTTTAGTGTTCTATAGCCGTTATTATAGCACTATACGAGGACACTAGGATAAGACCGCCGCTGTCTCTTAGGATTTAAAGTTTTTTATACCTCCGAGGACGATTTCTAGTATATACGGAGCACGACGAGTTTCGTGATAGAGAATTAGTTAGGCATCTAGAAGACCCCGACAGGAGCGGCTATAGCTACTCGATTTAAACGATGTTCGATACGAGTATTAATTAGGAGTTTCTAACTCGTAAGAGTTATCTATATAAACGGAGAACATAGCAACCCTAGACCCGGAATAGACCTAGGTTTAGAAGTAGCGGAAGTAAACGGAGACGACGACTAATGCGGAAGGACTAAGCCTTTATAGATAAAAGGGCTAAAAGTATACGATATAGCGTATAAGGGCTATCTAGATTTAGCCTAGGTACTACGTAGTAGTATAGAGTTCACTAATAGTTTATTTAAATACTAAGGTTAATCCTACTACTATTCGAAAACATTTTAGTAGCACTAGTTCTTTATTCTAAGAGGATGTCGATGTTACCGGAAGAGTTCGGTACTAGATAAAGATTTTCTAAATTCCGTGAAGCTACTTATTTAGTAGTAAGTAACGAGTCTAAGGATAAAGGAAACGTTATAATAAATACCGGCCTTAATCCGGAGAGCACCTCTTCCCCTTAGCTAATACCTCCTTCTATAGAGGAGTATACGACTCCTTCGAACCTACTAAAGGACGAGGAACGGACTCCTCTAATAGCTAAAGGTTTAGTATCGATATAATAGGGAGGGTAGCCTTTTATAGTATAGATAACCCTACTAGCTCCTAGCCCTAGGCAATAAGGTGCTCCTTACTTCGACGGCTATAACGTTATAGAGTTTATAGAAGAATAGGAGACCTTTATTCGATCCTATAATCTTTCTAAGGAGGTTACTATTCGAAGGTTACCTTAGTACTATAGCGCTAAGATCCGTAGATAGGTAAAATCCTATTTTAGTTAGGCTTCGAGAGACTAGGTTAGTCTTAAGAAGGAGATAAAGCTTAGTTTCGAGGATAAGGACTTAGATTACCTAATAACGTCTCGTACTTATCTCGAATAACTAAGGGATACACCGAGGGAGACTTTCTCTAATATACTCTAGTACTATAGGATATTTAGGAAGACCGCTAACGCTCTTAGTGAAACTCGGCTCGATATTATTATAAGGGGCACGTAGTTCACCGAAGGTCTTCTAGTTAATGTTCGTAGTTACGTTAGAGTAAAGAGTAGTATAGATATAAAGCACCCCGATACCTTTAAGGATTTTCCGAGGATCTACTATTTAGCTAAGGAGAAGATCTCTAAGATGCGACGACTTAAATCCTTCTAGTCGGTTCGTAAGGAGCGCGAGAAGGTTACCTCGGTTATTACTAAGGAAGGCACTACTTAGCCTCGTGTCCCCGATGTTTCTACTAAGGCTTAAACGAACACTCCTATAGCTACCCCTCCTTCGGATTCGAGTATATAGGCTCTTTATAAGAGAATAGATAAGCTGTCGGTCTAAGTCGTATAAGTAATAAACGGCTAGTCTCTTCCTATAGGACTACCTCGTCTAGCCCTAGTTTCGTATTAACTGTCTAGATTTATACTAGCTACTAGTTCGAATACTATTCCTCTTAGTCCTCGTAGGTGCTAGTACTATAAAAAGGAAGGTCACTCTCGACCTAATTACCTAGAGCTTCGAAAGCTTATTAATCTTAGTCTCCTATATTTAGAAGGCAATAGCTTAGTTTAGGGAACTACGGAGAATCTATAGCGTCTAGTTAGTCGTCTAGTAAGACGTAATAAGGGAGCTACTTAGTTATAATAAGAATAGGTTAAGGCTAGACTCCGAGCTACGGGGAAGTTAGCAGTTAATAACCTAGACTATAAGATACTAACTATCGACGATAATTCTAAGGATAAAGCGTCTAAGTCTATTTAGTGTAAGGATTTCTACCTAGAGGATCTAGTTAGGAGGGATAATAACGATAATAACGACTTCGTTAAGGAAGTTCCGGTTATAGCTACTACTTAGCCGAGTACTACACCTCGCGATAGTCGAACGGATAAAGGTAAGAGTCCTACTAATAGGGTCACTAAGGTAGGTCCTTCTAAACCGTCCTACGGCGTCGCTAAGTCCCTCCGTACTAGTGCTTATCGTCCGGTAGCTATTACTAATGTTCCGGAAGGGGTGACTATTACTAGGGCTCGTTCGGCCACTATTAAAGCCGTTACTAAAACTAAGGAGGAAGACGCCGACATAGAGGATCCGGTCGCTAAGGAGGCTCTACGACCTATAAAGCGTATTCCTCGCACTAAGCGCTTCGATAAGGTTCTATAATAGGTCACTAATCCGTAGTAAGCTATATAATCCTTATTAAACTCTAATATTATAATAAGGATAGGGTCTCTCCTCGGAATCTTATAACCGTTGTCTAAGATCTTTTATCGAAGGTTCGATAACCCTAATCTTTCTAGTAATAATATTCCCGAGCTCTTCCGCCCTCGTACTAAGGTAAATCTAGTCTAACAACCGGAGGAATTCGTGAATCTCGATCCTAATGCGGATATAGATTAGAAGGGAGCTTCTGCCGATTTAATGACTATTACTAGTCCGAGGTTAATTGCTAGTCTTAGGTTTAATACGACTACGGTTCGTACGCTTCTCGATAGCGGTGCTAAATACAACCTTATATCGTTAAGGTTAGCTAAGGAACTAGGTTTGCCGATCTAGCGAGATATTAAGATTATTATAGATAGTATAACAGGTATAGGCTCTTTCTCTAGGGCTTATATTAATATGCCCGTCAACATTAGAGGTGTCGTAATCTATATATATTTCTTATTAACTAGGAAGAGGTTAGAATACGTTATTCTAGGAAGGCCTTTCGAACGTAAGTCTCGTCTTGTTTCTTATAATATAGATAATAGTTCCTAGCATAGGACGATCTAGTCGGCTAACGGTTCGTAAAAGGTCACCTTTTAGGGTGCGAAATCGAGCGGACCGAAGAATAGATCTTTTTACGAGTTAACGAGGTTATCGAGGTCTTTAAACGGTTAGGCGGCATCGGTCCCGGCTATAATGTCGCGCGAGGAGAGCCGGGATATCGACTAGGAGTTTCGGTTTCTATTTCTTCTTTATAGGTTACTTATGGATCAGATCTCCCTATTTCTTATATTAATAATGCGTGTACGGATTTAATTCTTTATAAACTACTAGAAAACGATAAAAACAATTCTCTACTTTTATAGGTTACTTAGGATAAAGGGGTTCGTATATTCGAGGAGAGTATAGGAGAACGGGAGGGTTTCCTTTTTAGGAATAGCGCAAAAATTCCTAGATCTAAGCCGGGCTTAGAACTAGCATTGCCGGAGATTTGCCGAATTCGCTATATAGCTAATGTTCTATCCTCTAGAGGGGAACGGCTAGCTAACCTACTACGCGGATGTTTTTAGTTTATGCCGTCATTAGAGGATAATAGTATGCCTCGGATCTCTCGAAAGAATAATATCTAATTAATGCTTACTACTATATAGCTTAGAATACGTCGAGCCTCTCGCGGAGTGCCGAGGGTAGAGGTAAATACCTTATATAAAAGGAAGGATAAGAAGGTTCGGCTAGTAGATACTTCGATCTTAGACAGTTCTACACCTAGAGGGGTGAATACGTAGCGAGAATAGTACTTAGCTCGTGAAGTATTACGACCTTTCCGGTTAGCGCTATATAGTCACCTACTTATTACTAAGTTTTCCGATATTAAGGAGCGATCGCGACTTACACCCGAGAGAGAGCGTAAGCTTATTATTAGTTACGAAGTCACTCTAGCTAAACGGGAGGTATTAATATAAGTACTCCTAAACCGAGAAGCTATTCTAGCTTAGGACTTCTCCGAGATTAGTACGGTAAAAAGTGACGTTACGCCGGCGTAGTCTATTAGGACTATAGACTACACGCCGTGGCAGGAACCTAGTTTCCCTATTCCGCGATCCTTAATAGGTATCGTAGTAGACATAGTAAAAGAGAGGATTACGAATAGGCTCCTTAAGCTAAGTTACGTACCGTATAGAAATCCCTATTTCCTAGTTAAGAAGAAGGATACGAATAAGTATCGGCTAGTTAATATAGCGATAAGTATTAATCGCGTAACGATTAGAGATGCTAACCTCCCTCCTTCCGTAGATAAATTCTCGGAGTCTTTTACCGGTATATATATCGCCTTACTCGTAGATTACTTTTCCGGATACGACTAAGTCCCCCTTACGGAGGAAAGCCGTAATATTACCTTATTTATAACACCTATTAGACTCGTCTAATAGATAAGACTTCCTTAGGGAGCGACGAATTTAGTTACGTAGTTCTATAGGATTAACGACACGATTCTACGGGATCGGATACCTTATAATATATAACCTTTCGTAGACGATAATAGGATTAAGGGACCTCGTATAGATTATAGTAGAGAGGAGTCTTTTCCTAGTGTTAGACGTTTTATACTCGAACATATATAGGCGTTAGACTACACGCTTACCGACATAGAGAGAGCTAGAGTCACTATTTCTAGTAGAAAGTCCTAGTTTTTATAGTTAGGTCTTAAGGTAGTAGGGTTTATCTATAATTCTAGAGGCCGTTATCTAGACTAGTCTAAGATCGTTAAGATTATAGAATGGCCACTATATAAGAACAGTACGGAGGTGCGCGCTTTCCTTAGTATCTATATATATTACCGTATATAGGTTAAGGATTTTGCTATCGTCGCCCGGCCGTTGTATTAGCTACTTCGGGCTAGTGTCGTTTTCGAATAGACTAAAGAGGTATAATCCTCTATAAACGCACTTAAGTAAGCACTAACTTCTATACCCGTACTTACGTTGATTAATTATAGTAAACAAGCCGGATCGATCATCTTAGCTATAGACGCTAGTTTAATAGGTTAGGGTGTAATCCTTATATAGGAGAGCTCGGAGACTAAGAAGAAACGTTATATCGTTCGTTTCGAATCTAGTATATAGTCTAAAGCTAAAAAGAAGTATAATACTAGTAAGAGGGAGTGCCGCGGTATACTTAAGGCGTTATAGAAGGTCCGTTCGTATCTTTATAGAGTCCTATTTATTATCGAGACTAACGCTAACACCTTAGTAGCATAACTTAATCGATCTACTACTAATCTTCCTAGTTCGGTTACTACTTAGTAGATTACGTAGATACGCTTATTCGCTTTCGACGTTCGACATGTTCCTAGCAAGAAGAATAGAGCTACTAATAGGCTTTCTCGCCGCCTACGAGGTCTGTTAGACAATGATAATAAGGCACATAATATAGACGTAGACGACTTAATCGATTCCGAGCTATTTTACGTGTCTATTCGTCCTCTCTAGGTAGATAAGAGTAATAAGCGAACTGCTCTAGTTCGCGAGGAATATTCATTAGAATCGTAAGACATTGCCGACTATCTTATAACGTTACGACGACTACTATATTTAGACACATCCGAATTCATTAAATTTAAAAGGAATACGTCGATGTTCCTTGTTAATAATAGTTACCTTTTTAGACGTAGTTAGAGGTTAATGCCGTTACACCGCGTCGTCGATATAGAGGACTATAGAGATAAGATCATTAAAGAGCTTTATAACGGAAGTAGTTATAAGGGTCGTAAGGGTACTTAGAGAAAGATTACCGACTAGTACTAGTAGAAGACGCTATATACTAATGTTCGTCACTACGTAGCTACGTACGACGAATGTTAAAGAAGAGCGCTTTTACGAGAAATAGAGGAGCTATATCCGAGTAGCGTCTCTACCCTTTATACGAAGTAGTACGTCGATGTCGTTTATATACCTATATCGGAAGGATGTTAATATCTTATTATTGCTCGGGAGGCCGTTAGTTTATAGCTAGAGGCTAAGGCACTACACAATTCTAATAGTAAGTCCGCTGCGAAATTCCTATACGAAGAGGTTATATATAGGTTTAGCGCCATTAAGACACTAGTAGTAGATAGAGGTTCTAAGTTTAAAGGTTTAGTATACTCTCTCGCCGAGTAGTTTAGCATAGATCACGTCGTTACTTTAGCTTATAATCTACAATCTAATAAGGCTAAACGAGGGCATCCGAACATTATAGATAGTCTTTCGAAGATCACGGGTAAGGATAATAGCTAATAGGTTTAATATCTTACTTACGTCCTATAGGCCGAATAGTTAACCGTTAATAGGATCACTAGTTAAACACCTTCGTTACTTATGTTTAGGACCGACACTATCCTTCCGGTAGAATTCGATATTTATAGTTAGCGAATATAGGATTAGTCGTAGGTTCGCACTACGGAAGAGCTTATTACCGCTCGTACTCGATAACTTAAATAGAGGGACAAGGATCTTTAGGAGACGTAGGATTGTATATATCGTCTTCGTTAAGAATATAAAGAGGCATAGGATCTACGTCGCCGGATTTAACATAACAAGCTTAATGTTAACGATATCGTTCTAGTCTATAATACTTATTATAAGAAGATTCGATAAGATAAGCTTAAGAACAGGTAGCGGGGCCCGTATCGCATTGTTAAAGTTTACGATTTAGGTTTATATAAGATTGCCGAGCTAGATAGCGTCGAGGTTCGTAGTATATATATACGTCGGAGATTAAAAAAGTACTTATTAGTAGATAAGGAGTAAGTGTATATAGTAGTACTTCGTTACGTATTAGAATAAGAACCTATCGTCGAGATTACACGTCTAGAGGGCTTTAATCGCGACGAGTACGATATTATAGAGTAGCTTTAGTGTCTAGGTTAGACACTAGGGGGAGGGGGTAGGGTTAATAAAAGGGAGATTTTTATTATATATATAGTCGGTCACAACTATTATATACATATTACGTCGCCGCCGTTAAGGGTAGTAGATCTAACGAGGTGTTAGAACGGATAAACGGTAAGGTAAAAGGTTTCCTTTATTGTTTCTATTTATAGTACCTAGATTGCTTCCTCGAAGCACTTCTACGTTTCCTTAGTTCCGAATTCGATTTCTTTATATGTGTTTACGGAGGTTCTATATAGTAAATAGTATAGTAAAAGGATAAAGAGGAAGAAGGTATAAAGGTGCTATATAAACACATAGTGCCGCCGTATATAGCGAATCATAAGAGGTGTAGCGCTTACTAGATACACCTATATATAGATGTTACTATAGCAGAGCTAGTGTTGCCGCGCGAAAATTTTCTAATATAACCCCTTAATCTCCTACACCTTATAGAAACCTACCTTTTATTTCCGTAAGATAACATATCTAACGAAGCTCTTAGAAGGTCTCCTTTTCGTAGCAAGAAGAGGCTATAGCGTTATTAGACAATAGTTACGCTATTTATTTGTAATACCCCATCGATAGCCGCGAGTTTTATAGCCTTATAGCTTTTACGCTATATAAGGAGGTAGAGGTTAGCCTAAGGCTAATCCTACCTTAAGTGTAATAATCCTATCCGGCGATTCTAAGGTAATAAACGGAGGTAGTAGTTAGAATAGAGAAGTCGGAGTCTTTACGTATAAGGATAAGAGCTTTACGAATACCGAGGAGGTCTTAAAGTACGCCTATAAGTGTAACGATAATATCCGTATAGATTTCATTACGTAGGTCCTCGGTATCGCTATAAAGGCTTAGAACTACGTCGAGACACTTACCTACGACATTATCTATAGTCTCCTCGAGGGTAATATCGTTACCTTAAGTAAGAAGGATTAGGAGGAAATGTTTCCTAAGGCTTATAGTATATACGAGAGAGTTAAGGAGAATAGGAATAAGAGCTTAGAACATTATAGCGCTCTCTAGCGTAGCGTTTCGGACTACGAGTAGTCCTACGAGCTCTATAAGGATTAGTACTCCGGTTTAGGGGATCGTTCTCGTTAGTAGTTTAACTATATCTCTAGGGGGAAGACTTTCCGTTAGACTATTAATATAGTGGTTCGCGTAACTATTAAACGTGTTAGCACCCCGAAGAGCATTATTAGTTACGACGTCCGCCTATAAGACATTACTACTACGGCTAAATTAGTCGAATCCTCGAAGTAGCCGAGCGTTAAGGCACTTAACGTAAAGGAGCTTCGTATAGTCCGTAAAGGCTAATTCACTAAGTATTTCGCCTAGAATAAGCTCGGTCTCTTATATAAGGTTCCCGCTCCGTCCTAGATCACTAGTAGCACCTCTACTACCTCGTCTACTACTACGTTCGGAAGTCGTTAAGCTTCGGTTTCTAGTTATCCTAGTGTTTCTAACACTAACGCGGTGCGTATTACTAAAGCCGTAATATTCGTAGGAGGAAGTTCTCGGGTAAACCTCGGTAGTACTAGACCTAAGCTAGGCTTAGGAGCGGCTACTCCCGTACAGGTTTTAAGCCGCTTACGTCGTTCTACACGTCTCCGTCTTAGTCGCTTAGAAGAAGAAGAGGATAAAGAAGAGCTAGTCGAATAAGAGGCTATTCCGTCGGTAGAGACTAGTCGTAAAGGTTCTCCTTCTAAGAAGTATCGCTTTAACGAATTCGATGATAGTAATAGACAGTACGAGATACCTAATCGCTCTATTTCTACATTAGTTGCTCCGTAGGACAAGGGTAAGGGTAAGGCTATTACTTCGTCGACTAAGAAGGAGTATAACTACACTAGAGTCCCTCCGAGGGTTAAGGCTAAGTTTACCTTAAAGGAGCTACTCTCTAATTCCGAACTCGCTGTCATTATAAACACTTAGATACGTAAGGATTTAGCTACTAATACGACTATCTATTACTTATACACTCGTCTTCTAGCTCGTCGTCTACACCTACTTACTAACCTTAAGTACGAAGTTTTAGCTAGGCGTATTCGCTATTAGTATAACGCCTACTACGGGGGCACTCTAGACTTAATACGTATACGGAAAGAGATAGCTAAGTAGCTTATTCTAACTTTCCGTATCGCTCGCGAGTCTACTAAGCGTAGTATTTTTAAGTATAAGTCTATAGTTATAGATTGTTACATCTCTAAGGATACGAGGAAGCTTATCCTCGATAGTTTCCGTAAGGGGCTTTACGACGAATAGGTTACCGACAGTAATATAGTTATTAACATCTTTAAATAGTAGGCCGAAGGGGATTCTCCTCTTATAGATATCTTCTACACCGAGATAGATATATATCTTTACTATTTCGGTCATCCTAAGGGCAAGAACTAGCTAGGGTAGTTACGTAATATATTTCACTCTCTCGGATAGTAGGCTATACGTATAGATCCTAAATACTATCGAGTATATATTGCTAGTCGTCCCGATAAGCTTACTTAGTTAATTTCCTACCCTTACTACGCTAAATACACCGTCCCTAGAGATTACACGTAGTTCTGTTACATTAACGTTAACCCTAGCCGCCTTACTAATAGGTATAGAGGAGATACCGTCTAAGGTTCTATTAGCCTTAACGATAAGACGCTAAAGAATTATACTATCGTTATGCCTAAGATATATCACTATATAAAGGAGTAGGTTTAGGACATAAAGGCTCGTAAGGTTCTTACCGACGCCCTAGTTATTAATATCACCGATAAGCACTTTACGTAGGACAATATTAAGAAGTATAAGGCCGACTAGGAGTTGACAATTTATAAGGCTAGTAACGTTCGTATTACTATACCTTATACCCCGCATAGTTCGACTAGTCCTACCGATTCTATTCGTCGCACTATGCTCCCTTAGTTCTATAGGATTAGTGCCGATTACGAGACTCTAGAGTAGTTCGAGGGTGGTTTATATAGCGAGCTTACTCTCGCTTATATATAGAAGCGCCCTAGTCCTAGGACTCCTTCTAGTAAGCTAAATATATACGGAAGTATATACTCTACTTTCCCCGCGGCTATTACTCTATAAATCGATAGTCCGGTAGGTAATGCTCTAGTTAGCTATATTCGTTAGGACGATCCTACTATCGTCGAGGAAAGAGACATCCTATTAGGTAACGATCTCTAAGCTACTAAGGATCGTATTAGGGAGATTCGTACGGAGATTGCCGTAGCTATAGAGAAGGCTTAGGTCAAGGTCTAGTAGTATAAGAAGGCCTACTTTATTAGTACTCGTTCTTTCTTCCGTTATACCGAGGAGGGCTTAGTCTCTACCGCGAAGGACGACCCTAATCCTATTATAGTCGAGGGCGATAAGGAGGATATAGAGATAGGTTCTAATAAGGAAGGGGGGGAAGTAGATTTAGATTCTAAAGAAGAAGATAATAAAGGTAAAATAGATTTATTAGAGGATAAAGAGGAAGGTCTTTCTAGTAATAATTTAGAGACATAGCGTTGTTAGCGTAAGGAGGCGGAGGACGGAGCTGCCGGCCTCGGCGAGGAGCTTATTATTAGTAAGGGTCGTCGTCGTGTAGCTCGTCGTTAAGGACTCTAAGGCGTTTAGGTCGTTCGTGTCTAGGTTAGATACTAGGGGGAAGGGGACGGTTATAGTAGGCTTAGTCGTTATAGTTATAGCTACAGTCACAGGTTACGATATATAGTCCATTAAAGGGCTTAGGTAGAAAGGTAGCGTTTAGTTATATATATACGGTTTCTACGACTACGAGGTTTCCGAGGGTAGTAACTAACTAACGAGTGTCGTCGACGAGCGTATACTGTTCACTAACTACCTCGACTAGGAAGATACCTACACCGTAATACTACTCTTTCTTTAGATTCGAGTATATAGACTCTTTATAAGAGAATAGATAAGCTATTAGTCTAAGTTATATAAGTAATAAATAGCTAGTCTCTTCCTATAGGACTACCTTATCTAGCCCTAGTTTCGTATTAACTATCTAGATTTACACTAGCTACTAGTTCGAATACTATTCCTCTTAGTCCTCGTAGGTACTAGTACTATAAAAAGGAAGGTTACTCTCGACCTAATTACCTAGAGCTTTATAAGCTTATTAATCTTAGTCTCCTTTATTTAGAAGGTAATAGCTTAGTTTAGGGAACTACGGAGAACCTATAGCGTCTAGTTAGTCGTCTAGTAAGACGTAATAAGGGAGCTACTTAGTTATAATAAGAATAGGTTAAGGCTAGACTCCGAGCTACTAGGAAGTTAGTAGTTAATAACCTAGACTATAAGATGCTAACTATCGACGATAATTCTAAGGATAAAGCGTCTAAGTCTATTTAGTATAAGGATTTCTACCTAGAGGATCTAGTTAGGAGGGATAATAATAATAAAGACGATTTCGTTAAGGAAGTTCCGGTTATAGCTACTACTTAGCTAAGTATTATACCTCGTAATACTCGAACGGATAAAGGTAAGGGTCCTACTAATAGAGTTACTAAGGTAGGTCCTTCTAAACTGTCCTATAGCGTCGCTAAGTCTCTTCGTACTAGTACTTATCGTCCGGTAGCTATTACTAATATTCTAGAAGAGGTAACTATTACTAGGGCTCGTTCGGCTACTATTAAAGCTATTACTAAGACTAAGAAGGAAGACACCGATATAGAGGATCTAGTCGCTAAAGAGGCTCTATAACCTATAAAGCGTATTCCTCGTACTAAGCGCTTCGATAAGGTTCTATAATAGGTTACTAATCCGTAGTAAGCTATATAATCCTTATTAAACTCTAATATTATAATAAGGATAGAGTCTCTCCTCGGAATCTTATAACTATTATCTAAGATCTTTTATCGAAGGTTCGATAACCCTAATCTTCCTAGTAATAATATTCCTAAGCTCTTCTACTCTCGTACCGAGGTAAATCTAGTCTAATAACTAGAGGAATTCGTAAATCTCGATCCTAATACGGATATAGATTAGAAGGGAGCTTCCGCTGATTTAATAACTATTACTAGTCCGAGGTTAATTACTAGTCTTAGGTTTAATATAACTATAGTTCGTACGCTTCTTAATAGTAGTACTAAATATAACCTTATATCGTTAAGGTTAGCTAAAGAACTAGGTTTACCGATCTAGCGAGATATTAAGATTATTATAGATAGTATAATAGGTATAGGCTCTTTCTCTAGGGCTTATATTAATATACCTATTAACATTAGAGGTGTCGTAATCTATACGTATTTCTTATTAACTAGGAAGAGGTTAGAATATATTATTCTAGGAAGGCCTTTCGAATATAAGTCTCGTCTTATTTCTTAAAATATAGATAATAGTTCCTAGTATAGGACGATCTAGTCGGCTAATAGTTCGTAAAAGGTCACCTTTTAGGGTGCGAAATTAAGCGGACTAAAGAATAGATCTTTCTATAAGTTAACGAGGTTATCGAGGTCTTTAAACGATTAGGCGGTATCGGTCCTAGCTAGGATATTACACGAGGAGAGCCGGGATATCGACTAGGAGTTTCGGTTTCTATTTCTTCTTTATAGGTTACTTATAGATCGGATCTCTCTATTTCTTATATTAATAATATATACACGGATTTAATTCTTTATAAACTACTAGAAAACGATAAAAATAATTCTCTACTTTTATAGGTTACTTAGGATAAAGGGGTTTATATATTCGAGGAGGGTGTAGGAGAATAGGAGGGTTTCCTTTTTAGGAATAGCGTAAAAATTCCTAGATCTAAGCCGGGCTTAGAACTAGCATTGCTAGAGATTTACTAAATTTACTATATAGCTAATATTCTACTCTCTAGAGAGGAATAGCTAGCTAACCTAGTATATAGATATTTTTAGTTTATACTATTATTAGAGGACGATAGTGTGCCTCGGATCTCTTAAAAGAATAATATATAATCGATACTTATAGCCGTACGGCTTAGAATACGTCGAGCCTCTTATAGAGTACTAAGGGTAGGAGTAAATACCTTATATAAAAGGAAGGATAAGAAGGTTTAGCTAGTAGATACTTCGATCTTAGATAGTTCTACACCTAGAGGGGTAAATACGTAGCGAGAATAGTACTTAGCTCGTAAAGTATTACGACCTTTCCGGTTAGCGCTATATAGTTACCTACTTATTACTAAGTTTTCCGATATTAAGGAGCGATCGCGACTTATACCCGAGAGAGAGTATAAGCTTATTATTAGTTACGAAGTTACTCTAGCTAAACGGGAGGTATTAATATAAGTACTCCTAAACCGAGAAGCTATTCTAGCTTAGGACTTCTCTAAGATTAGTACGGTAAAAAGTGACGTTACGCCGGCGTAGTCTATTAGGACTATAGACTATACGCTATAGTAGGAACCTAGTTTCTCTATTCCGCGATCCTTAATAGGTATCGTAGTAGATATAGTAAAAGAGAGGATTACGAATAGGCTCCTTAAGCTAAGTTACGTACTATATAGGAATCTCTATTTCCTAGTTAAGAAGAAGGATACGAATAAGTATCGGCTAGTTAATATAGCAATAAGTATTAATCGCGTAACGATTAGAGATACTAACCTCTCTCCTTCTATAGATAAATTCTCGGAGTCTTTTACCGGTATATACGTCGCCTTACTCGTAGATTACTTTTCTAGATACGACTAAGTCCCCCTTATAGAGGAAAGCCGTAATATTACCTTATTTATAACACCTATTAGACTCGTCCGATAGATAAGACTTCCTTAGGGAGCTACGAATTTAGTTACGTAGTTCTATAGGATTAACGACACGATTCTACGGGATTAGATACCTTATAATATATAACCTTTCGTAGACGATAATAGGATTAAGGGACCTCGTACGGATTATAGTAGAGAGGAGTCTTTTCCTAGTGTTAGACGTTTTATACTCGAATATATATAGACGTTAGACTATACGCTTACTAATATAGAGAGAGCTAGAGTTACTATTTCTAGTAGAAAGTCCTAGTTTTTATAGTTAGGTCTTAAGGTAGTAGGGTTTATCTATAATTCTAGAGGCCGTTATCTAGACTAGTCTAAGATCGTTAAGATTATAGAGTAGCTACTATATAAGAATAGTATAGAGGTACGCGCTTTCCTTAGCATCTATATATATTACCGTATATAGGTTAAGGATTTTACTATCGTCGCCTAGCTATTATATTAGCTACTTCGGGCTAGTATCGTTTTCGAATAGACTAAGGAGGTATAATCCTCTATAAACGTACTTAAATAAGCACTAACTTCTATATCCGTACTTACGTCGATTAATTATAGTAAATAAGCCGGATCGATTATCTTAGCTATAGACGCTAGTTTAATAGGTTAGGGTGTAATCCTTATATAGGAGAGCTCGGAGACTAAGAAGAAACGTTATATCGTTCGTTTCGAATCTAGTATATAGTCTAAAGCTAAAAAGAAGTATAATACTAGTAAGAGAGAGTACCGCGGTATACTTAAGGCGTTATAGAAGGTCCGTTCGTATCTTTATAGAGTCCTATTTATTATCGAGACTAACGCTAATACCTTAGTAGTATAACTTAATCGATCCGCTACTAATCTTCCTAGTTTAGTTACTACTCGGTAGATTACGTAGATACGCTTATTCGCCTTCGACGTTCGATATATTCCTAGTAAGAAGAATAGAGCTACTAATAGGCTTTCTCGCCGCCTACGAGGTCCGTTAGACAATAATAATAAGGCATATAATATAGACGTAGACGACTTAATCGATTCCGAGCTGTTTTACGTATCTATTTGTCCTCTCTAGGTAGATAGGAGTAATAAGCGAACTACTCTAGTTCGCGAGGAATATTTAGTAGAATCGTAAGATATTACCGACTATCTTATAACGTTACGACGACTACTATATTTAGATATATCCGAATTTATTAAATTTAAAAGGAATACGTCGATATTCCTTATTAATAATAGTTACCTTTTTAGACGTAGTTAGAGGTTAATACCGTTACGCCGCGTCGTCGATATAGAGGACTATAGAGATAAGATTATTAGAGAGCTTTATAACGGAAGTAGTTATAAGGGTCGTAAGGGTACTTAGAGAAAGATTACCGACTAGTACTAGTAGAAGACGCTATATATAGATGTTCGTTACTACGTAGCTACGTACGACAAATATTAAAGAAGAGCGCTTTTACGAGAAACGAAGGAGCTATATCTGAGTAGCGTCTCTACCCTTTATATAAAGTAGTACGTCGATGTCGTTTATATACCTATATCGGAAGGATATTAATATCTTATTATTGCTCGGGAAGCCGTTAGTTTATAGCTAGAGACTAAGGTACTATATAATTCTAATAGTAAGTCCGCTACGAAATTCCTATATAAAGAGGTTATATATAGGTTTAGCGCTATTAAGACACTAGTAGTAGATAGAGGTGCCGAGTTTAAAGGGTTAGTCTACTCTCTCGCTAAGTAGTTTAGTATAGATTACGTCGTTACTTTAGCCTATAATCTATAATCTAATAAGGCTAAACGAGGGTATCTAAATATTATAGATAGTCTTTCGAAGATTACGGGTAAGGATAATAGCTAATAGGTTTAATATCTTACTTACGTCCTATAGGCTAAATAGTTAACTATTAATAGGATCACTAGTTAAATACTATCGTTACTTATATTTAGGACCGACACTATCCTTCTAGTAGAATTCGATATTTATAGTTAGCGAATATAGGATTAGTCGTAGGTTCGTACTATAGAAGAGCTTATTACCGCTCGTACTCGATAACTTAAATAGAGAGATAAGGATCTTTAGGAGACGTAGGATCGTATATATTGTCTTCGTTAAGAATATAAAGAGGTATAGGATCTACGTCGCTAGATTTAATATAATAAGCTTAAAGTTAACGATATCGTCCTAGTCTATAATACTTATTATAAGAAGATTCGATAAGATAAGCTTAAGAATAGGTAGCGGGGCCCGTATTACATTATTAAAGTTCACGATTTAGGTTTATATAAGATTACCGAGCTAGATAGCGTCGAGGTTCGTAGTATATATACACGTCGGAGATTAAAGAAGTACTTATTAGTAGATAAGGAGTAAGTATATATAGTAGCACTTCGTTATATATTAGAATAAGAACCTATCGTCGAGATTATATGTCTAGAGGGCTTTAATCGCGACGAGTACGAGATTATAGAATAGGTTTAGTATCTAGATTAGACACTAGAGGGAGAGGGTAGGGTTTATAAAAGAGAGATTTTCATTATATATATAGTCGGTTATAACTATTATATATATATTATACCGCCGCTATTAAGGGTAGTAGATCTAACGAGGTATTAGAACGGATAAACGGTAAGGTAAAAGGTTTCCTTTATTATTTCTATTTATAGTACCTAGATTACTTCCTCGAAGTACTTCTATATTTCCTTAGTTCCGAATTCGATTTCTTTATATATATTTACAGAGGTTCTATATAGTAAATAGTGTAGTAAAAGAATAAAGAGGAAGAAGGTATAAAGGTACTATATAAACATATAGTGCCGCCGTATATAGCGAATTATAAGAGGTATAGCGCTTACTAGATGCACCTATATGTAGATATTACTATAGTAGAGCTAGTGTTGCCGCGCGAAAATTTTCTAATATAACCCCTCGATCTCCTATACCTTATAGAAACCTACCTTTTATTTCTATAAAATAATATATCTAACGAAGCTCTTAGAAGGTCTCCTTTTCGTAGTAAGACGAGGCTATAGCGTTATTAGACAATAGCTACGCTATTTAATCGTAATCCCTATCGATAGCTACGGGTTTTATAGCCTTATAGCTTTTACGCTATATAGGGAGGTAGAGGTTAGCCTAAGACTAATTCTACCTTAAGTGTAATAATCCTATCCGGCGACTCTAAGGTAATAAATAGAGGCGGTAGTTAGAATAGAGGAGTCGGAGTCTTTACGTATAAGGATAAGAACTTTACGAATACCGAGGAGGTCTTAAAGTATACCTATAAGTGTAATAATAATATCCGTATAGATTTTATCGCGTAGGTCCTCGGTATCGCTATAAAGGCTTAGAACTACGTCGAGATACTTACCTACGACATTATCTATAGTCTCCTAGAGAGTAATATCGTCGCCTTAAGTAAGAAGGATTAGGAGGAAATATTTCCTAAGGCTTATAGTATATACGAGAGAGTTAAGGAGAATAGGAATAAGAGCTTAGAACATTATAGCGCTCTCTAACGTAGCGTTTTAGACTACGAGTAGTCCTATAAGCTCTATAAGGATTAGTACTCTAGTTTAGGGAATCGTTCTCGTTAGTAGTTTAACTATATCTCTAGAGAGAAGACTTTCCGTTAGACTATTAATATAGTAGTTCGTGTAACTATTAAACGTATTAGCACCCTAAAGAGCATTATTAGTTACGACGTCCGCCTATAAGATATTACTACTATAGCTAAATTAGTCGAATCCTCGAAGTAGCCGAGCGTTAAGGTACTTAACGTAAAGGAGCTTCGTATAGTCTATAAAGGATAATTTACTAAGTATTTCGCCTAGAATAAGCTCGGTTTCTTATATAAGGTTCCCGCTCTATCCTAGATTACTAGTAGTACCCCTACTACCTTGTCTACTACTACGTCCGGAAGTTATTAAGCTTCGGTTTCTAGTTATCCTAGTGTTTCTAATACTAATATAGTGCGTATTACTTAAGCTATAATATTCGTAGGAGGAAGTTCTCGGGTAAACCTCGGTAGTACTAGACCTAAGCTAGGCTTAGAAGCGGCTACTCCTATATAGGTTTTAAGCCGCTTACGTCGTTCTACACGTCTCCGCCTTAGTCGCTTAGAAGAAGAAGAGGATAAAGAAGAGCTAGTCGAATAAGAGGCTATTCTATTAGTAGAGACTAGTCGTAAAGGTTCTTCTTCTAAGAAGTGTTACTTTAACGAATTCGATAATAGTAATAGGTAGTACGAGATACCCGATCGCTCTATTTCTATATTAGTTACTCTATAGGATAAAGGTAAGAGTAAGGCTATTACTTCGTCGACTAAGAAGGAGTATAACTACACTAGAGTCCCTCCGAGAGTTAAGGCCGAGTTTATCTTAAAGGAGCTACTCTCTAATTCTAAACTCGCTATTATTATAAACACTTAGATACGTAAGGATTTAGCTACTAATACGACTATCTATTACTTATATACTCGTCTTCTAGCTTATCGTCTATACCTACTTACTAACCTTAAGTATGAAGTTTTAGCTAGGTATATTCGCTATTAGTATAACACCTACTATAGGAGTACTCTAGACTTAATACGTATATAGAAAGAGATAGCTAAGTAGCTTATTCTAACTTTCCGTGTCGCTCGCGAGTCCGCTAAGCGTAGTATTTTTAAGTATAAGTCTATAGTTATAGATTATTACATCTCTAAGGATATAAGGAAGCTTATTCTCGATAGTTTCTATAAGAGGCTTTACGACGAATAGGTTACCGATAGTAATATAGTTATTAATATCTTTAAATAGTAGGCCGAAGGGGATTCTCCTCTTATAGATATCTTCTATACTAAGATAGATATATATCTTTACTATTTTAGTTATCCTAAGAGTAAGAACTAGCTAGGGTAGTTACGTAATATATTTCACTCTCTCGGATAGTAGGCTATACGTATAGATCCTAAATACTATCGAGTATATATTACTAGTTGTCCCGATAAGCTTACTTAGTTAATTTCCTACCCTTACTACGCTAAATATACTATCCCTAGAGATTATATATAGTTCTATTATATTAACGTTAACCCTAGCTACCTTACTAATAGGTATAGAGGCGATACTATCTAAGGTTCTATTAGCCTTAACGATAAGACGCTAAAGAATTATACTATCGTTATACCTAAGATATATTACTATATAAAGGAGTAGGTTTAGGATATAAAGGCTCGTAAGGTTCTTACCGACGCCCTAGTTATTAATATTACCGATAAGTACTTTACGTAGAACGATATTAAGAAGTATAAGGCCGACTAGGAGTTAATAATTTATAAGGCTAGTAACGTTCGTATTACTATACCTTATACCCCGTATAGTTCGACTAGTCCTACCGATTCTATTCGTCGCACTATACTCCCTTAGTTCTATAGGATTAGTACCGATTACGAGACTCTAGAGTAGTTCGAGGGTAGTTCGTATAGCGAGCTTACTCTCGCTTATATATAGAAGCGTCCTAGTCCTAGGACTCCTTCTAGTAAGCTAAATATATACGGAAGTATATACTCTACTTTCCCCGCAGCTATTACTCTATAAATCGATAGTCCTATTAGTAACGCTCTAGTTAGCTATATTCGTTAGGACAATCCCGCTATTATCGAGGAGAGAGACATCCTACTAGGTGTCGATCTCTAAGCTACTAAGGATCGTATTAGAGAGATTTATACGGAGATCGCTATAGCTATAGAGAAGGCTTAGGTTAAGGTCTAGTAGTATAAGAAGGCCTACTTTATTAGTACTCGTTCTTTCTTCTATTATACCGAGGAGGGCCTAGTCTCTACTACGAAGGATAACTCTAATCCTATTATAGTTAAGGGCGATAAGGAGGATATAGAGATAGGTTCTAATAAGGAAGGAGGGGAAGTAGATTTAGATTCTAAAGAAGAAGATAATAAAGGTAAAATAGATTTATTAGAGAATAAAGAGGAACGTCTTTCTAGTAATAATTTAGAGATATAGCGTCGTTAGCGTAAGGAGGCAGAGGACGGAGCTACCGGCCTCGGCGAGGAGCTCGTTATTAGTAAGGGTCGTCGTCGTATAGCTCGTCGTTAAGGACTCTAAGACGTATAGGTCGTTCGTGTCTAGGTTAGACACTAGGGGGAAGGGGACGGTTATAGTAGACTTAGTCGTTATAGTTATAGCTATAGTTATAGGTTACGATATATAGTCTATTAAAGGGCTTAGGTAGAAAGGTAGCGTTTAGTTATATATATAAGGTTTCTACGACTACGAGGTTTCCGAGGGTAGTAACTAACTAACGAGTGTCGTCGACGAGCGTATACTATTTACTAAATACCTCGACTAGGAAGACACCTACACCGTAATAGTATTAGTATTAGGTCTAGTATCGACTAGAGATAACCTAATACCTATCTAACGACTAGTCTATAGCTATTATCCTTACTCGTAATCTTCTAAAGACTATCTATAATATTTAGATATAGACTAGTCGTTAGGTAGGTATTAGGTCGTCTCTAGTCGATACTAGACCTAACACTAATACCCCCCTAGAGCCTACCTAATATAATCGCTTAGTATATTAGGTTATAGAGGTATTACTCTATATTAGATAGAGGTTAGTATCGAGGTAGTATCGTAGGTACTCGCTAGGTTATAATTAGGTCTTAGTTAGTATAAATCTTCCCTATATAAATAGAATAAGTAACCTCTCTACGTATTATTATTATAGCGTATAATTATAGAGTAATTTTATAAAATAGATTAATATTTAGTTTATATATCGTAAGGTTATAGTAGCTATCTAAGGCTTTTATTACCTATTTAAGCTAAATTTAGCTAATAATAGTAGTCTCCTTAATTAGAAGAGATATAGAACTCCCTCTATCGGTATTCTCCGTTATCTCCTAAATCTCTAGATTATAAGGAATCTCTATATTTAGTAGAGCGTAAGTAATTATTATATCCCTCTTTATCTCCTTTATATCTAGATAGTCTTCTAGGAAGAAGGAGTTACGTAGGCCGTAAACCTTATAGCGGGCGTTATTTATAGCTAGGATTAGGTGTTCCTTCTTAGGAGAATACTAGACTTATTAGTACTTATTATTAGTATAGGTATAATACGTATATAATTATATTTCTCTCTAATACGAGTATAGACCTAGTAGTCTATATAGACCTTAAGATAGCGAATATAGTAAGGGTCCTATATTATATTAGACTAGTCGCTAAGAGTATAGCGGCGTATAAGGTCTATATAGCGCTTATATATATCCTAATTATATCCTTATACTAGAAGCTAGCTATTTAAATTATATAAGGTAGGTATATTAGTCGTACTAACCTAGCTACTACGTATATTATTAAGATTATATATACGACTATTTAGTGTTATATCGATACTTAGGTTAATTCTAAAGGTAGTATTACTAGTTAAAGATAATATAGTAATAGCGAGATATTATAAGGTATAGAACTAGATTAGAGTAGAGGATTAGATATAATCTAGATATATTAGAGGCTACTATATTGTCCTATTATCCTATTATCCTATTATCCTATTTTCCTATTGTCCTATTATCCTATTATCCTAGAGTTATATTATTATATTATTATATTATTATATTATTATATATTTTTTTATCTACCTAAAATTTTATATAGTATTATTATAGATTATTATTATAGAAGAGAGGTTATATTAACCTAGAGACTCTATCTATATACCTATATCGTACGTCCTAGATCTATTAATATTACTAGCTATAAATTTAGTATAGTAGTACTTTACTAGGTATATATCCTTATTCTAGATAGTAACCCTCTTAGTATAAATAGTATTTAGATTATAATCTATATAGTATATTAGTATAGAGTTAAATATATATTAAGTTTTCTTACTACCTTCTAAAATACCTATAAGGTATACCTTAGCTACCTCCTAAATTATACCTATAGTAGATACCTAGAAGCGTAGCTTACTATAGCTAAGACTTCTAAATAGTAGGATATCTTCTATAATCTTACGAATAAGATAAGAGAATAGAAGCTTACGGATAAGGAGGTTAGTACTTTTCTAGTAGTAGCGGATCTTACGGAAAGCAATAGCTAATAACTATTAGCTATATACTATAATAATAGACTATAATAATATACTATCTAGCTTATATCTTCTCTTTATAATATCTTTAGAACTAACTATCTTTCTAGAGTCTTTTAATCTAGACTTATTCTTACCTTTCCCTCTAGACTTATTCTAGTAAGAGTTAGCTAGCTTAGTACGAGCTATATTAGTAATATAGTAGTGTTATTAATTAGTAAAGGTATAATTATAAAAGAGGTAAGTAGATAGATATAAATATTAATTAGGAGCTAAAGTAATATATAAAATATAAAATATAAAATTATTATTATTATTATTAATAATATAATAATTACTAATACTTTATAACGATAATATATATTTATAGTATAAGTAACTATTAATAATAATAGAAGTTATTTATAATAATAATAATAATAAATTTATATTTTATATTCTATACTTATAACCTCGTAGAATTTACTTTACCTTATATTCTCCTACTCCTTTATTCTATCTAACCTCTTTTACTCTACTAAGTTAGATATTACTTAGTAATATCTAAATTTAGTTCCTACTATAGTATTAAGTTCTTCTCTAATTATTAAGGTCGAGTTAGATCTTAATATTAATAATTCTTTAGATCCTAGAGAGGTATTTATTATAGTATATTATTATAGATATTAT
Organism: Elsinoe necatrix; assembly: GCA_033846785.1. Taxonomy (NCBI): domain Eukaryota; kingdom Fungi; phylum Ascomycota; class Dothideomycetes; order Myriangiales; family Elsinoaceae; genus Elsinoe; species Elsinoe necatrix. The sequence goes on along the minus strand of JANZYI010000015.1, from coordinate 364,121 downwards.
CTAATAAGACTAGGGATTTAAGACTAAGCTATAAGAAGTCACTTTCTAGATTTTATAGTATAGATAAGGATAAACTTATAGAGGCTATCCTACTAGATTTTAAGCTAGATTCTCTAGTAGGCTTAGTAATACCTACTATACTATTTAGTAGAGAGATATAGTAGCTTAGTAATCTACTAAAGAGAAGGCTATTATAGCTACTAGAAATATAGATTATAAAGCGAAATTAACTCTACTTAAGAAGCTAGCTATAGAGGGAATAGCTAAAGAGGTAATAAAGTAGGAGAGAATAGAGGAGATAATATAGAAGCGCTTTAAAGGCTAGTAGAGTAGTATATATTATTATAGAGTATTATTATATAACACTAATAGGGACTAGGTAAATAGCTTAAATCTAAACTTATAGAAGTCTATAAAAAGTAGTAAAGGATCTATAAGACTAATAATAGATAGTAGTATTAAGATACTATTAGTAAAATACGTAAAGAAGCTACTAAGAAAGATAAGGGATTTTACTTCTCTATAAGATCTACTAAATAGCTCTATAGTAAAGGAGGCGTTATTAAGAAGCTCTAGCGCGATATTTATAAGTAAGACTATACTAAGCTTATAGTAGACAAGGGAAATAGCGAGATAGCTAAGAAGGAATAGGTCGATTTTATCTAGGGAATAACTCCTAAGGAGCTAGTAATAGTCTAAGATCTAGTATAGTAGTATATTAATTATAGTATATAATTATAGACCTCTACTAATAAATACTAGATAACGCGATCCGACGCCTCTACTAGAGTATTTAGAGAATATCGATCTTAAAGTTAAAGGATATATCCCCTATATTAAAGGCGATAACAATAATAAGTATAAGGAGGAGGTCGAATTTAATAATAATAAAGTTAAGGAAGTATAGGATATAGTAGGGATTAATAAATATAAGGTTAAAGCTAAGAGCGATAAGTAGGAAGAGTTAGATAGTAACTCTAAAGAGGATATTAGTAAGGTTATTAAGGATAATAATAATAATAATAATAATAATAATAATAATAAGGAAATAGAGGATAAGAATAAGGAAATAGAGGATAAGGACGAGGATAAGGAAATAGATAATACTAAGTAGAGGTAAAAATTTTTACTATACTATATTTTAGATTCTAATTCGTTACTAAATTAACTATAATATTAACGATTAAACGCTAGTATCTATCCTACTAATTAAAAGTAGCTAAGGTAACTAAGAGTAGTAGAGATTTTAAAAAGACAATAGGTAATCGCTAGATTCTATATATAACGAAAATTCTACTATCTTTACGTTATATAATTATAGCGTATAATTATAGCGTATAACCTACTACTTTATTTAAAATATTAGACTTTAACGAAGACTTACTTAATTTAGAGCTACGACCTACTCCGACCTCTAAGATAACTTTAGGCCGCCTTCCTCCTCTACTCGAACCTTTCTAATTTATAGCTACTTATATAATATTAATAAAGTCCCGCGAAGTACTCTACTTAGTTAAATATCTACTATTTAACTCTAAGTAAAGAACTAAGGACTAACCTATAGCTTAAGTATAGTATAATTAGTAGACTAAAACCTTATAGGTAACTACCTCTAGCTTTAATAAAGCTTATAATACTCTAAGCTAGAATTCCGAAGCTCGAACTAGTATTATCTAGTTATAGTTTAGAGAAGCTACTCGGCTTTCTACTAGTTAGCTATTTATATACTATCTACGCTATAGTAATACTCTTACTTATTCTACTCCTAGTAGTATTAGTAATAAGTATCTATTAAATTACTATACCTCGAGGCGATATAAGAATATAATAGCTTTTAAGTACTAACGCTTAATTACTTAAACCTTACTCGCGTAACTTAAGTCTTATACTACTTAAGATATAATTACTCCTACCTACTTAAGTAGTCGCTTTAAGACTAAGCTTATTAGGGTATTTATTAATTATAATTAGTCCTTCTATATAGTTAAACGTAAGTCTTTTTAAAGGTTTCTATACTTCCTCTATTAAGGTATATCTATTCCTAGTCGAATAATGTTTTTATAGATCTTCTAAGAGTAATTTAATACTATCTAGCGGAATCTATACGAAGATCTCTCTCGTAGTATAAAGGTTTTAATAGCTCTTAATAGTTAGATAGTAAATAACTACCTTAGCTTTATTAGGATTAAGGTATACTATATTAATAACTAATAGTAACTACGGGAGATTCTACTTAACTTTATACTAGTTAGAGGTTAGTATACTAGAGAAGTACTAGGTACTAAGTTACTACGTATATTATAAGAAAGAAAGCTTAAAGTATAATTACTTACTATTACTACTAATAATACTACTAATAATAATACACTTCGTAGTACTATATAAAGAGGACTATAGGATAAGAAGATATTCTAGAAAGTATACGAAAACGTAGTTCTATATCTTATATATATTATTAACCTTATAGTATAGGACATTATTAAGCACCTCCGACTTACTATAATAGAGAATAACGAGCTAGCTCTAAAGCTATAGAAGCGCTATATAAGAGTAATCTAGTTAATAATTTCTATACTAAACTTATTACGAAAGGTACGTTAATATAATTATAGTATATAATTATAGTATATTATTATAGACTAAGACATCGAATAGCTCCGAGCGATCTATATTACGATTAACCGATCTCTATAGCGATTTAAACGATTTTAGGCACTTTAAAAAGAGCTACTACTAAGGTAACGACTAAACGTTATTCGTAATATAAAGACAAGATAGAACTTAATATTCGATATATATAAGCGAGCTCTAAAGCTATAATAATATATTAATACGTAGCTAGATTAGGAAATTACTTAGTAGGGCCTAAAGGCTTTAACTACTAATAAGGATTACGAAGATATCGATTAGCGGGACCTTCGGCGACTCTAAATAAGCTATATAGAGTAGTTATACCTCTCTCTACTTACGAAGATACTAGAGAATTTTAAGATAGTAATAAACGCTCTTAGCGAGTTAAATTAGCTAACTATTTAATATATCTAGTAGATGTATAACTACCTATTCGACTTTCTTAATAATATAATAGTAGACTAGAAAGATAGCGACGACACTAATAATAATTCTTCGTAGCCTAATATTATTATTATAGCTACTAATTAGGGCAGAACTAAGCTTTTAAAGTACTATTAACGTACGGATAAAGACCGAGGCTTTTTATTTAACTATACTATAATTCTCGATCTAATATAAAAGCTTACGGCTTATAAGGTTTTTATTACGGATAATTATTATAGTTCTATACTAATAATTTACCTAGGATAGTACTTAGAAGTACTCCGATAAGATTATATACCGTAAGTAATTCTTATAATATCTAGAGTAATACGATAAGTAAGTAATAGGTCCTACTATATAACGCGAGTATATAAGCTCTCTAGTAGTAAGCACTAATTAGCTATAGTTTCGAAGGCTAGCTTTAAAGCTAGTCTTAATAGTTACTTTTCCTTCGTTATCTCCTCGACCTAGTATACTCTCTAGCTATAGTTTAACATTACACGAAGAAGTTCCTTATACTATAAGAAGTAAAGGCGAAGACTACCTTAGTATACCTATACTCTACGAGCTTAATAACTTCGATATCCTTCTATAGTAGTATATAAACGAGAAGACCTATCCTTGTCTAGTATAGGTAGCTAAGGATATTCTAGTAATTCTAATTACTAGTATAGGTATTAAGCGTGTCTTTAACACTATAAAGGATATAATTAGAGACTATCGGCATAATCTTCGTATATAAGTAATTAGGTAGATTATTATTATAAAGTATACTATATTAAATAGTAGAGGCTTAGATAATACTAGCTTATAGGCTTTAGACTTATTATAAGACGAAGAAGAGCCCTTTAACGAAGTAGACGACTTATTTAACCTCCCTATAATAGTATATATCTCTAATATAAGCGAGGATACTTTAGAAGAAGATAAGGACTATAATAGTAATAATAAAGTTAGTAGAAGGTATCTAAAGCGGCGTCGCGTTTATAATAAGAGTTAGCTCGAATTTAACCTATCCTCCTAGATCTATAATTATTTACTATAATAATACTTAAATATACTTCTAACTTTTAGTTTTTAATAATAATACTAATATTCTAATATATATATAGATAAATATATTATAATTAAGGTTCATAATGTAGGGTATAACCTAATATAACCCGTTTAGGTTATATTAGGTTATATTAGGTTAGGTATAGACTAGTATAACCTACCTAGAACCTAATACCTCTCTAACCTAGAGTCTATACGACCTAATACCTCTCTAACCCTAAGCCTATACGACCTAGAACCTAATCCCTACCTAAGTTAGGTTAATACCTACCTAACGACTAGCCTATACTCTCTAGAATTATAGATAAACCCTACTACCTTAAGACCTAACTATAAAAACTAGGACTTTCTACTAGAAATAGTAACTCTAGCTCGCTCTATATTAGTAAGCGTATAATCTAACGTCTATATATATTCGAGTATAAAACGCCTAATACTAGGAAAAGACTCTTCTCTACTATAATCTATACGAGGTCCCTTAATACTATTATCGTCTACGAAAGGTTATATATTATAAGGTATTTAATCCCGTAGAATTATATTATTAATTCTATAGAACTACGCGACTAAGTTCGTAGCTCTCTAAGGAAGTCTTATCTAATAGATAAGTCTAATAGGCGTTATAAATAAGGTAATATTATAGCTTTCTTCTATAAGGGGGACTTAGTTATATCTAGAAAAGTAATCTATAAGTAAAGCGATATATATACTAGTAAAGGACTCTAAGAATTTATCTATAGAAGGAGAGAGGTTAGTATCTCTAATAGTTATACGATTAATACTTATCGCTATATTAACTAAATAATACTTATTTATATTCTTCTTTTTAACTAAGAAATAGAGATTCCTATATAGTGCGTAACTTAGCTTAAGAAGCCCGTTAGTAATTCTCTCTTTTACTATCTCTACTATAATACCTATTAAAGATCGCGGAATAGGGAAGCCCGGTTCCTACTATAGTATATAGACTATAGTCCTAATAGACTATACTAGTATAACGTTACTTTTTACTATACTAATCTTAGAGAAGTCCTAAGCTAGAATAGCTTCTTAGTTTAGAAGTACTTATATTAATACTTCCTATTTAGCTAGCGTAACTTCGTAACTAATAATAAGCTTATACTCTCTTTCGGGTATAAGTCGAGATCGCTCCTTAATATTAGAAAACTTAGTAATAAGTAGGTAACTATAGAGCGCTAATCGGAAAGGTCGTAATACTTTACGAGCTATATACTATTCTCGCTACGTATTAACTCCTCTAGGTATAGAACTATCTAAGATCGAAGTATCTATAGAACGAACCTTCTTATTCTTCCTTTTATATAAAGTATTTACCTCTACTATAGTAGGCTTAGTCGTTATAGTTATAGCTATAGTTATAGGTTACGATATATAGTCTATTAAAGGGCTTAGGTAGAAAAGTAGCGAGCGGTTATATATATAAGGTTTCTACGACTACGAGGTTTCTAAGAGTAGTAACTAACTAACGAGTATCGTCGACGAGCGTATACTATTTACTAACTACCTCGACTAGGAAGATATCTATACTATAATAATAGTAATTTAGTACTAGGGGTAGTACCTTACTATTATTATCGAGTAGTGTTATAGTAGCTATTAAACGAGTAGCTCGTTATTAGTTATATTAGGTTTATTAGGCTTATTAGGTTTATTAGGTTTCTTTAGTGTTCTATAGCTATTATTATAGCACTATACGAGGACACTAGGATAAGACTACCGCTATCTCTTAGGATTTAAAGTTTTTTATACCTCCGAGGACGATTTCTAGTATATATAGAGTACGACGAGTTTCGTAATAGAGAATTAGTTAAGTATCTAGAAGACTCTAATAGGAGCGGCTATAGCTAGTTAATTTAAACGATATTCGATACGAGTATTAATTAGGAGTCTCTAACTCGTAAGAGTTATCTATATAGATAGAGAATATAGTAACTCTAGACCTAGAATAGACCTAGGTTTAGAAGTAGCGGAAGTTAATAGAGACGATAACTAATATAGAAGGCCTAAGCCTTTATAGATAAAGGGGCTAAAAGTATACGATATAGCGTATAAGAGTTATCTAGATTTAGTCTAGATACTATATAGTAGTATAGAGTTTACTAATAGTTTATTTAAATACTAAGGCTAATTCTACTACTATTCGAGAATATTCTAGTAGTACTAGTTCTTTATTCTAAGAGGATATCGATATTACTAGAAGAGTTCGGTACTAGATAAAGATTTTCTAAATTCCGTAAAGCTACTTATTTAGTAGTAAGTAACGAGTCTAAGGATAAAGGAAATATTATAATAAATACTAGTCTTAATCTAGAGAGTACTCTTACTTCTTAGCTAATACCTTCTTCTATAGAGAAGTATATAACCCCTTCGAATCTACTAAAGAATAAGGAATAGACTCCTCTAATAGCTAAAGGTTTAGTATCGATATAATAGAGAGGGTAGCCTTTTATAGTATAGATAACACTACTAGCTCCTAGTTCTAGATAATAAGGTACTCCTTACTTCGATAGTTATAACGTTATAAAGTTTATAGAAGAATAGAAGACCTTTATTCGATCCTATAACCTTTCTAAGAAAGTTACTATTCGAAGATTACCTTAGTATTATAGTATTAAGATCTATAGATAGGTAAAATCCTATCTTAGTTAGACTTCGAGAGACTAGATTAGCCTTAAGAAGAAGATAAAGCTTAGTTTCGAGGATAAGGACTTAGATTACCTAATAACGTCTCGTACTTACCTTAAATAACTAAGGGATATACTAAGAGAGACCTTCTCTAATATACTTTAGTACTATAGAATATTTAGGAAGACTACTAATACTCTAGGTAAGACTCGACTCGATATTATTATAAGAGGTATATAGTTTACTAAAAGTCTTCTAGCTAATATTTATAGTTACGTTAAAGTAAAGAGTAGTATAGATATAAAGTACTCTAATACCTTTAAGGATTTTCTAAGGATCTACTATTTAGCTAAAGAGAAGATCTCTAAGATATAACGACTTAAATCCTTCTAGTTAGTTCGTAAGGAGCGTAAGAAGGTTACCTCGGTTATTACTAAGGAAAGTACTACTTAGCCTTATATCCTCGACGTTTCTACTAAGACTTAAATAAATACTCCTATAGCTATCTCTCCTTTAGATTTAAGTATATAGGCTCTTTATAAGAGAATAGATAAGCTATTAGTCTAAGTCGTATAAGTAATAAATAGCTAGTCTCTTCCTATAGAACTACCTTATCTACTCTCTATTATATATTAGCTATCTAGATTTATACTAGCTACTAGTTCGAATACTATTTCTCTTAGTTCTTATAGATACTAGTACTATAAAAAGAAAGGTTACTCTCGACCTAATTACCTAGAGCTTCGAAAGCTTATTAATCTTAGTCTCCTATATTTAGAAAGTAATAGCTTAGTTTAGGGAACTATAGAGAACCTATAGTATCTAGTTAGTTATCTAGTAAGACATAATAAGGGAGCTACTTAGTTATAATAAGAATAGATTAAGGCTAGACTCTAAGCTACTAGGAAGTTAGTAGTTAATAACCTAGACTATAAGATACTAACTATCGACGATAATTCTAAGGATAAAGTATCTAAGTCTATTTAGTATAGGGATTTCTATCTAGAGAATCTAGTTAGGAGAGATAATAACGATAATAATAACTTCGTTAAGGAAGTTCTAGTTATAGCTACTACTTAGCTAAGTACTATACCTTATAATACTTAAATAGATAAAGGTAAGAGTTCTACTAATAGAGTTATAAAGGTAGGTCCTTCTAAACTATCCTATAGCGTTACTAAGTCCCTTCGTACTAGTACTTATCGTCTAGTAGCTATTACTAATATTCTAGAAGGTATAACTATTACTAGGTCTCGTTTAGCTACTATTAAAGCTATCGCTAAGACTAAGGAGGAAGACGCTAATATAGAGGATCTAGTCGCTAAGGAGGCTCCTTAACCTATAAAGTATATTCCTCGTACTAAGCGCTTCGATAATGTTCTATAATAAGTTACTAATCCGTAATAAGCTATATAATCCTTATTAAACTCTAATATTATAATAAGGATAGAGTCTCTCCTCGGAATCTTATAACCTTTATCTAAGATCTTTTATTAAAGGTTTAATAACTCTAATCTTCCTAGTAATAATATTCCTAAGCTCTTCTACTCTTATACTAAGGTAAATCTAGTCTAATAACTAGAGGAATTTATAAATCTCGATCCTAATTTAGATATAGATTAGAAGGGAGCTTCTACTAATTTAATAACTATCGCTAGTCTAAGATTAATTACTAGTCTTAGGTATAATATAACTATAGTTCGTATACTTCTTAATAGTAGTACTAAATATAACCTTATATTACTAAGGTTAGCTAAGGAACTAGGTTTACCGATTTAGCGAGATATTAAGATTATTATAGATAGTATAATAGGTATAGACTCTTTCTCTAGGGCTTATATTAATATACCTATTAATATTAGAGGTGTTATAATCTATATATATTTCTTATTAACTAGGAAGAGGTTAGAATATATTATTCTAGGAAGGCCCTTCGAACGTAAGTCTCGTCTTATTTCTTAAAATATAGATAATAGTTCCTAGTATAGAACGATCTAGTCGGCTAATAGTTCGTAAAAGGTTACCTTTTAGAGTATAAAATCGAGCGGACTAAAGAATAGATCTTTCTACGAGTTAACGAGGTTATCGAGGTCTTTAAATAATTAGACAGTATTAGTCCTAGCTATAATATCGCGTAAGGAGAGCTAGGATATTAACTAGGAGTTTCGGTTTCTATTTCTTCTTTATAGGTTACTTATAGTTCGGATCTCTCTATTTCTTATATTAATAATACGTATATAGATTTAATTCTTTATAAACTACTAGAAAATAATAAAAATAATTCTCTACTTTTATAGATTACTTAGGATAAGAGAGTTCGTATATTCGAGAAGAGTATAGGATAATAAGAGGATTTCCTTTTTAGGAATAGCGTAAAAATTCCTAGATCTAAGCTAGACTTAGAACTAGCATTACTAGAGATTTACTAAATTCGCTATATAGCTAATATTCTACTCTCTAGAGAGGAATAGCTAGCTAACCTACTATATAGATGTTTTTAGTTTATACTATTATTAGAGGACGATAGTATACCTTAGATCTCTCGAAAGAATAATATATAATTAATGCTTATAGCTATATAGCTTAGAATACGTCGAGCCTTCTATAGAGTACTAAGGGTAGAAGTAAATACCTTATATAAAAGGAAGAATAAGAAGGTTCGGCTAGTAGATACTTCGATCTTAGATAGTTCTATACCTAGAGAGGTAAATACGTAGCGAGAATAGTACTTAGTTTATAAAGTATTACGACCTTTCCGGTTAGCGCTATATAGTTACCTACTTATTACTAAGTTTTCCGATATTAAGGAGTAATCGCGACTTATACCCGAGAGAGAGTATAAGCTTATTATTAGTTACGAAGTTATACTAGCTAAATAGGAGGTATTAATATAAGTACTCCTAAACCGAGAAGCTATTCTAGCTTAGGACTTCTCTAAGATTAGTATAGTAAAAAGTAACATTACGCTAGCGTAGTCTATTAGGACTATAGACTATATGCTATAGTAATAACCTAGTTTCTCTATTCTACGATCTTTAATAGGTATTATAGTAGATATAGTAAAAGAGAGAATTACGAATAGGCTCCTTAAGCTAAGTTATATACTATATAGGAATCCCTATTTCCTAGTTAAGAAAAAGGATATAAATAAGTATTAGCTAGTTAATATAGCGATAAGTATTAATCGCGTAACGATTAGAGATACTAACCTCTCTCCTTCTATAGATAAATTCTTAGAGTCTTTTACTAGTATATATATCGCCTTACTTATAGATTACTTTTCTAGATATAACTAAGTCCCCCTTATAGAGGAAAGCTATAATATTACCTTATTTATAACACCTATTAGACTCGTCTAATAGATAAGACTTCCTTAGAGAGCTACGAATTTAGTTACGTAGTTCTATAGGATTAACGATATAATTCTACGGAATTAGATACCTTATAATACGTAACCTTTCGTAGATAATAATAGTATTAAGGGACCTCGTATAGATTATAGTAAAGAGGAGTCTTTTTCTAGTATTAGACGTTTTATACTCGAATATATATAGACGTTAGACTATATACTTACTAATATAGAGCGAGCTAGAGTTACTATTTCTAGTAGTAAGTCCTAGTTTTTATAGTTAGGTCTTAAGGTAGTAGGGTTTATCTATAATTCTAGAGAGCGTTATCTAGACTAGTCTAAGATCGTTAAGATTATAGAGTAGCCACTATATAAGAACTATACTAAGGTACGCGCTTTCCTTAGTATCTATATATATTACTATATATAGGTTAAGGATTTTACTATCGTCGCTAGGCTATTATATTAGCTACTTTAGGCTAGTATCGTTTTCGAATAGACTAAGAAGGTATAATCCTCTATAAACGTACTTAAATAAGTACTAACTTCTATACCTATACTTACGTCGATTAATTATAGTAAATAAGCTAGATTAATTATCCTAGCTATAGACGCTAGTTTAATAGGTTAGGGTATAATCCTTATATAGGAGAATTCGGAGGCTAAGAAGAAACGTTATATCGTTCGTTTCGAATCTAGTATATAGTCTAAAGCTAAAAAGAAATATAATACTAGTAAGAGAGAGTATTATAGGGTACTTAAAGCACTATAGAAGGTCCGTTTATATCTTTATAGGGTTCTATTTATTATCGAGACTAACGCTAATACCTTAGTAGTATAACTTAATTAATCCGCTACTAATCTTCCTAGTTTAGTTACTACTTAATAGATTATATAGATACGCTTATTCGCCTTCGACGTTCGATATGTTCCTAGTAAGAAGAATAGAGCTACTAATAGGCTTTCTCGTCGCCTACGAGGTCCGTTAGATAATAATAATAAGGTATATAATATAGACGTAGACGAATTAATCGATTCCGAGCTATTTTACGTATCTATTTACTCTCTCTAGATAGATAGGAGTAATAAGCGAACTACTCTAGTTCGCGAGGAATATTTAGTAGAATCGTAAGACATTACTAACTATCTTATAACGTTATAACGACTACTATATTTAGATATATCTAAATTTATTAAATTTAAGAGGTATACGTCGATATTCCTTATTAATAATAGTTACCTTTTTAGATATAGTTAGAGGTTAATACTATTACGTTACGTCGTCGATATAGAGGACTATAAAGATAAAATTATTAGGGAGCTTTATAATAGAAGTAGTTATAAGAGTTATAAGGGTACTTAGAGAAAGATTACCGACTAGTACTAGTAGAAGACGCTATATACCGATGTTTATTACTACGTAGCTACGTACGACGAATATTAAAGAAGAGCGCTTTTACGAGAAATAGAGGAGCTATATCTAAGTAGCGTCTCTACTCTTTATATAAAGTAGTATATTAATGTCGTTTATATACCTATATCGGAAGAATATTAATATCTTATTATTACTCGAGAGGCTATTAGTTTATAGCTAGAGGCTAAGGCACTATATAATTCCGATAGTAAGTCCGCTATAAAATTCCTATATAAAGAGGTTATATATAGGTTTAGCGCTATTAAGACACTAGTAGTAGATAGAGGTTCTGAGTTTAAAGAGTTAGTCTACTCTCTTACTAAGTAGTTTAGTATAGATTACGTCGTTACTTTAGCCTATAATCTATAATCTAATAAGGCTAAACGAGGACATTCGAATATTATAGATAGTCTTTTAAAGATTATAGGTAAGGATAATCGCTAATAGGTTTAATATCTTACTTACGTTCTATAGGCTAAATAGTTAACTATTAATAGGATTACTAGTTAAATACCTTCGTTACTTATATTTAGGACCGACACTATTCTTCTAGTAGAATTCGATATTTATAGTTAGCGAATATAGGATTAGTTATAGATTTACACTATAGAAGAGCTTATTACTACTTATACTTAATAACTTAAATAGAGGAACGAGAATCTTTAGGAGATATAGGATCGTATATATCGTCTTCGTTAAGAATATAAAGAGGTATAGGATCTACGTCGTAGGATTTAATATAATAAGCTTAATATTAACGATATCGTTCTAGTCTATAATACTTATTATAAGAAGATTCGATAAGATAAGCTTAAGAATAGGTAGTAGGGCCTATATTATATTATTAAAGTTCACGATTTAGGTTTATATAAGATTACTAAGCTAGATAGCGTCGAGGTTTATAGTATATATATACGTCGGAGATTAAAGAAGTACTTATTAGTAGATAAGGAGTAAGTATATATAGTAGTACTTCGTTATATATTAGAATAAGAACCTATCGTCGAGATTATACATCTAGAGAGCTTTAATCGTAATAAGTACGAGATTATAGAGTAGGTTTAGTATCTAGGTTAGACACTAGAGAGAGAGGGTAGGGTTAATAAAAGAGAGATTTTTATTATATATATAGTTAGTTATAACTATTATATATATATTACGTCGCTACTATTAAGAGTAGTAGATCTAACGAGGTATTAGAATAGATAAATAGTAAGGTAAAAGGTTTCCTTTATTATTTCTATTTATAGTACCTAGATTACTTCCTCGAAGTACTTCTATATTTCCTTAGTTCTAAATTCGGTTTCTTTATATATATTTATAGAGGTTCTAGGTAGTAAATAGTATAGTAAAAGAATAAAGAGAAAGAAGGTATAAAGGTACTATATAAATATATAGTACCGCTATATATAGTAAATTATAAGAGATATAGCGCTTACTAGATATATCTATATATAGATATTACTATAGTAGAGCTAGTATTACTACGCGAAAATTTTCTAATATAACTCCTCGATCTTCTATACCTTATAGAAACTTATCTTTTATTTCCGTAAGATAACTTATCTAATAAAGCTCTTAGAAGATCTTCTTTTCGTAGTAAGATAAGGCTATAGCGTTATTAGATAATAGCTACGCTATTTAATTATAATACCCTATCGATAGCTATAGATTTTATAGCCTTATAGCTTTTATACTATATAGGGAGGTAGAGGTTAGTCTAAGACTAATCCTATCTTAAGTATAATAATCCTATCTAGCGATTCTAAGGTAATAAATAGAGGTAGTAGTTAGAATAGAGGAGTTAGAGTCTTTACGTATAAGAATAAGAGCTTTATAAATACCGAGAAGGTCTTAAAGTATACCTATAAGTATAACGATAATATCTATATAGATTTCATCGCGTAGGTCCTTAGTATTACTATAAAGGCTTAGAACTACGTCGAGATACTTACCTATAATATTATCTATAGTCTCCTTAAGAGTAATATTATCGCCTTAAGTAAGAAGGATTAGGAGGAAATATTTCCTAAGACTTATAGTATATATAAGAGAGTTAAGGAGAATAGGAATAAGAACTTAGAACATTATAGCGCTCTCTAGCGTAGCGTTTTAGACTATAAGTAGTCCTATAAGCTCTATAAGGATTAGTACTCTAGTCTAGGGAATCGTTCTCGTTAGTAGTTTAACTATATCTCTAGGGGGAAGACCTTCTATTAAACTATTAATATAGTAGTTCGCGTAACTATTAAGCGTATTAGTACCCCGAAGAGTATTATTAGTTACGATGTCTACCTATAAGATATTACTACTATAGCTAAATTAGTTAAATCCTCGAAGTAGCTAAGCGTTAAGGAACTTAATATAAAGAAGCTTCGTATTATCTATAAAGGGTAATTTACTAAGTATTTCGCCTAGAATAAGCTCGGTTTCTTATATAAGGTTCCCGCTCTATTCTAGATTACTAGTAGTACCTCTACTACCTCGTCTACTACTACGTTTAGAAGTCGTTAAGTTTCGGTTTCTAGTTATCCTAGTATTTCTAATACTAATATAGTATATATTACTAAAGCTATAATATTCGTAGAAGGAAGTTCTTAGGTAAACCTTAGTAGTACTAGACCTAAGCTAGACTTAGGAGTAGCTACTCCTATATAGGTTTTAAGCTACTTACGTCGTTCTATACGTCTCTATCTTAGTTACTTAGAAGAAGAAGAGGATAAAGAAGAGCTAGTTAAATAAGAGACTATTCTATTAGTAGAGACTAGTTATAAAGGTTCTTCTTCTAAGAAGTATTACTTTAACGAATTTAATAATAGTAATAGATAGTACGAGATACCTAATTACTCTATTTCTATATTAGTTACTCTATAGAATAAGAGTAAGGGTAAGGCTATTACTTCGTCGACTAAGAAGGAGTATAACTATACTAGTATCTCTCTAAGGGTTAAGACTAAGTTTACCTCGAAGAAGCTACTCTCTAATTCTAAACTCGCTATTATTATAAACACTTAGATACGTAAGGATTTAGCTACTAATACGACTATCTATTACTTATATACTCGTCTTCTAGCTTATTATCTATACCTACTTACTAACCTTAAGTACGAAGTTTTAGCTAGATATATTCGCTATTAGTATAACGTCTACTATAGTAGTACTCTAGACTTAATACGTATATAGAAAGAGATAGCTAAGTAGCTTATTCTAACTTTCCGTATCGCTTACGAGTCTACTAAGTATAGTATTTTTAAGTATAAGTCTATAGTTATAGATCGTTACGTCTCTAAGGATATAAGGAAGCTTATCCTCGATAGTTTCTATAAGGGGCTTTACGACGAATAGATTACCGATAGTAATATAGTTATTAATATTATAGTAGGCTTAGTCGTTATAGTTATAGCTATAGTTATAGGTTACGATATATAGTCTATTAAAGGGCTTAGGTAGAAAGGTAGCGTTTAGTTATATATATAAGGTTTCTACTATTACGGTGTAGGTGTCTTCCTAGTCGAGGTAGTTAGTAAATAGTATACGCTCGTCGACGACACTCGTTAGTTAGTTACTACCCTCGGAAACCTTATAGTCGTAGAAACCTTATATATATAACTAAACGCTACCTTTCTACCTAAGCCTCTTAATAGACTATATATCGTAACCTATAACTATAGCTATAACTATAACGACTAAGCCTACTATAACCGTCCCCTTCCCCCTAGTATCTAACCTAGACACGAACGACCTAGACACCTTAGAGTCCTTAACGACGAGCTATACGACGACGACTCTTACTAATAATAAGCTCCTCGCCGAGACCGGTAGCTCCGTCCTCCGCCTCCTTACACTAATAACGCTATATCTCTAAATTATTACTAGATAGACCTTCCTCTTTATTCTCTAATAAATCTATTTTACCCTTATTATTCTCTTCTTTAGAATCTAAATCTACTCTCCTCTCTTTCTTATTAGAACCTATCTCTATATCCTCCTTATCGCTCTCGACTATAATAGAATTACAGTTATCCTTTATAGTAGAGACTAGACTCTCCTCGGTATAATAGAAGAAAGAATAAGTACTAATAAAGTAGGCCTTCTTATACTACTAGACCTTAACCTAAGCCTTCTCTATAGCTATAGCGATCTCTATACGAATCTCTCTAATACGATTCTTAGTAGCTTAGAGATCGACACCTAGTAGAATATCTCTCTTCTCGATAATAGTAGGATCGTTCTAACGAATATAGCTAACTAGAGTATTACTAATAGGACTATCGATTTATAGAGTAATAGCTACGGGGAAAGTAGAGTATATACTTCCGTATATATTTAGCTTACTAGAAGGAGTCCTAGGACTAGAGCGCTTCTATATATAAGCGAGAGTAAGTTCGCTATATAAACTACTCTTAAACTACTCTAGAGTCTCGTAATCGGCACTAATTCTATAGAACTAAGGGAGTATAGTACGACGAATAGAATTAGTAGGACTAGTTAAACCGTATAGAGTATAAGGTATAGTAATATAAACGTTACTAGCCTTATAAATTATTAACTCCTAGTCGGCCTTATACTTCTTTATATCGTCCTACGTAAAGTACTTATCGGTGATATTAATAACTAGGGCGTTAGTAAGAACCTTACGAGCCTTTATATCCTAAACCTACTTCTTTATATAGTAATATATCTTAGGTATAACGATAGTATAATTCTTTAGCGTCTTATTATTAAGGCTAATAGAACCTTAGACGGTATCTTCTCTATACCTATTAGTAAGGTAGCTAGGGTTAACGTTAATATAATAGAACTATATATAATCTCTAGGGATAGTATATTTAGCGTAGTAAGGGTAGGAAATTAACTAAGTAAGCTTATTAAGACGACTAGTAATATATACTCGATAGTATTTAGGATCTATATATATAGTCTACTATCTAAGAGAGTGAAATATATTACGTAACTACTCTAGCTAGTTCTTACCCTTAGGATAACTAAAATAGTAAAGATATATATCTATCTCGGTATAGAAGATATCTATAAGAGGAGAATCCCCTTCGGCCTACTATTTAAAGATATTAATAACTATATTACTATCGGTAACCTATTCGTTGTAAAGCCTCTTATAGAAACTATCGAGAATAAGCTTCCTTATATCCTTAGAGATATAATAATCTATAACTATAGACTTATACTTAAAAATACTACGCTTAGTAGACTCGTAAGTAATACGGAAAGTTAGAATAAGCTACTTAGCTATCTCTTTCTATATACGTATTAAGTCTAGAGTACTCCTATAGTAGGCGTTATACTAATAGCGAATACGCCTAGCTAAAACTTCGTACTTAAGGTTAGTAAGTAGATATAGATAACGAGCTAGAAGACGAGTATATAAGTAATAGACGGTCGTATTAGTAGCTAAATCCTTACGTATCTAAGTGTTTATAATAATAGCGAGTTTAGAATTAAAGAGTAGCTCTTTTAAGGTAAACTTAGTCTTAACTCTCGGAGGGACTCTAGTATAGTTATACTCCTTCTTAGTTAATAAAGTAATAGCCTTACTCTTACCCTTATCCTATAGAGTAACTAATATAGAAATAGAGCGATTAGGTATCTCGTACTATCTATTACTATTATTAAATTCGTTAAAGTAACACTTCTTAGAAGAAGAATCTTTACGACTAGTCTCTACTAATAGAATAGCCTCTTATTCGACTAGCTCTTCTTTATCCTCTTCCTCTTCTAAGCGACTAAGATAGAGATATATAGAACGACGTAAGTAGCTTAAAACCTATACGGGAGTAGCCGCTCCTAAGTCTAGCTTAGGTCTAGTACTACCGAGGTTTACCTAAGAACTTTCTCCTACGAATATTATAGCTTTAGTAATACGTACTATATTAGTATTAGAAATACTAGAATAACTAGAAACCGAAGCTTAACGACTTCCGAACGTAGTAGTAGACGAGGTAGTAGAGGTACTACTAGTAATCTAGGATAGAGCGGGAACCTTATATAAGAAATCGAGCTTATTCTAGGCGAAATACTTAGTAAATT
Source organism: Elsinoe necatrix (assembly GCA_033846785.1). Classification (NCBI taxonomy): domain Eukaryota; kingdom Fungi; phylum Ascomycota; class Dothideomycetes; order Myriangiales; family Elsinoaceae; genus Elsinoe; species Elsinoe necatrix. The sequence goes on along the minus strand of JANZYI010000015.1, from coordinate 346,554 downwards.
ATCCTTTATAGACTATACGAAGCTCCTTTACGTTAAGTACCTTAACACTCGGCTACTTCGAGAATTCGACTAATTTAGCTATAGTAGTAATATCTTATAGGCGGATATCGTAACTAATAATACTCTTCGGGGTGCTAATACGTTTAATAGTTACGTAAACTACTATATTAATAGTTTAATAGAAAGTCTTCTCTCTAGAGATATAGTTAAACTACTAACGAGAACGATTCCCTAGACTAGAGTACTAATTCTTATAGAGCTCGTAGGACTACTTATAGTCCGAAACACTATACTAGAGAGCGCTATAATGTTCTAAGCTCTTATTCCTATTCTCCTTAACTCTCTCGTATATACTATAAGCCTTAGGAAATATTTCCTCCTAATCCTTCTTACTTAAGGCGATAATATTACCCTCGAGGAGACTATAGATAATATCGTAGGTAAGTGTCTCGACGTAGTTCTAAGCCTTTATAGCGATACTAAGGACCTACGCGATAAAATCTATATAGATATTATTATTACACTTATAAGTGTACTTTAAGACCTCCTTAGTATTTATAAAGCTCTTATCCTTATATATAAAGACTCCGACTCCTCTATTCTAACTACTACCTCTATTTATTACCTTAGAGTCGCTAGATAGGATTATTATACTTAAGGTAGAATTAGTCTTAGATAGACCTCTACCTCCCTATATAGTATAAAAGCTATAAGGCTATAAAACCCGTAGCTATCGATAGGGATTACGATTAAATAGCGTAGCTATTGTCTAATAACGCTATAGCCTCGTCTTACTACGAAAAGGAGACCTTCTAAGAGCTTCGTTAGATATATTATCTTATAGAAATAAAAGGTAGGTTTCTATAAGATATAGAAGATCGAGGGGTTATATTAGAAAATTTTCGCGTAGTAACACTAGCTCTACTATAGTAATATCTATATATAGGTACATCTAGTAAGCGCTATACCTCTTATAATTCGCTATATATAGTAGTACTATATATTTATATAGTACCTTTATACCTTCTTCCTCTTTATCCTTTTACTATACTATTTACTATATAGAACCTCTATAAATATATATAAAGAAATCGAATTCGGAACTAAGGAAACGTAGAAGTACTTCGAGGAAGTAATCTAGGTACTACGAATAGAAATAATAAAGGAAACCTTTTACCTTACTATTTATCTATTCTAATACCTCGTTAGATCTACTACCCTTAATAGTAGCGACGTAATATATATATAATAGTTATAACCGACTATATATATAATAAAAATCCCTCTTTTATTAACTCTACCTCCTCCCTCTAGTATCTAACCTAGACACTAAAGCTACTCTATAATCTCGTACTCGTCGCGATTAAAGCCCTCTAGACGTATAATCTCGACGATAGGTTCTTATTCTAATACGTAATAAAGTACTACTATATATACTTACTCCTTATCTACTAATAAGTACTTCTTTAATCTCCGACGTATATATATACTATAAACCTCGACGCTATCTAGCTTAGTAATCTTATCTAAACCTAAATCGTGAACTTTAATAATATAATATAGGCCCTACTATCTATTCTTAAGCTTATCTTATCGAATCTTCTTATAATAAGTATTATAGACTAGAATAATATCGTTAATATTAAGCTTATTATATTAAATTCTACGACGTAGATCCTATACCTCTTTATATTCTTAACGAAGACGATATATACGATCCTATATCTCCTAAAGATCCTTATCTCTCTATTTAAGTTATCGAGTATAAGTAGTAATAAGCTCTTCTATAGTACGAACCTATAACTAATCCTATATTCGCTAACTATAAATATCGAATTCTACTAGAAGGATAGTATCGGTCCTAAATATAAGTAACGAAGGTATTTAACTAGTAATCCTATTAATAGTTAAGCGTTTAGCCTATAGGACGTAAGTAAGATATTAAACTTATTAGCTATTATCCTTACCTATAATTTTCGAAAGACTATCTATAATATTTAGATACCCTCGTTTAGCCTTATTAGATTATAGATTATAGACTAAAGTAACGACGTAATCTATACTAAACTACTTAGCGAGAGAGTAGACTAACCCTTTAAACTCGGAACCTCTATCTACTACTAGTGTCTTAATAGCGCTAAACCTATATATAACCTCTTCGTATAGGAATTTCGTAGCGGACTTACTATCGGAATTATATAGTGCCTTAGTCTCTAGCTATAAACTAATAGCCTCCCGAGCAATAATAAGATATTAATATCCTTCTAATATAGGTATATAAACGATATCGATATACTACTTTATATAAAGAGTAGAGACGCTACTCGGATATAGCTCCTCTATTTCTCGTAAAAGCACTCTTCTTTAATATTCGTCGTACGTAGCTACGTAGTAACGAATATTAGTATATAGCGTCTTTTACTAGTACTAGTTAGTAATCTTTCTCTAAGTACCCTTACGACTCTTATAACTACTTCTATTATAAAGCTCTCTAATAATCTTATCTCTATAGTCCTCTATATCGACGACGTAGCGTAATAGTATTAACCTCTAACTACGTCTAAAAAGGTAACTATTATTAATAAGGAATATCGATATATTTCTTTTAAATTTAATAAATTCGGATATATCTAAATATAGCGGTCGTTATAACGTTATAAGATAGTCGGTAATGTCTTACGATTCTACTAAATATTCCTCGTAAACTAGAGTAGTTCGCTTATTACTCCTATCTACCTAGAGAGGACGAATAGATACGTAAAATAGCTCGGAATCGATTAAGTCGTCTACGTCTATATTATATGCCTTATTATTATTATCTAATAGACCTCGTATTACGAGACTCTAGAGTAGTTCGAGAGTAGTTCGTATAGCGAGCTTACTCTTGCTTATATATAGAAGCGTCCTAGTCCTAGGACTCCTTCTAGTAAGCTAAATATATACGGAAGTATATACTCTACTTTCTCCGCGGCTATTACTCTATAAATCGATAGTTCTATTAGTAACGCTCTAGTTAGCTATATTCGTTAGGACGATCCCGCTATCGTCGAGGAGAGAGATATTCTACTAGGTGTCGATCTCTAAGCTACTAAGGATTATATTAGAGAGATTCGTACGGAGATTACTATAGCTATAGAGAAGGCTTAGGTTAAGATCTAGTAGTATAAGAAGGCCTACTTTATTAGTACTCGTTCTTTCTTCTATTATACTAAGGAGGGCCTAGTCTCTACTACGAAGGATAACCCTAATCCTATTATAGTCGAGGGCGATAAGGAGGATATAGAGATAGGTTCTAATAAGGAAAGGAGGGAAGTAGATTTAGATTCTAAAGAAGAGAATAATAAGGGTAAAATAGATTTATTAGAGGATAAAGAGGAAGGTCTTTCTAGTAATAACTTAGAGATATAGCGTCGTTAGCGTAAGGAGGCGGAGGACGGAGCTACCGGCCTCGGCGAGGAGCTCGTTATTAGTAAGAGTTATCGTCGTATAGCTCGTCGTTAAGGACTCTAAGGCGTATAGGTCGTTCGTGTCTAGGTTAGACACTAGGGGGAAGGGGACGATTATAGTAGGCTTAGTCGTTATAGTTATAGCTATAGTTATAGGTTACGATATATAGTCTATTAAAGGGCTTAGATAGAAAGGTAGCGTTTAGTTATATATATAAGGTTTCTACGACTACGAGGTTTCCGAGGGTAGTAACTAACTAACGAGTATCGTCGACGAGCGTATACTATTCACTAACTACCTCGACTAGGAAGACACCTAATCCGTAATAATATAACTAATAACGAGCTACTCGTTCGATAGCTACTATAACACTACTCGATAATAATAGTAAGGTACTACCCCTAGTACTAAATTACTATTATTATAGTATAGGTGTCTTCCTAGTCGAGGTAGTTAGTAAATAGTATACGCTCGTCGACGACACTCGTTAGTTAGTTACTACTCTTAGAAACCTCGTAGTCGTAGAAACCTTATATATATAACTAAACGCTACCTTTCTACCTAAGCCCCTTAATAGACTATATATCGTAACCTATAACTATAGCTATAACTATAACGACTAAGCCTACTATACTACGACTACGAGGTTTCCGAGGGTAGTAACTAACTAACGAGTATCGTCGATAAGCGTATACTATTTACTAACTACCTCGACTAGGAAGACACCTATACTATAATAATAGTAATTTAGTACTAGAGGTAGTACCTTACTATTATTATCGAGTAGTATTATAGTAGCTATCGAACGAGTAGCTCGTTATTAGTTATATTAGGTTTAGACGTAGTTAGAGGTTAATACTGTTATGCCGCGTCGTCGATATAGAGGACTATAGAGATAAGATTATTAGAGAGCTTTATAATAGAAGTAGTTATAAGGGTCGTAAGGGTACTTAGAGAAAGATTACCGACTAGTACTAGTAGAAGACACTATATACTAATATTCGTTACTACGTAGCTATATACGACGAATATTAAAGAAGAGCGCTTTTACGAGAAATAGAGGAGCTATATCTAAGTAGCGTCTCTACCCTTTATACGAAGTAGTACGTTAATGTCGTTTATATATCTATATTAGAAGGATATTAATATCTTATTATTGCTCGAGAGGCTATTAGTTTATAGCTAGAGGCTAAGGTACTATATAATTCCGATAGTGTAGTAGGCTTAGTCGTTATAGTCATAGCTATAGTCACAGGTTACGATATATAGTCCATTAAAAGGCTTAGGTAGAAAGGTAGCGTTTAGTGATATATATAAGGTTTCTACGACTACGAGGTTTCCGAGGGTAGTAACCGACTAACGAGTGTCGTCGACGAGCGTATACTGTTCACTAAATACCTCGACTAGGAAGACACCTAAACCGTAATAATAGTAATTTAGTACTAGGGGTAGTGCCTTACTATTATTATCGAGTAGTGTTATAGTAGCTATCGAACGAGTAGCTCGTTGTTAGTTATATTAGGTTTATTAGGCTTATTAGGTTTATTAGGTTTCTTTAGTATTCTATAGCCGTTATTGTAGCACTATACGAGGACACTAGGATAAGACCGCCGCTATCTCTTAGGATTTAAAGTTTTTTTATACCTCCGAGGACGATTTCTAGTATACACGGAGCACGACGAGTTTCGTAACGGAGAATTAGTTAGGCATCTAGAAGACTCCGATAGGAGCGGCTATAGCTGCTCGATTTAAACGATATTCGATACGAGTATTAATTAGGAGTTTCTAACTCGTAAGAGTTATCTATATAGACGGAGAACATAGTAACCCTAGACCCGGAATAGACCTAGGTTTAGAAGTAGTAGAAGTGAACGGAGACGACGACTAATACGGAAGGACTAAGCCTTTATAGATAAAAGGGCTAAAAGTATACGATATAGCGTATAAGGGCTATCTAGATTTAGCCTAGGTACTACGTAGTAGTATAGAGTTTACTAATAGTTTATTTAAATACTAAGGTTAATCCTACTACTATTCGAAAACATCTTAGTAGCACTAGTTCTTTATTCTAAGAGGATATCGATGTTGCCGGAAGAGTTCGGTACTAGATAAAGATTTTCTAAATTCCGTAAAGCTACTTATTTAGTAGTAAGTAACGAGTCTAAGGACAAAGGAAACGTTATAATAAATACCGGCCTTAATCCGGAGAGTACCCCTCTCTCTTAGCTAATACCTCCTTCTATAGAGGAGCGTACGACCCCTTCGAACCTACTAAAGAACGAGGAACGGACTCCTCTAATAGCTAAAGGTTTAGCATTAATACAATAGGGAGAGTAGCCTTTTATAGTGTAGATAACCCTACTAGCTCCTAGCCCTAGGCAATAAGGTACTCCTTACTTCGACAGCTATAACGTTATAGAGTTTATAGAAGAATAGGAGACCTTTATTCGATCCTATAATCTTTCTAAGGAGGTTACTATTCGAAGGTTGCCTTAGTATTATAGCGTTAAGATCTATAGATAAGTAAAATCCTATCTTAGTTAGGCTTCGAGAGACTAGGTTAGTCTTAAGAAGGAGATAAAGCTTAGTTTCGAGGATAAGGACTCGGATTACCTAATAACGTCTCGTACTTATCTCGAATAACTAAGGGATACACCGAGAGAGACCTTCTCTAATATACTCTAGTACTATAGGATGTTTAGGAAGACTACCGACGCTCTAGGTAAGACTCGACTCGATATTATTACGAGGGGTACGTAGTTCACTAAAGGTCTTCTAGCTAATGTTCGTAGTTACGTTAGAGTAAAGAGTAGTATAGATATAAAGCACCCTAACACCTTTAAGGATTTTCCGAGGATCTACTATTTAGCTAAAGAAAAGATCTCTAAGATGCGACGACTCGAATCCTTTTAGTCGGTTCGTAAGGAGCGCGAGAAGGTTACGGCGGCTATTACTAAGGAAAGCACTACTCCGCCTCGTGTCCCTAACTTTTCTACTAAGGCTCTAACGAACACTCCTACTACTACCTCTCCTTCGGATTCGAGTATATAGGCTCTTTATAAGAGGATAGATAAGCTATCGGTCTAAGTTATATAAGTAATAAATGGCTAGTCTCTTCCTATAGGACTACCTCGTCTAGCCCCTATTACGTATTAGCCGTCTAGATTTACACTAGCGACCGGTTCGAATGCTATTCCTCTTAGTCCTCGTAGGTACTAGTACTATAAAAAGGAAGGTCACTCTCGACCTAATTACCTAGAGCTTCGAAAGCTTATTAATCTTAGTCTCCTATATTTAGAAGACAATAGCTTAGTTTAGGGAACCACGGAGAACCTATAGCGTCTAGTTAGTCGTCTAGTAAGACGTAATAAGGGAGCTACTTAATTATAATAAGAATAGGTTAAGGCTAGGCTCCGAGCTACGGGGAAGTTAGCGGTTAATAACCTAGACTATAAGATACTAACTATCGACGATAATTCTAAGGATAAAGCGTCTAAGTCTATTTAGTGTAAGGATTTCTACCTAGAGAATCTAGTTAGGAGGGATAATAACGATAATAACGACTTCGTTAAGGAAGTTCCGGTTATAGCTACTACTTAGCCAAGTACTATACCTCGCGATGCTCGAACGGATAAAGGTAAGGGTCCTACTAATAGAGTCACTAAGGTAGGTCCTTCTAAACCGTCCTATAGCGTTACTAAGTCCCTTCGCACTAGTACTTATCGTCCGGTAGCTATTACTAATATTCCGGAAGGTGTAACTATTACTAGGTCTCGTTTAGCCACCGTTAAAGCCGTTACTAAGACTAAGGAGGAAGACGCCGACATAGAGGATCTAGTCGCTAAGGAGGCTCCTCGACCTATAAAGCGTGTTCCTCGCACTAAACGCTTCGATAAGGTTCTACAATAGGTCACTAATCCGTAGTAAGCTATATAATCCTTATTAAACTCTAATATTATAATAAGGATAGAGTCTCTCCTCGGAATCTTATAACCGTTATCTAAGATCTTTTATCGAAGGTTCGATAACCCTAATCTTCCTAGTAATAATATTCCCGAGCTCTTCCGCCCTCGTACCGAGGTAAATCTAGTCTAATAACCGGAGGAATTCGTGAATCTCGATCCTAATACGGATATAGATTAGAAGGGAGCTTCCGCTAATTTAATAACTATCGCTAGTCCGAGGTTAATTACTAGTCTTAGGTATAATATAACTACGGTTCGTACGCTTCTCGATAGCGGTACTAAATATAACCTTATATCGTTAAGGTTAGCTAAGGAACTAGGTTTGCCGATCTAGCGAGATATTAAGATTATTATAGATAGTGTAATAGGTATAGGCTCTTTCTCTAGGGCTTATATTAATATGCCCGTTAACGTTAGAGGTGTCGTTATCTATACGCATTTCTTATTAACTAGGAAGAGGTCAGAATACGTTATTCTAGGAAGGCCTTTCGAACGTAAGTCTCGTCTTATTTCTTAAAATATAGATAATAGTTCCTAGTATAGGACGATCTAGTCGGCTAATAGTTCGTAAAAGGTTACCTTTTAGGGTGCGAAATCGAGCGGACCGAAGAATAGATCTTTCTACGAGTTAACGAGGTTATCGAGGTCTTTAAACGATTAGGCGGCATCGGTCCCGGCTATAATGTTACGCGAGGAGAGCCGGGATATCGACTAGGAGTTTCGGTTTCTATTTCTTCTTTATAGGTTACTTATAGTTCGGATCTCCCTATTTCTTATATTAATAATAGGTGCACGGATTTAATTCTTTATAAACTACTAGAAAACGACAAAAACAATTCTCTACTTTTATAGGTTACTTAGGATAAGGGAGTTCGTGCATTTAAGAGGAGTATAGGAGAACGGGAGGATTTCCTTTTTAGGAATAGCGTAAAAATTCCTAGATCTAAGCCGGGCTTAGAACTAGCATTACCGGAGATTTACCGAATTCGCCGTATAGCTAATGTTCTATCCTCTAAAGGGGCACGGCTAGCTAACCTACTACGTAGATGTTTTTAGTTTATACCGTTATTAGAGGACGATAGTGTGCCTCGGATCTCTCGAAAGAATAATATCCAATTAATGCTTACTACTATACGGCTTAGAATACGTCGAGCCTCCCGCGGAGTGCCGAGGGTAGGGGTGAATACCTTATATAAAAGGAAGGATAAGAAGGTTCGGCTAGTAGATACTTCGATCTTAGACGGTTCTACACCTAGAGGGGTGAATACGTGGCGAGAATAGTGCTTAGCTCGTGAAGCATTACGACCTTTCCGGTTAGCGCTATATAGTTACCTACTTATTACTAAGTTTTCCGATATTAAGGAGCGATCGCGACTTACACCCGAGAGAGAGCGTAAGCTTATTATTAGTTACGAAGTTACTCTAGCTAAATAGGAGGTATTAATATAAGTACTCCTAAACCGAGAAGCCGTTCTAGCTTAGGACTTCTCCGAGATTAGTACGGTAAAAAGTGACATTACGCCGGCGTAGTCTATTAGGACTATAGACTACACGCCGTAGTAGGAACCTAGTTTCCCTATTCCGCGATCCTTAATAGGTATCGTAGTAGATATAGTAAAAGAGAGGATTACGAACGGGCTCCTTAAGCTAAGTTACGCACCGTATAGGAATCCCTATTTCCTAGTTAAGAAGAAGGATACGAATAAGTATCGGCTAGTTAATGCGGCGATAAGTATTAATCGCGTAACGATTAGAGATGCTAACCTCTCTCCTTCCGTAGATAAATTCTCGGAGTCTTTTACTAGTATATATATCGCCTTACTCGTGGATTACTTTTCCGGATACGACTAAGTCCCCCTTACGGAGGAAAGCCGCAATATTACCTTATTTATAACACCTATTAGACTCGTCCGATAGATAAGACTTCCTTAGGGAGCTACGAATTTAGTTACGTAGTTCTATAGGATTAATAACACGATTCTACGGGATTAGATACCTTACGATGCGTAACCTTTCGTAGACGATAATAGCATTAAGGGACCTCGTACGGATTATAGTAGAGAGGAGTCTTTTCCTAGTATTAGACGTTTTATGCTCGAACACATATAGACGTTAGACTATACGCTTACCGATATAGAGAGAGCTAGAGTTACTATTTCTAGTAGAAAGTCCTAGTTTTTATAGTTAGGTCTTAAGGTAGTAGGGTTTATCTATGATTCTAGAGGACGTTATCTAGACTAGTCTAAGATCGTTAAGATTATAGAGTGGCCGCTATATAAGAACGGTACGGAGGTGCGCGCCTTCCTTAGTATCTATATATATTACCGTATATAGGTTAAGGATTTTACTGTCGTCGCCTAGCCGTTATATTAGCTACTACGAGCTAGTGTTGTTTTCGAATAGACCGAGGAGGTATAATCCTCTATAAACGTACTTAAATAAGCGCTAACTTCTACACCCGCACTTACGTCGATTAATTATAGTAAACAAGCCGGATCGATTATCTTAGCTATAGACGCTAGTTTAATAGGATAGGGTGCAATCCTTATGTAGGAGAGTTCGGAGGCTAAGAAGAAACGCTATATCGTTCGATTCGAATCTAGTATATAGTCTAAAGCCGAAAAGAAGTATAATACTAGTAAGAGGGAGTGCCGCGGCGTGCTTAAGGCACTATAGAAGGTCCGTTCGTATCTTTATAGAGTCCTATTTATTATCGAGACGGACGCTAACACCTTAGTAGCATAACTTAATCGATCCGCTACTAATCTTCCTAGTTCGGTTACCGCCTAGTAGATTACGTAGATACGCTTATTCGCCTTCGACGTTCGACATGTTCCTAGCAAGAAGAATAGAGCTACTAATAGGCTTTCTCGCCGCCTACGAGGTCCGTCGGACAATGATAATAAGGCATATAATATGAACGTAGACGACTTAATCGATTCCGAGCTATTTTACGTATCTATTCGTCCTCTCTAGGTAGATAGGAGTAATAAGCGAACTACTCTAGTTCGCGAGGAATATTTAGTAGAATCGTAAGACATTGCCGACTATCTTATAACGTTACGACGACCGCCGCATTTAGACACCTCCGAATTTATTAAATTTAAGAGGAATACGTCGATGTTCCTTGTTAATAATAGTTACCTTTTTAGACGTAGTTAGAGGTTAATGCCGTTACGCCACGTCGTCGATATAGAGGACTATAGAGATAAGATCATTAAAGAGCTTTATAACGGAAGTAGTTATAAGGGTCGTAAGGGTACTTAGAGAAAGATTGCCGACTAGTACTAGTAGAAGACGCTATATGTTAATGTTCGTCACTACGTAGCTACGTACGACGAATGTTAAAGAAGAGCGCTTTTACGAGAAACGGAGGAGCTACATCCGAGCGGCGTCTCTACCCTTTATACGAAGTAGTACGTCGATGTCGTTTATATACCTATATCGGAAGAATATTAATATCTTATTATTGCTCGGGAGGCCGTTAGCTTATAGCTAGAGGCTAAGGCACTATATAATTCCGATAGTAAGTCCGCTACGAAATTCCTATACGAAGAGGTTATATATAGGTTTAGCGCTATTAAGACACTAGTAGTAGATAGAGGTTCCGAGTTTAAAGGGTTAGTCTACTCTCTCGCCGAGTAGTTTAGTATAGATCACGTCGTTACTTTAGCCTATAATCTATAATCTAATAAGGCTAAACGAGGGCATCCGAACATTATAGATAGTCTTTCGAAGATCACGGGTAAGGACAATAGCTAATGGGTTCAATATCTTACTTACGTCCTATAGGCTAAACGGTTAACTATTAATAGGATCACCGGTTAAACACCTTCGTTACTTATATTTAGGACCGACACTATCCTTCTAGTAGAATTCGATATTTATAGTTAGCGAATATAGGATTAGTCGTAGGTTCGCACTATAGAAGAGCTTATTACTACTCGTGCTCGATAACTTAAACGGAGGAACGAGGATCTTTAGGAGACGTAGGATCGTATATATCGTCTTCGTTAAGAATATAAAGAGGCATAGGATCTACGTCGCCGGATTTAACATAATAAGCTCAATATTAACGATATCGTCCTAGTCTATAACACTTATTATAAGAAGATTCGACAAGATAAGCTTAAGAATAGGTAGCGAGGCCTGTATCGCATTGTCAAAGTTCACGATTTAGGTTTATATAAGATTACCGAGCTTAATAGCGTCGAGGTTCGTAGTATATACACACGTCGGAGATTAAAGAAGTACTTGTCGGTAGATAAGGAGTAAGTGTATATAGTAGCACTTCGTTACGCATTAGAATAAGAACCTATCGTCGAGATTACACGTCTAGAGGGCTTTAATCGCGACGAGTACGAGATTATAGAGTAGCTTTAGTGTCTAGGTTAGACACTAGAGAGAGAGGGAGGGGGTAGGGTTAATAAAAGAGGGATTTTCATTATATATATAGTCGGTTACAACCATTATGTATATATTACGTCGCCGCTGTTAAGGGTGGTAGATCTAACGAGGTGTTAGAACAGATAAACGGTAAGGTGAAAGGTTTCCTTTATTATTTCTATTCGTAGTACCTAGATTACTTCCTCGAAGTACTTCTACGTTTCCTTAGTTCCGAATTCGATTTCTTTGTGTGTATTTACGGAGGTTCTATATAGTAAACGGTGTAGTAAAAGAACAAAGAGGAAGAAGGTGTAAAGGTGCTATATAAATATATAGTGCTGCCGCACATAGCGAATTATAAGAGGTGTAGCGCTTACTAGATGCACCTATATATAGATGTTACTATAGTAGAGCTAGTGTTGCCGCGCGAAAATTTTCTAATATAACCCCTCGATCTCCTATACCTTATAGAAACCTACCTTTTATTTCCGTAAGATAATATATCTAACGAAGCTCTTAGAAGGTCTCCTTTTCGTGGCAAGACGAGGCTATAGCGTTATTAGACAATAGCTACGCCATTTAATCGTAATCCCTATCGATAACTACGGGTTTCACGGCCTTATAGTATTTACGCTATATAGGGAGGTAGAGGTTAGCCTAAGGCTAATCCTACCTTAAGTATAATAATCCTATCTAGCGATTCTAAGGTAATAAACGGAGGTAGTAGTTAGAACGGAGGAGTCGGAGTCTTTACGTATAAGGACAAGAGCTTTACGAATACCGAGGAGGTCTTAAGGTACGCCCGTAAGTGTAACAATAATATCCGTATAGATTTCATCGCGTAGGTCCTCGGTATCGCTATAAAGGCTTAGAACTACGTCGAGACACTTACCTACGACATTATCTATAGTCTCCTCGAGGGTAATATCGTCGCCTTAAGTAAGAAGGATTAGGAGGAGATGTTTCCTAAGGCTTATAGTATATACGAGAGAGTTAAGGAGAACAGGAATAAGAGTTTAGAACATTATAGCGCTCTCTAACGTAGCGTTTCGGACTACGAGTAGTCCTACGAGCTCTATAAGGATTAGTACTCTAGTTTAGGGGATCGTTCTCGTTAGTAGTTTAACTATATCTCTAGGGGGAAGACTTTCCGTTAGACTATTAATATAGTGGTTCGCGTAACTATTAAACGTATTAGCACCCCGAAGAGTATTATTAGTTATAACGTCCGCCTATAAGACATTACTACTATAGCTAAATTAGTCGAATCCTCGAAGTAGCTAAGCGTTAAGGCACTTAACGTAAAGGAGCTTCGTATAGTCCGTAAAGGATAATTCACTAAGTATTTCGCCTAGAATAAGCTCGGTTTCTTATATAAGGTTCCCGCTCCGTCCTAGATCACTAGTAGCACTCCTACTACCTCGTCTACTACTACGTCCGGAAGTCGTTAAGCTTCGGTTTCTAGTTATCCTAGTGTTTCTAACACTAACGCGGTGCGCATTACTAAAGCTATAATATTCGTAGGAGGAAGTTCTCGGGTAAACCTCGGTAGTGCTAGACCTAAGCCGGGCTTAGGAGCGGCTACTCCCGTATAGGTTTTAAGCCGCTTACGTCGTTCTATACGTCTCCGTCTTAGTCGCTTAGAGGAAGAAGAAGAGGATAAAGAAGAGCTAGTCGAATAAGAGGCTATTCCGTCGGTAGAGACTAGTCGTAAAGGTTCTCCTTCTAAGAAGCGTCGCTTTAACGAATTCGATGATAGTAATAGGTAGTACGAGATACCCGATCGCTCTATTTCTACATTAGTTACTCCGTAGGACAAGGGTAAGAGTAAGGCCGTTACTTCGTCGACTAAGAAGGAGTGTAACTATACTAGAGTCCCTCCGAGGGTTAAGGCCGAGTTTACCTTAAAGGAGCCGCTCTCTAATTCCGAACTCGCCGTCATTATAAACACTTAGATACGTAAGGATTTAGCTACTAATGCGACCGTCTATTACTTATATACTCGTCTTCTAGCTCGTCGTCTATACCTACTTACTAACCTTAAGTACGAAGTTTTAGCTAGGCGTATTCGCTATTAGTATAACGCCTACTACGGGGGCACTCTAGACTTAATGCGTGTACAGAAAGAGATAGCTAAGTAGCTTATTCCAACTTTCCGTGTCGCTCGAGAGTCTACTAAGCGTAGTGTTTTTAAGTATAAGTCTATAGTTATAGATCGTTACATCTCTAAGGATACGAGGAAGCTTATCCTCGATAGTTTCTATAAGGGGCTTTACGACGAATAGGTTGCCGACGGTAATATAGTTATTAACATCTTTAAATAGTAGGCCGAAGGGGATTCTCCTCTTATAGATATCTTCTACACTAAGATAGATATATATCTTTACTATTTCGGTCATCCTAAGGGCAAGAACTAGCTAGGGTAGTTACGTAATATATTTCACTCTCTCGGATAGTAGGCTATACGTATAGATCCTAAATACTATCGAGTATATGTTACTAGTCGTCCCGACAAGCTTACTTAGTTAATTTCCTACCCTTACTACGCTAAATACACCGTCCCTAGAGATTACACGTAGTTCCGTTATATTAACGTCAACCCTAGCCGCCTTACTAATAGGTATAGAGGCGATGCTATCTAAGGTTCTATTAGCCTTAACGATGAGACGCTAAAGAATTACACTATCGTTGTGCCTAAGATATATTACTATATAAAGGAGTAGGTTTAGGATATAAAGGCTCGTAAGGTTCTTACCGACGCCCTAGTTATTAATATTACCGATAAGCACTTTACGTAGGACGATATTAAGAAGTATAAGGCCGACTAGGAGTTAATAATTTATAAGGCTAGTAACGTTCGTATTACTATACCTTATACCCCGCATAGTTCGACTAGTCCTACCGATTCTATTCGTCGTACTATGCTCCCTTAGTTCTATAGGATTAGTGCCGATTACGAGACTCTAGAGTAGTTCGAGGGTAGTTCGTATAGCGAGCTTACTCTCGCTTATATATAGAAGCGCCCTAGTCCTAGAACTCCTTCTAGTAAGCTAAATATGTACGGAAGTGTACACTCTACTTTCCCCGCCGCTATTACTCTATAAATCGATAGTCCTATTAGTAACGCTCTAGTTAGCTATATTCGTTAGGACGATCCCGCCGTCGTCGAGGAAAGAGACATCCTATTAGGTAACGATCTCTAAGCTACCGAGGATCGTATTAGGGAGATTCGTGCGGAGATTACTATAGCTATAGAGAAGGCTTAGGTTAAGGTCTAGTAGTATAAGAAGGCCTACTTTATTAGTGCTCGTTCTTTCTTTCGTTATACCGAGGAGGGCCTAGTCCCTGCCGCGAAAGATAACCCTAATCCTATTATAGTCGAGGGCGATAAGGAGGATATAGAGATAGGTTCTAATAAGGGAGGGGGGGAAGTAGATTTAGATTCTAAAGAAGAGGATAATAAGGGTAAAATAGATTTATCGGAGGATAAAGAGGAAGGTCTTTCTAGTAATAACTTAGAGACATAGCGTCGTTAGCGTAAGGAGGCGGAGGACGGAGCTACCGGCCTCGGCGAGGAGCTCGTTATTAGTAAGGGTCGTCGTCGTATAGTTCGTCGTTAAGGACTCTAAGGCGTATAGGTCGTTCGTGTCTAGGTTAGACACTAGGGGGAAGGGGACGGTTATAGTAGGCTTAGTCGTTATAGTTATAGCTATAGTCATAGGTTACGATATATAGTCTATTAAAAGGCTTAGGTAGAAAGGCAGCGTTTAGTGATGTATATAAGGTTTCTACGACTACGAGGTTTCCGAGGGTAGTGACCGACTAACGAGTGTCGTCGACGAGCGTATACTGTTCACTAAATACCTCGACTAGGAAGACACCTAAACCGCAACAATAGTAAGTCCGCTACGAAATTCCTATATAAAGAGATTATATATAGGTTTAGCGCTATTAAGACACTAGTAGTAGATAGAGGTTCCGAGTTTAAAGGGTTAGTCTACTCCCTCGCTAAGTAGTTTAGTATAGATTACGTCGTTACTTTAGCCTATAATCTATAATCTAATAAGGCTAAACGAGAGTATCTAAATATTATAGATAGTCTTTCGAAGATTACGAGTAAGAATAATAGCTAATAGGTTTAATACCTTACTTACGTCCTATAGGCTAAATAGTTAACTATTAATAGGATTACTAGTTAAATACCTTTATTACTTATATTTAGGACCGATACTATCCTTCTAGTAGAATTCGATATTTATAGTTAGTAAATATAGGATTAGTCGTAGGTTTACACTATAGAAGAACTTATTACTACTTATACTCGATAACTTAAATAGAGAGATAAGGATCTTTAGGAGATATAGGATCGTATATATTGTCTTCGTTAAGAATATAAAGAGGTATAGGATCTACGTTGTAGGATTTAATATAATAAGCTTAATATTAACGATATCGTCCTAGTCTATAATACTTATTATAAGAAGATTCGATAAGATAAGCTTAAGAATAGATAGTAGGGCCCGTATCGTATTATTAAAGTTCACGATTTAGGTTTATATAAGATTACTAAGCTAGATAGCGTCGAGGTTCGTAGTATATATATACGTCGGAGATTAAAGAAGTACTTATTAGTAGATAAGGAGTAAGTATATATAGTAGCACTTCGTTACGTATTAGAATAAGAACCTATCGTCGAGATTATACGTCTAGAGGGCTTTAATTACGACGAGTACGAGATTATAGGGTAGCTTTAGTATCTAGGTTAGATACTAGAGAGAGAGGGTAGAGTTAATAAAAGAGGGATTTTTATTATATATATAGTCGGTTATAACTATTATATATATATTACGTCGCTACTATTAAGGGTAGTAGATCTAACGAGGTATTAGAATAGATAAATAGTAAGGTAAAAGGTTTCCTTTATTATTTCTATTCGTAGTACCTAGATTACTTCCTCGAAGTACTTCTACGTTTCCTTAGTTCCGAATTCGATTTCTTTATATATATTTATAGAGGTTCTATATAGTAAATAGTATAGTAAAAGAATAAAGAGGAAGAAGGTATAAAGGTACTATATAAATATATAGTACTACTATATATAGCGAATTATAAGAGGTATAGCGCTTACTAGATGTACCTATATATAGATATTACTATAGTAGAGCTAGTGTTGCCGCGCGAAAATTTTCTAATATAACTCCTCGATCTCCTATACCTTATAGAACCTACCTTTTATTTCTATAAGATAATATATCTAACGAAGCTCTTAGAAGGTCTCCTTTTCGTAGTAAGATAAGGCTATAGCGTTATTAGATAATAGCTACGCTATTTAATTATAATCCCTATCGATAACTATAGATTTTATAGCCTTATAGCTTTTACGCTATATAGAGAGGTAGAGGTTAGTCTAAGACTAATCCTACCTTAAGTGTAATAATCCTATATAGCGATTCTAAGGTAATAAATAGAGATAGTAGTTAGAATAGAGGAGTTAGAGTCTTTACGTATAAGGATAAGAGCTTTACGAATACCGAGGAGGTCTTAAAGTACGCCTATAAGTATAATAATAATATCCGTATAGATTTCATCGCGTAGGTCCTTAGTATCGCTATAAAGGCTTAGAACTACGTCGAGACACTTACCTACGATATTATCTATAGTCTCCTCGAGAGTAATATTATTACCTTAAGTAAGAAGGATTAGGAGGAAATATTTCCTAAGGCTTATAGTATATATAAGAGAGTTAAGGAGAATAGGAATAAGAGCTTAGAATATTATAGCGCTCTCTAGCGTAGCGTTTTAGACTACGAGTAGTCCTATAAGCTCTATAAGGATTAGTATTCTAGTCTAGGGGATTATTCTCGTTAGTAGTTTAACTATATCTCTAGGGAGAAGACTTTCTATTAGACTATTAATATAGTAGTTCGCGTAACTATTAAACGTATTAGTACTCCGAAGAGTATTATTAGTTACGACGTCTACCTATAAGATATTACTACTATAGCTAAATTAGTTAAATCCTCGAAGTAGCTAAGTATTAAGGTACTTAATGTAAAGAAGCTTCGTATAGTCTATAAAGGATAATTTACTAAGTATTTCGCCTAGAATAAGCTCGATTTCTTATATAAGGTTCCCGCTCTATCCTAGATTACTAGTAACACCTCTACTACCTCGTCTACTACTACGTTCGGAAGTCGTTAAGCTTCGGTTTCTAGTTATTCTAGTATTTCTAATACTAACGTAGTATATATTACTAAAGCTATAATATTCGTAGGAGAAAGTTCTTAGGTAAACCTCGGTAGTACTAGACCTAAGCTAGGCTTAGAAGTAGCTACTTCTATATAGGTTTTAAGCCGCTTACGTCGTTCTATACGTCTCTATCTTAGTCGCTTAGAAGAAGAAGAGGATAAAGAAGAGCTAGTCGAATAAGAGGCTATTCTATTAGTAGAGACTAGTCGTAAAGGTTCTCCTTCTAAGAAGCGTCGCTTTAACGAATTCGATAATAGTAATAGATAGTATAAGATACCTAATCGTTCTATTTCTATATTAGTTACTCTATAGAATAAGGGTAAGGGTAAGGCTATTACTTTATTAACTAAGAAGGAGTATAACTACACTAGAGTCCCTCTAAGAGTTAAGGCTAAGTTTACCTTAAAGGAGCTACTCTCTAATTCTAAACTCACTATTATTATAAACACTTAGATACGTAAGGATTTAGCTACTAATACGACCGTCTATTACTTATATACTCGTCTTCTAGCTCGTCGTCTATACCTACTTACTAACCTTAAGTACGAAGTTTTAGCTAGGCGTATTCGCTATTAGTATAACGTCTACTATAGGGATACTCTAGACTTAATATATATATAGAAAGAGATAGCTAAGTAGCTTATTCTAACTTTCCGTATCGCTTACGAGTCTACTAAGTATAGTATCTTTAAGTATAAGTCTATAGTTATAGATCGTTATATCTCTAAGGATATAAGGAAGCTTATCCTCGATAGTTTCTATAAGAGGCTTTACGATAAATAGGTTACCGATAGTAATATAGTTATTAATATCTTTAAATAGTAGGCCGAAGGGGATTCTCCTCTTATAGATATCTTCTATACCGAGATAGATATATATCTTTACTATTTTAGTTATCCTAAGAGTAAGAACTAGCTAGGGTAGTTACGTAATATATTTTACTCTCTTAGATAGTAGGCTATACGTATAGATCCTAAATACTATCGAGTATATATTACTAGTCGTCCTAATAAGCTTACTTAGTTAATTTCCTACCCTTACTACGCTAAATATACCGTCTCTAGAGATTATACGTAGTTCTATTATATTAACGTTAACCCTAGCTACCTTACTAATAGGTATAGAGGAGATACTATCTAAGGTTCTATTAGTCTTAATAATAAGACACTAAAGAATTATACTATTATTATACCTAAGATATATTACTATATAAAGGAGTAGGTTTAGAATATAAAGGCTCGTAAGGTTCTTACTAACGCTCTAGTTATTAATATTACTAATAAGTACTTTATATAGGACGATATTAAGAAGTATAAGGCCGACTAGGAGTTAATAATTTATAAGGCTAGTAACGTTCGTATTACTATACCTTATACCTCGTATAGTTCGACTAGTCCTACTAATTCTATTCGTTATACTATACTCCCTTAGTTCTATAGGATTAGTACTAATTACGAAACTCTAGAGTAGTTCGAGAGTAGTTTATATAGCGAGCTTACTCTCGCTTATATATAGAAGTACTCTAGTCCTAGGACTTCTTCTAGTAAGCTAAATATATATAGAAGTATATACTCTACTTTCTCTACTACTATTACTCTATAAATCGATAGTCCTATTAGTAATACTCTAGTTAGCTATATTCGTTAGAACGATTCTACTATTATCGAGGAAAGAGATATCCTACTAGGTATTAATCTCTAAGCTACTAAGGATTATATAGGGGAGATTTATACGGAGATTACTATAGCTATAGAGAAGGCTTAGATTAAGGTCTAGTAGTATAAGAAGGTCTACTTTATTAGTACTCGTTCTTTCTTCTATTATACTAAGGAGGGCCTAGTCTCTACTATAAAGGATAATCCTAATCCTAATATAGTCGAGAGCGATAAGGAGGATATAGAGATAGGTTCTAATAAGGAAGAGAGGGAAGTAGATTTAGATTCTAAAGAAGAGAATAATAAAGATAAAATAGATTTATTAAAGGATAAAGAGGAAGGTCTTTCTAGTAATAACTTAGAGATATAGCGTTGTTAGCGTAAGGAGGTAGAGGACGGAGCTACTAGCCTTAGTAAGGAGCTCGTTATTAGTAAGAGTCGTCGTTATATAGCTCGTTATTAAGGACTCTAAGGCGTATAGGTCGTTTATATCTAGGTTAGACACTAGAGGAGAGAGGATAGTTATAGTAGACTTAGTCGTTATAGTTATAGCTATAGTTATAGATTACGATATATAGTCTCTTAAAGGGCTTAGGTAGAAAGGTAGCGTTTAGTTATATATATAAGGTTTCTACGACTATAAGGTTTCCGAGAGTAGTAACTAACTAACGAGTATCGTCGACGAGTATATACTATTTACTAACTACCTCGACTAGGAAGATACCTATACCGTAATAATATTTTTAAATAGTAGGCTAAAGGGGATTCTCCTTTTATAGATATCTTCTATACTAAGATAGATATATATCTTTACTATTTCGGTTATCCTAAGAGTAAGAACTAGCTAGAGTAGTTATATAATATATTTTACTCTCTCGGATAGTAGGGTATATATATAGATCCTAAATACTATCGAGTATATATTACTAGTTATCCCGATAAGCTTACTTAGTTAATTTCCTACTCTTACTATACTAAATATACTATCCCTAGAGATTATACGTAGTTCTACTATATTAACGTTAACCCTAGCTACTTTACTAATAGATATAGAGGAGATACTATCTAAGGTTCTATTAGCCTTAATAATAAGACGCTAAAGAATTATACTATTATTATACCTAAGATATATTACTATATAAAGGAGTAGGTTTAGGATATAAAGGCTTATAAGGTTCTTACTAACGCTCTAGTTATTAATATTACTAATAAGTACTTTACGTAGGACGATATTAAGAAGTATAAGGCTAACTAGGAGTTAATAATTTATAAGGCTAGTAATGTTCGTATTACTATACCTTATACTCTATATAGTTCGACTAGTCCTACTAATTCTATTTATCGTACTATACTCCCTTAGTTCTATAGAACTAGTACCGATTACGAGACTCTAGAGTAGTTTAAGAGTAGTTTATATAGCGAGCTTACTCTCGCTTATATATAGAAGCGCTCTAGTCCTAGGACTCCTTCTAGTAAGCTAAATATATATAGAAGTATATACTCTACTTTCCCCGCTACTATTACTCTATAAATTAATAGCTCTATTAGTAATACTCTAGTTAGTTATATTTATTAGGATAATTCTACTATTATCGAGGAAAGAGATATCCTACTAGGTATCGATCTCTAAGCTACTAAGGATTATATTAGAGAGATTTATACGGAGATTACTATAGCTATAGAGAAAGCTTAGGTTAAGGTCTAGTAGTATAAGAAGGCCTACTTTATTAGTACTCGTTCTTTCTTCTATTATACTAAGGAGGGCCTAGTCTCTACTACGAAGAATAATCCTAATCCTAATATAGCTAAGAGTAATAAGGAGAATATAGAGATAGGTTCTAATAAGGAAGAGAGGGAAGTAGATTTAGATTCTAGAGAAGAGAATAATAAGGGTAAAATAGATTTATTAGAGGATAAAGAGAAAGGTCTTTCTAGTAATAATTTAGAGATATAGCGTCGTTAGCGTAAGAAGGCGAAGGATAGAGCTACCGGCCTTAGCGAGGAGCTTATTATTAGTAAGGGTTATCGTCGTATAGCTCGTTATTAAGGACTCTAATACGTATAGGTCGTTTATATCTAGATTAGATACTAGAGAGAAGAGGATAGTTATAGTAGGCTCGGTCGTTATAGTTATAGCTATAGTTATAGGTTATAATATATAGTCTATTAAAGGGCTTAGGTAGAAAAGTAGCGAGCGGTTATATATATAAGGTTTCTACGACTATAAGGTTTCTAAGAGTAGTAACTAACTAACGAGTGTCGTCGACGAGCGTATACTATTTACTAACTACCTCGACTAGGAAGACACTCTTACTATAATAATACTAGCGCTTTAGCTAGTAGTAGTAGTACTACTCGAGCTAATAGCCTCTTCTTATAGCTAGAGTAATAAGCTAATAACGTAGAGGGGCGCTTTCTAGCTATCTAAGCTAAGTTAGCCTATATAGCTCTATTACACCTCTTCTATAGCTTTACTTTTTAGACAACGACGAGGTTTAAGTACGTATATCTAGCTATTTTCTATATAGATAGCTAGCTACTAAATTTTGCTAAGGTAACGTTATAAAAAAAAGCACTAAGATCTAGGGCGGCTCGTTTAAGCTAAATACTACTATAGCTAATCTAATAGTATAGTAGCTATAAGGCATTAGTAGCTATAGCTACTTAAGCTACTAGTCTTTTAAGAGCTTAGTCTAAAGAAGGAGAAGCTAGATATAGCTAAGGAGCTAGAGCTAGAGCTAGAGTAGTAGTAAGGTATACTTATAGAGGTATCTACTAAGCTAGATTAATCTTATTAAGGGGGCTTAATAAGCGCGTTAGAAAGGATAATAGCGGTGACGATTAGACTAGTAGTAATAATACTAGTACTTTAGCTAGTAGTAGTAGTAGTAGTAGTACTACTCGAGCTAATAGCCTCTTCTTGTAGCTAGAGCGACGAGCTAACGACGTAGAGGGGCGCTTTCTAGCTATCTAAGCTAAGTTAGCCTATATAGCTCTATTACACCTTTTCTATAGCTTTACTTTTTACGGAGGCAACGGCGAGGTTCAAGCACGTATATCTAGCTATTTTCTATATAGACAGCTGGCCACCAAATTTTGCTAAGGCGACGTCTCGAAAAAAAAAGCGCCAAGATCCGGGGGGTGCTCGTTTGAACTGAATTCGACTGTAAAAAATTCAAGATAGTCATAGACATGAGATACAGCCACATTCATGGAAGACACCAGCCGACAAGCTCAAATTGTCATTCATTCCTGGATAAACCTGTCGCACTCTCCGCTTGAGTTATATTGTGAATCCAATAGCAAGGAAAACGTAGCCAAGCACTGCGGTGCCGACCCACTGCATGCAAGACAATCCCTGTGAGCCTGTCGAGACTGCGCCTCCTGTCGCTATAGCCTGTGAAGCCTGGCTGGTCTGCGTCGTCGCTACACTAGCTCCCAGTGTCGTCGTGGCCGAGCTCGTAGTCGTCGCGTCAGACACTGCCAGTCCAGTGCCGTCCGTGGAGATGCTCATGCGTGTCGTGCTAGAAGGCTGAGGAAAGGTGGTGGTAGTGATCGGAGATTCGTCAGCTTGATCGACATATACGATAGCGCTGTAGAAATCCTGCAGTAGTGGTTGGGGTGCCAGGCTGTCATCAGTGCGGTCGCTATCAGTCGCAGTGCGATTATAACACTCTAGCTGGCCGGGTGTGTCGCCTACGTAACATTGGCGGACGGTCGAGGGCGGGAAGTATTCCTCAATGAACGGTGCCTCGATGTTCTCATAGTTGGTCGTCTCGTCGTAGTAGTACTGATCGGCCAAGTCTTCGTCGGGCTCGTAGTTGTAATCATCCAAAGTTGACTGTCGTGCACGAAGATAATTCTGTAGCATCTTAGCGTCCTTGGATAGCCCAACACTGCAATCCATTCTACTGACTCCATCATCGCGCTTGGTTTTTGTTCGCCTTAGATACGCCCACTGTGGTCCACAGATGGGTGGACGAGGCCGGGTCGCCAGACTCGTTCCGAAGTTTTTTACCATGCAGGTAAAATGACCAGGTAGTAGCTTGGATGTACACAGGCATTCGAGATACCTCGGATCGTTGATGGGGCATGATTCCAGAATTCCCTGAACACCACAATATGGCCTTCGAGCTATCGTCAAATCCTTGATACCAAATAATAAAAGCCTTCTCGGATTGAGATCATAGCCCCCTTGACAGGTATCGGCGGGTGAGTCGAAGTCTTCCGGAGTACGTGGATCATTGTCATCGCCATCACGGCACAAGTTAATATCGTTGCCATTCCTATCCGCGACGCAATTCAGGAAGGCAGATAGTGAGTTGCTGGTTCGAACACAGAAGCCCTCCCTCTGATATCTCTGTTCCTGCGTCCGCCCCTGTTCGGGGCATCCTGCCAGATTACGCTCGAGTCCGCTGCATGATTGACCATATCCAGGGGAGCTGCAAAGAACGAGAGGGGAGATGATCAGTAGTGGAGTCACTGCATCATTCTAATTCCGATATTCCTCACTAGTTAGGCAAGTTACTAGTTCGGAGCCTACTAGCTGCGGATGTCTTTGAGACGTTCATCGACATCCTCGACAGATCGCCCGTCATTGCTTAGGTCGAGTTCATCCCATTAACCATCGGCACCAAGACATTGCAGACAGAGATGAGCCCCGCCAAATTGCTTTGGGCCATCCAGACCAGCAGCTTGGGCTGACTCAGCAGCAGTGTAATCACAGCAGAACATATTTGGATCTGAAGGGCGCCGTGCTCGTAAGGCTTTCTGTCGGAGCTTGGCTATACGCAATCGCTCGAGTGCCTCGCTATCAGTCGATGGACTGCTGGGGCCTATCGACGATTTGAACTCTGTAGTATCAGTCGCGAGCTTATCAGCGACACGATCTGGTGTCGACGGAAGAGCGGATGCAGGTGGCGTCCAGAACGAAGAACAGTAGTCCGGACCCGGAGCAGAAGAGGGTACAGTGGTACGAGCTCTCTTAGCTGACAATCCAGACTCGGCCAGCGTAGTGCTGCTCTCGTCTGGTCTGCCTCTTTTCTTTGGGCTGTTGCTACGCGCGGCCTAAGGAATGGCGAGGAGATCACACAGTGCCATTCGATTCAATTCGTGTGTGACATACGTCTCTCCAGATCCGACCATTTTCTTGGCAGTGACAAGCCTCTGCTCACCTCTGATCAAGAAGTTGCGAATGAGGGGAAAGATAGCCCAGGCGAGGCGAGCCAGGACGAATGCTGGATTTACGCTTGGCGGCAAGTCCACAATGCTGTTGTGGTATTCGGGGCCAAGACCGGCGGTCGGGATGAGGAAGTGGGCAACCCATTCATGATGCTTCCTCGTGAGAACAAATGTGGCCAGGTCGAACATTTGATGGACATCGGCCCGAAAAGCCAAAGCGTTCGCTGTATCATCAACTAGGCCGGCACCAACAAGAGATCTGTTGATGCTATATCTATCCATATCTTGCTGGCGGAACCACTGGTCCTCGGAACGAGGGCAGAGATGGGCGCGCTCGATGCAATCACGATGACCTGTCAGGCGACAGCCACCATCGCGATATTTGACAGCCTGCGAGCTGTCACTGATCGAAGACACAGGTAAGAAGTCTGTTGAAACCGGGTCTGGGTCATCGGCTTCTTCATTATCGCCCTCATCTATCGGGAAGAACCAGCCGGGGGGCGGCGAATTATGCGGAAAGCGCCAGTGTTGGAAGGACGGGACGATAGGATATTTGTATGGCGCTGCATCTCCATCCGTTCTTGAGGGATGAGGCAAGTGGTAATAGTATTTCCTGAGCGTTAACACTGCGTCTTTGTCCAGATCCACCCTCGACCCCATCTGCTCTTCCGTGAACCATCCGCCCCAATTGTTGCCGGCGAGGATGCCACAGATCAGAAGGGCTGTACCATGGTGAATGCCGCCTCTCTGTACATCGAAAGCCGAAAGTTCGATGAGGCGACTCGATTCGTAGGCCGGGTGATGTATAGCGATGCGGCACGGGCTCGATGAGGCTACTGGCCACCTCGGGCGGGCTGATATTCGACGTCGGAGTTGAACTACCTGGCTTCCCGGTCCTCTGATTGGCGTCGGTGCTACATTACTCGCCATCGTCAGGATAGATGACAGTAAGGACCTTCATCAGACAAGACAATCGAACAAGCTTTTAGAAGCTTAGCCACGTTACCCCGCACACAGTGTACGGGTGCACGGGTGGGTCACGCGAACCCACGGAAGAAGTGTTATAGTCAGACGACAGTCCGGTGATACGGCATTACCATTGATGGAAGACGACAACATGGACGGATACAGCAAGACCGTCGAGCATTTCCAGCAGACTGGAACCATAAAAGGCGACCCGAATAGGCTGATCAACACGACCAGCGCCCTGTGGTACGCATGTTATCACGGCCACGAGCGCATTGTATCCGTCTCGCTCGAGAGCGGAGGCGATCTGCTCCACCAAAATTACGAATCGTACGAGCACTGCCTCCACGCAGCGGTGGCTTGCCAACACACCGGCGTGATCAGGATCCTGCTCAACCGCGACGGGGAGACGGTGAGGCACAGTCTGCGTCAGCAAGCACAGGATTCCGGACACAACGCGCTGCACATCGCGGCCATGTTTGGCAGGTCCGAGGCGCTGGAGATGATACTGGACAAGGTCGAGGAATTGGACATGCTGGATGAGCTATCACAATGCGAGGACTATGATGGGATGACACCGCTGCGGCTCGCGGAGCGGGACAAGTTGCAGGCTGTGATCAACGTGTTTGCCGAGTTTGACATTGAAGGGCGGTGACCTAGCTTTCCATGTTGTAAACACAAACAACACCTGGCTATATGGGAAAAGAAAAGGAAAAGAAAGAGTATCTGATGATTCCCGCTACTTCTGCGCCGCCATGAAAGGGCACTCCCCATGCGGATCGTCCTGCAGCGTCTTGCTCATTTCCTCGTGCGTCAGCCTCGTCTCCTCGCTGTCCGCCGGCGCCGCTACCGCCTGGCCAGGCTTGGGCTGCCACTGCGCTTCCATGTCCTTCGGGTGGGGGTGGACCTCCTCGCCCGGCCTCCCGACGACATCCGGGCGATTGTCCTTCAGCGCCGGGTTGTGGTGCACGTCCGTGTAGCCCGTGCCGCTCTGCCCTCTCTTGTGGCCCTTTGCGGGCGCGGCGCCCCCCTCGGCGGCAAGGTTGAGTTCGGCGAGGGACATGTCGATGGCGTCGTCCGGGGAGACTCTGCTGTTCTTGGGCACCGGCTCGAGGTTCACGATGCCTTCTGGCGCGATCTGCTTGAACATGGTCATGGGGTCGAAGTAGGTGTCCACGGCTTGGAGCTGGACCGCTTCGTTGACTGTGGCGACAGTGATGCCGGTGATTTCGATGGGGCCGCCGTGGGCTTTGGCGGTGACCTTTTCGCCTTTGCTGGGGAGGCTATTAGAGGCCGCGCGAGGAATGGGAGCGAGAGGAAAAAGCGTACCTGTTGAACCCGACGTAGTCGTTCTTCATGGTACCCCAGTGGCGCCACTTGAAGCTGACTGTAGGTGGACCGGAATAGACCTCAATCACTTCCCATGCGAATGTGGGCATCATACGCTTGAAGGTCTTGTGGCTGGAGGAAAAGTCCGAGTTGGCCGGGCTGTAGTACTCATTCTCGTTGAGGATAGCGTTATAGGTGCCGACTTTGAGCATGTGCTCTGCTGACTGAGGCTCTCCGCCATTGATGGCAAAGGTGTACTTGTTGTGGTCGATCGTGCGCCAGTCCTTGAGATCGGGCTTGAAGGAAGCTTCGACTTCCCAATTCTTGACGAGATTCTCGACGAGTTGTGGGAGGGAACCAGCAGTGTGTGACATGGTCTTAGCTGTCAAGTAGAGTCAGCGATGAGCTCTCCGGAGTATAGTGACGCCCGTGTGAACAGCTCCTGCGCAGGAGACGACTCCAAAGACAATAATCGCATACTGGAGTACATATAATAGCACGGTTCGCACTACGCTAGAGAATCATACCGGCAGACGTCTGACCTCGGGAATTTGCGGTAGGAGCTAATGAAATGCTGACGACCATACTGCGACCGAGCAAAATGCGATGAAGCAGCCAACTTACTTTCTTCCCAGACCTTGCGGGTCTTGGAGTAATCTGGGGCCTTTCCATATCGCCAATTGGCCTCCTTGTCACCGAGTGTGGCATTCGGTGTGGTCAGGTAGTCGGGCAGGGCAGGGGCAGCCTCGGCAGGAGGCTGTTGGACGTCGGCGGCAGCCATTGTGAGATGTGATGTGAAGCTAGAGTGAAATGGTGGAGGAAGATGATAGCAAATTGAGAGATCTCAGATTGAATCAACAAAAGGATGTGGGCAAAATATAATCACCTCAGCTCCCACTTGGAGGGGCAACAGGAAATATATCCAACAAAAGGGTACCCTGATATTCCTCCACCAAGCTTCTAGACGATCATGCAAGGCAATGATCCGTGCGGCGTGGTTCGAACTAATGCAGCAAGAGAGCCACTTGGTGCCGTCGTTTGGATGCAAACTATAGGCTCGGTCTCGCGCAGCATGCGTGGCAGCTCATGGTGGCAGTACAATGTTGAGACCCCTACCCTTGCTCGGCCAGTGGAGCATAGAGGTCGATCAATCTAGAGCAATCAATCGCTCCCAGGTACACGGAGCAGATTGACCGGACGCGCTCCGGCGCAGACGAGCCTTGCTCGATGCGCACAGTGCATGGCGTTTCAGCTGAGGGAGTGTTTTCTGCTGAGCAATAGTCCAAGGGTCCACGGCGGAAGCACGGCAGCCGTGGATGCAAGCCGCGGTAGCGCAAGGTATGATAGATGAGGGCCGGCGGCACAGTCGACCGCACAGACAATTGGAGGTGCAGGTGTGGGTCGAGGTGCAGTAATTGGCTTTACACGATTGGCACATAACGTTTCGATGAGTGGGTTGGATGGCTGTTGTTGGCTAGACCCGGTGTATAGAGGGATGTGGGCTTCGAAGATGCGAAGGAAACGCTGTCAGACCGAAAGGATTCCATGTCAGGCGTCAGATGTGCCGACAAATAGTGCGCCCATGGTCGAACGTCAGAGACAGGGTAAGGTATGGAGGACAAGAAGGTCAGTTGAAGCCGAGATGATCTTCAGGTGCATGTGCTCGGCACTGGCTCCGTCCTGCGAATCAGCTAAGATCCCCCCGGGCAGATCAGGAAGATCGGGCCAGACTTGCTGCTATTGCCCTCCACTCATCGAGGTGCCGCAGAATACCTATCGCATTAACAAGGTCTACGTGTCCATGTTGGGGTCAATCTCGCTTGCACACTGTCGTCGAGCAAGGCCCCCTCGAGTTATTAGAGAAAGCTTCCGCTGCCTGCATAAGGACGGCTGGAGTATTGTACCATTCGGAAGGACCTTGTCCATGCAGCAAACGAGGTCTTGTTGGGATCGGCAGACCTGCATTGGCCATATCAGCATGCCCGCCCAAATCATCGAAACGCCATAGCGACCCTGCCGAGGACGTCAGGCCTTTGCCCGCCCCACGGAGAAGGCTCCTTGCTCGTGATCCCTTTGAAGTTGATTCGGCATTTGACTCTGGTCGCTCGACTTGCATGTTTGCCCGGTGCACGCACAATGGTGGTCAATGTGTATCCTTTTGCATGTGCATGTCAGCTTGTTCCTTGCATCGTCATTCAAGTCTATTGGATATGCAGCAAGACGCAAGGGCATGTTATTACGCAAATTCTTCCTCGTCCCTCGTCCTACGAGTGATGCATGCTCCACACGTGGAGCGCATGGGTGTGTCCCGTGTCCACGAGAGCACGGCCCGGCGATTCGGTCAAGTGGTTGGCTGGAGACACATCACTGTGTCGCGTGTCGAGGGTTGCTAGCCTTCGCTGTCGAAGAGGAGCATGATGCGAAGGAACATCGGATTGCGCTTGACACTCGATCCTGATCCTTCAGGACTGTCGAATTGCGTGCAATGCCGTGGACCAGACGATTCTGTCCTGCTGCAGTGGCCCGGCTGTTGAGGTGGCACGAGATTGCGTGAATGACGTGCGTGCCGCTGTGACTGTGTGTGGAAAGTACATGACACGAGCCAACCGAGGCGATACACGACATGGTGCATTTCATTCTCTGATCTCGATCATCTCTTTTACCATTTGCATGAAACGAGTCTGGTATTCCTCCGGCGTGGTGGTGATGGACATTGGACCTTGCTGATCAACAGTGTTATATGCCTTGATCAAGCCGGTCATGAGCTTGGGCTGTGATTTATGCTTGGCCCAGAAGAAGTCGAGTATCGCAGCCCGAAAAACGTGTTTGCCATCAGGTGAGACCACTCCTGTCCGCCAGGACGGTGGTCCCGGAGGAGCAAAAGGAGACTCGTCTGGCATGATTGAATTGTCCTGGAATGGGTCATGATCCTTGGTGGTGATACGCACCAAGAATAGTGAGTAATCTACAGCGTTACAGTCCTTGAGTAGTTCGGTGTCACGTTCGAGGATTCGAAGAAAGTCCGCAGACTGTTCTTCGGTGAGGACAATCTTGTCATTGAACTCATCGGCAAGACGGGACTTTGTTGCTTCGGAAGTCAGCTTGCCGGACGCAATGTCGCGCTCTGGGAAGAAGTACGATGTCGGCTTGAGGTCGAAGGATTCCCACTCTGGATCGCTGTCCTCTTTGTGGTCTTCTTGGCCGTACAGGATGTTCTCCATGACGATATGATGCGACGGTGCCAAGCCAAGAGGGATGCCTATGGAGCGATGAGAAGCCGCCAGCAGATCAGTGATCCTGCAGAGAGCCGAATCGCGGTACTTGGTCATATGGTCGTCGTAAGGACCAAGGAGATCTTCACGGAAGAAGGAATGCTCAAAGTGACGGGGGATGCTTTTGACGAGATATGCTTGATTATCCGTGCTGAAGAACGTCTGTGACAGTCAGTCTCTGTACGTTGGTGGATAGGATGCAGCACATACGGATCCAGAGTAGCCCATATCTCCCATGGTTTGAAGTGCAGACCCATCCTTCTTGTCCTTGACAACGAAACTACCCACATATTCTTCTTCGTCGATGTACCAGACATCATGGCGCAGCTTCGAGAACAGATCTGGCTCATGTTTCTTGAGGCGGACTCGATACAGTGCGAATAGTGCGGCAAAGGCAGCCAGAGTGCGACCGATGGCCGATCGCTTGGTAGTCTTTGTGTTGTCCTCCCTTGTGAGACCGCGAACGACACAGCGGGCGATGGTCTTTTGGCGTGCCATGTTGTTCTTCTTGGTGATGAGGTAGATGAAGATGGCGGACACCAGAACTTTGCGAAGCTTTCGTTGTCACGTTATTGCTTATTTTATGCGCGTGAAATTGGTTCTTGTCGCCATCCGGATTTCCATTCTTGATCCTGTCGTGTCACATGTTTGGATTTTGACGTCACCGTGAGCCAAAACATCAACAAATCGTCGCTGGGCATCAGGTAGATCGACTCGATTCACCATACGGAGTAGGTCACATGGCGGATGATGCATTTCGAGGGATGGACAGAAAATGAAGCATCCTTCTTTGGGTACTAAGCTATCTGGAGCAAAAGCCATCTCATGCAAACCGGACCCGATGCAGCGCCGTCAATTATCCCACAGCCGTAAGCTTGTTGCATTCGTCCATACCCCCCCTTATGATTTCTTCTCATCATGGTCATGGATCTCTTCGTCAAGACCGTCCGCGCGATAATGGGAACTGCGGCGACTGGTTGCGTCCGCTGTGACTCTGGAAGGAGGAGCGATGCCAGGACTGGCGAGAGGTGCGTTGACGCTCGCAGAGTTGCTATCGTTGCGTGCGTGACCGAGTGCCCCAGATCTGATGCTACCTTCGTATCCGCGAACGCTCTCACCTCCATGAAGACTCTTTGTACCATGTATACTGCGGTCGTCTGCATCCTTGTGCATGCTACGCCCATCAATGCTCCGTGCATCCCTGTCCCGATCCTTGTCTTTGACACTCTGCTTCAGACTCGTGGCGTAATAGGAGTTACGGTCCGAGACGAGAGCAGGGGCAGCGACACCTTGACTAGAGTACACGCTCGCCCGCTCAGCAGACGCGACTCCACCAATACTAGGGCGACCCTGAGGCTGTCCAAGTGACTGACCCGCCTCGACATTGCCGCTCAATACACTGAGTGGAAGCGACTCTCGACTACCTCCCCAAACGCTGCTCGGTGCGAGAGCCCGGACTGAGGCATCTGTATCCATGGATCTTCTGCGACGTCTTTTCGAGGATGATGCTAGCGTCAGAATGGAGGCATCGTCCGTAAGCAGGTTGTTCGCAGTGGCAGCACTGTAGGTGGAAGGGTTGCCAGTAGGGGCCAGATGGGGCGGGAGAGCAGAGACTGGTCCGGAAGGAGGGAATTGATGCGTGAACTGTACACTTGGCCCACCCACGTTCGCCGAGTTTTGACCAGTGTTGCCCTGGCCGAGGACAACTCCAGGTGACGTCGACTGTATTGTGGTGAGAGTCGTGGTCAAGGACTGCTCTGACTGGTTGGGGGAGGAAAAAGTGCTGTTCCTGCCTGCACCATCCACCGAGCTGAAAGCCCCACCAGTCTTAGCAGTGAAGGCCTTTGAGTGCCCGGCGTCTGAATGGACCGTGTCTGGATTTGTCGCAACAGTAGGCGCAGCTGACTTGTTGCTCTGCGATACGGCTCCGTTCTCTTCGCTCATTGGTATCGACCCCATACTGCTTCGTCCGGGCTGTGAGTTGCGATTCGAGTAGGAGAGACTGCCATTCGCACTATCGATATCTGCAGCTGCAGGTCTGCTTTGAACATGTCCTGACTCGGGGTATGGATTGTTATTCTTCAACCTTCCCATGCTCGGTTTCTTCGATTTGAAATGCCCACTCTTCTTCACCTGCAGATCTGAGCCTTTGAGGTTGGTCAGCTTCTTCACCCATGATGCGAATGGGCGTCTGCGACTGTGTCGATCAGGGCTATGAGCGGCGACATCAGGACTGGCCATGCTGGTGAATGTGAGACTGTCGGGAAGTCGGCGGAGCAGTCGGGTCTATAGAAGGTGGGGAGCAATAGGTTGTGGTTGCAAGGGGTTGGGAGTTCGGCCAGCTCTGGGTCGGAATTTGTGAGAGTATGATTGTCAATCTTTCATCTTGGGCAAGCCGGTGTTGATGGGCCGTCTGAGATTGCTCTGAATGGGTACAACCTTTCAAGTTGTGTTACGAATGTTCAAGAATGAGCGAGCATATTTAGAGTCGAAAGTGGCTTAAGTGCCTGGGCCAACCTTCGCACCGTTTGCCGAAAGCTTGGCGGTCCTTCCCGACGCCCTGCATTACCGCAGACAACCCAGCATGATTCTTCCAGTTTTCCATTCCAACGACAAGCCGAATCTCGCTTTGGGGACAAGAGCGACCCAGGTCCTATCCACCTCGCCTGTTGCGTCACAGACTTGGGCCATCGAGCATGATGTTTCATCTCGCAGATAGCAGTCTGTTCACACCACCGTGGCGGCCTCCTTGAGTATTGAGTAAACGAAACGACGTCGACCATGTCTCACCTCGACATACCGGCCCCGTCTCAGACTATACTGCCTTTGCCCTCGCCTGTCATCGCTCAGATTAGGTCTTCTGCTATTATCTCGGATCTCGCCGATGTGGTTCTGGGTCTCCTGGAAAACGCACTCGATGCCGGATCCACCAAGGTTGACATCTCAGTCGATTTTGCTAGAGGCAGCTGTTCAGTACTCGACGATGGAGCCGGAATTCCACCAAATGAATTTCGGGAGACAGGTGGACTCGGCCGATTTCATCACACGTCCAAGTCGCCGTCTGAAGTCCAGCATGGTTCATGTGGAACCTTCCTCGCATCGGTGGCCTCCTTGTCACTGCTCAAGATTATCTCTAAGCATCGAGACAGCTATTCTGTCAACGAGATTCTACTTCATCGTGGCACAACCATATCACGACTCGTCCCTTCCATCACAGCAAACCAATTTCTGTTCCCCAACCGGCATGGTACGCAGGTCATTGTGCGAGACCTTTTCGGTAATATGCCTGTTCGCGTCAAGCATAGAGGTCAGCTCATGCTCTCCGTACACGAGCTTGACAGGCAATGGCGGCGACTGGTAAGATCGATTTGTGCCTTGATGATTGCTTGGCCACTCCCGATTGTGGTCAAGATACAGGATGCTCAAGACTCATCCAAGGTATATCATATACGTGATCACAGTGGAGGACCCATTGCTAGGCTCTCTCGCACAACAGACAAGATCAAAAAGGCCTCCGCACTTCTGCTTGCTTCGGGCTTGATCCCAACTCAGCTGTCGAACTCTTTCATAGCCGCGTCGGCATCGTCAACGGAATATACTGTGAAAGGTGTTGTGTCAATCATTCCAGTGGCGACCAAGACTGCTCAATTCATATCCCTTGGGATAACACCGATCGATGCCACATCAGCCAAAGCTTGTTTTGACGCCTTGAATGAGTCTTTTGAGCAATCCGCATTCGGCTCCGACGGCGATAATCTCATCGACGATCCTGCAGCAAAGAATCAGGGAGAAGGCCCACGACTCAGAGATCTCCGCAGTCGAAGAAAAGGTTTGGATCGCTGGCCGGTATTCTACATTAACGTTGAGCGCAAGTCTCTAAGCACTTCAACCGGCATATCACAAGCTGTCAACGATCATGCTTTACTGAAATTGCTCTCCACCTTTGCGCAGGGGTGGCTGAGAGCCAATCACTTCAAGGCACGCAAGGCAGACTCTTCGGAGTCATCTTCGGCGACGGATGCGGATTTTGCAGGAAGAAGTCGAAAAGAGAGCACGCTTCAGGCCGTTCCCTCACTGTCTTTGAACGTGCCGAGACCGCCCCTCCCTGCATCACAGAAGCGGCCGTTCACAGCTCCGCAGTTGCGGCTGAAGAAGATGAAGAGAAATGATCTGCATGCCCGGCCTTCAAGCAGCTCTTTCTCGGAATGGACTCGCATTAAAAGTGGAAATAGAGCATCGAAGCAGGAAATCTGGACCGATGTAACCAAGAATGGGGACGATCAGAACAACAGCACCCCAGTGAACCCTTTCGCCAATGAGCGGTTATCACAAGCCTTGGATAACACATCAGTTTTGGCGGCAGCAGCCGTGGACGATGAAGACAACAGAAGTGAATACTTCACTACCAACGATCCTCGTACTGGCCGAGCCATCATTGTCTCAAATAGGACGGGCATGGCTCGGAGCGACGAAACCCATTACGTGTCTACCATTCCCTCCAGACTAAAAACTTTACAAAAATCTACAAATCCGCGGTCCTGTGTGGAAAACCTTACAGCCTCCAAGCAATGGCTGAGCTCCGTTCTCTCGTCATGGCAAAATCCACAATTCTTGACACAGACGCAACATGAGAATCCGGTCTCTCGGACTGCATTGATCTCGGACGGGCAAGATCATGCCTGCAAACGTATATGTTCGATAGGCGGCCTCACAGTCGATGAGTCCCAGGCGCTTCAACTATCCAGGTCGAGCCTCGGTCAAGCACGAGCTATAGCGCAGGTCGACGAGAAGTATATACTAATGCGGATGCCGAACGCGATGGCTAGCCGAGCGGAGACAACTCTGGTTCTGATGGACCAACATGCTGTCTCGGAACGAATCATTCTGGAAGGTCTCCTCGAAGAAACTTTCCGACCACGAGACATCGGTATATCGGTGGTACCCACAAGTGATGCCACTACTTTTGGTCTGCATAGTGCGCCACTCATCAAGCACCTTCACTTTACCTTAGCGCATGACGAAGCTGCTCGATTACTGACTCAGGCATCTCACTTTCTGCACTGGGGTATAGCATTCGAGATCAGATGGAGCCAGCAGACAAGTCAACGTCGACGTGGCGAAAGAGACGAGACAGCGACTCTTGTTGTTACTCATTTGCCACCGACCATCTCTGCGCGCTGCACGTTGGAGCCTCGACTGCTCATCGACATGATTCGGGAAGAGATGTATGCCAAGACGACCGATGGTCTCCCGAAGGACATCGGTCGACCTGCTGATGGCGGCGGCCTATCTCCTGTATGGCTCCAATGCCTGCACAACATGCCTCGACTGTTCATGGAGATGCTCAACTCTCGAGCTTGCCGAAGTGCTATCATGTTCAACGACAGGCTCAGCAGAGATGAGTGTGAGAAGCTAGTGACGGGTCTTGCCAAATGCCAGTTTCCATTTATCTGTGCTCACGGGCGAGTGGGCATGGTACCGCTTCTGGAGATCGAGGATGATGCTGGAAGTGGACTGGATTTGGACCGGACTGGGACGAACATGGACATGCAAGGCACATCGAATGGCAGCAGTGACTTTATCACAGCTTATGAAACGTGGCATCAGGAATGAGTTCTGACTTGTGACCACGATAACGACCATAGAGATATCATAGAAGATGGCTAGCATCCACGACGAATCTATTCCAGTGTCGAGATCGCTCGTCTAAAATATGCCTGTGATCACTCCCCTGTCCCCTTCTGGCTGTCCCCCCACTCCCTCCCCCCCTTGCCCCCTCTCCCTCCCCATCTCGCCCGCCAAACGAGCCCTGCACCTCCCCTCCCACCTCCCCAACGCCTCCTCGAGCTTCCCATTCGGACGACCCCTACTGCCCCCACTGGCAGGGACATCATACCTCCCCCTAACCCAAGCAATGACTCGGAGCAACCCGTCGTAGTTTTTGAAAAAGTACAGCTCCCCCGCGGCGGCCGAGAGGAGCTGGATATCCTTGTTGCTCAGCGCGGGTTTGGGGTCGCCGGCACGCGAGGCAGGGGGCAGGGCGGCGGGGAGGGATTCGTGGATCTGTAGATATTCCATCAGTCGAGCACCCTTCCTTCATGGCTGTTGAGGCAAACGAGCGGTCTGCGCGTGGGGTGCAAGGTGGTCGTAAGTGTACATAGCGGAGAGTATAGTAGTGGAGTCTGAGAGGGAACCGGAAATCATAGAGGATGTGGACGCTGTACGTACAGATCCATTGTCATGCTTTGCTACGTAGCTCGCTTTGATGGCTGCAAAGGCTTCATCGGAGAGATGGGTGCGATCATTCGTGGTGGGGTTGTCTTTCGCCGCGGTTGCAGCGTAATCGTCAGCATCGACGTCGAGGTCGAGGTCAAAGTCGTTATCGTCCATCGATATGATGCTCGTCCACCATAACTATTTCTGGCACGAGAAGAGTTTTTCGGTCAAGGCAGAAGCAGAACTTAGATGTGTAGCACGGTAGCAAATACCAAACGACCGTTCACCAGGTCATGGACGCATTTTCTGGATCAAAGATTCGTCGATTATTTTATCTGTGCTATCTTGGTTCCGATTGCGCATTCAACTCCTTTCCTGCCATCCGACTGACCGCAAAGCCACCCTACCCGACCGATTGAAGCCATGACTGCATTCATCGTCCGCCATACTGTATTCCTAGCTTGCGAGTCGTTCATCTACGATACATTTAGTCGAATGGGTTGGTGCGGGTACCCCAGTAAGTGAGGAAGACGCTCAGGCCGACGGTCTCAAGGACGCGGGCGACGGCGCCAACGGCAACCTGGTCGAGCGGGCGCTTCTCAGTGGCAATGGCGGCAATGAACTACATCCAGTCAGCGCATAAGTCAGCCAACAATGTACTTCAGCTTACCGATGGTGCAGAGCTGGCAAAGAAGACGAGAGATCCGAGGTAAGCAGCACCCTTGTAGGTCAAGGTACCAGTTGCGTTGATGAGAGCACCGACACCGTAGGTCTGGATAGCTGAGCCGACGAGAGATGATCCCCAAGCAATACCGGCGGAAGCAGCCTCCTTTGACTTGAAGAACTCCTCCTTGGAGTTGGCGGCCTGGGCCTGACGGTAGGTCTCACCGAAGAGAGGAGTGAGGACGGCAAGGGAGACGGCGTGGGTGTAGACGGTGCCGAGGGCGATAGCCGAAGGCTTGACGGGTGGGAGGTCTGAGAATTGAGGTCAGCTTGATGGGGTCATAGAGGTGATGGAGATGCAAGAAGAGTTGGGTAAGGAGTAGCTGTCGCCTTCTCCGAGCTCTGAGCTTTCAACAACTCGCGTGGGGGAGGACCTACAGTGAAGGCTGGCCATTGCGATTATGTTTGAGGTGATTGAAGCTGTATTGAGGTCTGTTTGATGATTTCGAGGATGGATTGGTTGAAGAAGAAGTCAAGACGAGAGGAACAAGGTTGGTTTTGAGGGACAATGTTTTGCTTGCAGGATCCCAGCGAGGCGAGGTCCAGTCCCGTTTCTCGCCTGTGACGTCAAAAGCTGCAGCCGGTGATCACATTGCTACGTCGCTGTTTTGGGCCGAGAGGCCCGAGCTCCTGGCCAGCTTTCCCCGCAAACTTGGACCTTTTGGGTCTCGAATCGCGAAATCGAACAAGAAAAGACGCGAGACAAGCACGACAGCCACGACCAGCCTTCCACCTTGCTTGTTATCTTGAATTGGAGGCTATCCTCGGCGTCAGTGCATTCAGCTCGAAGCAGTCTCTATCCCTCCTTGCCTTTCTGGCTGCCATGAGTTATCTTCCTTACTCTGAATAACTTCATGTACTGGGAGTCGCCCTTCGATAATCTCTTTCCCATTGACCAGATCATTCTCGTCCGCCCTCTTCGCTGCTTGCTCCTCGTTCTCTGCCAGGCCGGCCTTGACGTGCCTCTGTATCAGCCTTTGCCTGGCCACAGATAGATCTACATCCACGAACCACAGCTCGTCCATCAACTTAGCTGCCTCCTTCCACTCCTTTGCTCCTGTGCCTAGACTGCAATAATTCCCCTCGAACACTAGAATGCGTGCTGAAGGATGTATGGGAATGTCGTTCTGCACCGGGTCCTTAACTGCGTGATCAAAGCTGGGGGCATAAATCGTCGTTGTTTCTGCACATAGTGGCTCTCTCAGCTTCTTGACGAGTGCCAGAAACGCGGGTGCATCGAATGTGAAAGCTGCTCCTCGCCGTGCGTGTGCCGTGTCAGGTTCTGGCATGGCATCAAGCTGTGCTCGGGACAGATGATACCCATCCATAGGGAGAAAGGCAGCAACACCGTCTGACAGTGCCAGACCCGGCGATTGCTGGTGATGCAGGTCATTTAATCGCTTAGCCACTTGGGCTGCCAACGTTGTTTTGCCTTTTTCTCGTCAGACGTTGCAGTCCACCTGGGTGAATAAGGGACACATGCCAGAACCTGGTATGCCAGATACAGCAATCATAAGACGTTTTGATTTTGGCGTCGCTTGAAATTTCGCCCATGCCTTTTCGACGAGACGACTGACTTGTTCTTCCATATTTCCGACAGGCACCAACACGGCGAAAGAATGGTGGGCGAAGAACAAAGACAGCAAGTTGTGGGAAGTGTGGGAGGCTGACGATGCTCCAACGTGATAAGGATACATCTCTTCTCACGGTCTTCTGTTCACTATGACTAAGAGGGCGTTCGCCAACATGATCATATTTTTCCTGGTCTATCTGTACTGTCTTATTCCACGCACAAGTCAAGGGATCCGTAAACCGTGTCACTGTCCTGTTTGACAGGTGTTTTTTCACTCCTTCGATTAGATGGTAGCATCTCTGCCGACATCAGAACGACCGACAGCGAACTTTTCTCTCTCCTCGGCAGTAAAGATTTGAGAATTGACATCTTCCTCATCGCTCTGCCGATCCGTCGTCTTCTTTGTTTCGACGGGAACGTGGTCCTTCACAACCAGCCATGTCGGATACACAGCAAGACCTGGAAGTGAGTAAGCAGGAATCTACAGCCGACCGTTCATAAGGCTCACCCAACAAGATGGTATTGACAACTAGAGGCACCCTGCCGCCTTTCCACTTCCTCGTTTTCAAGCCAAAGCTGAATGCTTGTCCCGGACTCTCCTGCCCGCGCAGCATACCAAAAGATCTGCTCAATTCGGAGATATTATACGTCTTGGTCGCAAGCAGGTAGTATAGCCAATTCTGCAACGCCTGTTGCGCAAAGTCCCATAAGAGAAAGACGA
Source organism: Elsinoe necatrix (assembly GCA_033846785.1). Lineage (NCBI taxonomy): Eukaryota > Fungi > Ascomycota > Dothideomycetes > Myriangiales > Elsinoaceae > Elsinoe > Elsinoe necatrix. The sequence continues at coordinate 306,871 of JANZYI010000015.1, read as the reverse complement.
AGAAACCTTCCACGAAACCTGCATCTTCCCAGTCAAAAGCGGGCTGTTCCCCAGTGTACTTCTCATTGATCACCCAGCCATAGACCCAGGCGATGATGTGCCAGATGACCACATAGTAGAAGCCGATATCGATGCGCTTCGTCACACTGAAGCTTTGGTGGTCCAACAACATGCTCATAATCTGCGAAGAAAGCAGAGTGCCAATGTTGGAGACAGATCCGATCAGTGCTCGTGCTCGAGCTCGAACACCAAAGTAGTAGGTCTGGAAATTGCCAGCAGACTGGTTGAAGTAGACCGCCCAGAAGACCGGAAGAAGCAAAAGGATATCCTTGCGTGCGCTGACTTTCAGAAGTGCTTTGAGCTCTGCCTTGAAGCTCTTCTCTGCTCGGACAATGACTTGGCTACCATCTTTCCGGATGACTTGTCGCCGAGCGCGGATAAAGCATTCCAGAGACCTTCGCCGAATCAATACTGTAGTGATCAGATGTGCTGAGTTATCCTACCAGGCGCGATGAACCCGACGCCCCCGATCACAAAGGCATTGAAGAGTTTTCCGTGTCTCCACGCAAGCTTCTACTTCTGCGTGACATCTTCACTTACCGGCGCCACTGTTCATACGGCAGACTACTGTTCAGTCGTGTCCGTCATGGTTGTCTATCTCTTCGCTTTGCGATAAGTATAGCCCTGTCTCCACAGCAGCGGACTCCGCCTTCCAGAGCCATTCTAGCGTGCCATTTCTGGGTCGCACGACCAGAAAGGTCATGCCGCCTCAACTTCAGGATCCCAAAGTCGTCGTATCTTGGCGCCGCAAATACTGCATCGTTAGAGGCACGAGATGTCGATGTTGTGATCAAGCTAGGGACAAGAAAGAGGCAGCTCGACCGGGCCTGAGACCCACCTCGGTTGACCTTTAATGCGGAAATCTGCCATCTCCTTCACATCCCGTCTCACGCTTTGGAAATCAGACGGCAAGATTGACTGGCTCGATCTATGAAAGCGAGTGAGATTGAGATAATTGATCTAACGTATTGCCTAGGAGGCTTCTTGAATGTGGCGCTCCACACGTGGCTGCCACGTTCCTCGGGCATCGCCAACGAATTGAATTCTAATCAGAATCGAGTTCCATACTACCCTCGTACAATGAATGACTCCGAAGGCCAGTCCACAGTTTCGCATAGCGTGTGAATCGGTCTATCCTTGGCCTCTTGGACTCGAATTCACCGTCACACACGTGCCACGTTCTCCTGTGTTTCGCCAGTCCACATCTCCTGTGGCACCATGTTGGGGAATAGAGGCGGTGGACCTTCCTCATACGAAACCTGCTCCATTAGCTCCTCGAACCATGGGCGGAATTGCTTCTCAGACCATTCCAGTAGCGACAGAAGTACCGCAACGACTCTGAGGACACCGTCGTGTTGCTTGACATCGCCAATAGTGAGATCCTCATATAAGACTGTACGCTTGTCCTTAGTCCGCCGGGCAACTCCACAATACCACCTTGAGCCTTGTACGAATAATAGCGGGAGCCAAGGCAGTTGAATGTTTTTACGATTCGATTCTGGCACTGCACACAGTAGGGATTCGAGTCGTTTGTAGTGCATGGCAGCCCAGATCATAAGTTGTTTCCGGCCAGTGCTTTGACCCTCACCTTGAATCTTGGTCTCGATGCTGACGCTGATGGGTCGATCAGATATCATACCGTAAAGGGTGTGATTGTAATGCCTGCTCCCGTCGAGCTCTTGGAACAGCTTGCTGTGGTTCTTTCGGAGTTTGTCCGTCTCTCTCAGAACGAGAACGAAATCGACCATCTTACTAATTGCTGGATCGGCATTGTTGCTTCCAATTTTGAAACGTGGATTGACTCTCGCAGTCGTGACGTTGTCAGCAGCCATCGTACCCGCGTGCACTGATAAGCCGACAGCCAAGTTGATACACATGGCGTGGACTTGAGTATTCCATGTCGTCTCGGGAGCCTCATAATTGGAGCAGTCTCTTGCATTTAGGACGATACAGTCGATTTCCCTTAGTGTCGGATCGGATCCCAGCTCTTGGCGCCTCGAGTCAGTCATACACACGACCCCAGGTCGCTGATATATGCGATCATCGGGTAGCCGCTGCCTGAGCTGTGCTAGGAGATGCTGGCTGATGAATTGCTGCCCGTTGGCAAAGTCGTCGATCTCTTCGAACAGGGAACGCACACCAAGAGTGTCCGGTAGCTCAGGTATTCTTAAGGTGCTCACCTCAATCGGTTCGACGAGTTCGCGATATTGGTATGATTTCGAGTATGCGGACGAGATGCTAGCATTGGAGCCGCTAACATTGGTTCTGCTTCTTTTCGCCGGAGAACTCGACGGCGAAGCTTGCCTGTATGACTGGCCTTTTCTCTTGTACAAAGGCCGCCGCATTGGCGTGCGCTCCGTATCCTCCATCGATATCTCGTAGTATAGAGCGCTGTCGGCCCTTTGCGTCTGGTCGTCAATAAGAGCTGGACGCTTACATCTGTCCTCTTCGCGCCGCGGTCGTTTCGTGGCCAAGTGTGACTCGACGCTTTCGGCTCGATTGCGTTTGGGGATGTGCTGACACTCTGATGTCTTCCGGGATGTCTGCTCAATCCAATTTTCGATAGACGTATGAAAGCCCATCTAGTTATGTCTAAAGGAAGAATCTAGTATGCAACAAGTCTATCGTATACATTGTCGACGAGAACAACGCGGCACTGGTCTAGAGGTTCGACGAGCGTTGCCAGGTCAACACCGAGTGTCCGTGCCCAGTGGAGCCAACAGGGATCAACAATCATATCTGTTGACTTGTTAGACTGTTACCTTTGGCAACAGCAAAGGTGAGAATCTCGTTCCAATTGCAAACTCGTGATCTTGTCGTGAATCGACTAGGGATCTATAAGGTCGAGAGAGGCGCGTCGACACGTCTCCTTCTGTAGTGCCATCTATTGATACGCACTCGACCTCGCGGCATGAAGCATTTAGCCATCTATCTCATTCAAATTTGCCTATAGCACACTACAATGGCAGGTACGACAGTGCAAACGATCTGGCCGGAGAATCTACTGTTCTCTATCTTTTAACACTCGCCACAAAATCGTGTTTCAATCTTCAAGCGATGTCGCTATGATGTGGTACCTTAGCACATGAAAACCATCTCAAAGATCATCACTTCTTCGATCACCGACAGATCGGGCGACTAGTAGCAGCGGTCCAGAGATTGGGTCCCTCACTGGCCTAAGAGCATAACAAGGTTATATATCTTATTCCGGCAAGCGACCGCATTAAAGATCTCCCGTTGTTCCGTAATAGGTATCGCTGTGAAGCTGTCACCACTGGAGGCTAATTTTGTGGTCATCTTTTGTATACGGAGTCCGGCTGAGACACCGGTGCAACAAGGCAGATTCTCCTTGATACTGTGCTTTGCGAACTCGACCGAAAGAAGACCATCGCTTCATCTGCCGTGCAACACTCAGCCAAGACGGATACTCGACATGTAAGCCCCTGGCTAGAGATGCCAAGGTGGTCGCGATACAGACGTCGCACTATTTTCAACCTCAGGGGTAATGCTACAAGGTCACAATATTTATAGCACTGAAGGACCCCACAGATGGATAGCTTGTGAAGTCTCGATTGATCCAGTCTAATTCTGAACGCAGCAGGGGGGACACATGGTTGTGCTACTCCTCCAATTCCAGAGGATCAGATGTATTGTAGTATATGAGGTAATTGTGCCGACCTTTGAGGCCACTAAATAGACCTCGGATTGACCCGTCTAGTCATCACACCCAGTGGACGTCACATTCCCGAAGATGGCAGCACTGGAGATATCTATAACTTCATCCAGGAATGTTACCAGCGACGCGTTGATGTTGACTATGCCTCCGACTTGCTGTTCGCTGGGCACGGTTCCTACCACCACCTCAGTACCGGGCTGCACGTCATTTGTGCAAACGACTTTGCCATCGATGACGTTTCCAACAATTGCGACGTCGGAGATGTCGATGACTTCATCCGCAAAGGTAAGGATGGAAACATTGATATTCGTAACTGAACCATTAGAAGGAGTCAGGATGGGGCCGAGAAGGGTAGCCCAGGTTGTCTGGCGCCTCTCGAGGGCGGCTTTGGCGCTGTAGGGTGAATTCATGCCGATGGCGCGTCCGAGTACCGAGCTTGCTTGAGCGCTCATGGTAAGCAGAAACGCAGCTGTGAAGAGCATCTTTGAATGATAATGACGTGAGTAGGAGCTCGACGTGAGTAGGAGCTGTTTCCCCTGAGCGAGATGGAATTTGAGTCCGTCTTCCAGCTCTCTCGAGCTTCTCACCTCATACTTATATTTCCCTCCTCATCGTCGCTGCTGGAGTGCGATGCCAACGCGGAAACGCGTGTCCTCAGACAGGCCGAGTAGTCTTGGCAGGAGAAAAGTAGCCCCAAGGTTATACAACTATACGGATTGTAGGCGTTGAGATATGGCCGAGGAGGAAGCTCTAGTCGTCCACAAGTACGACAGGCTGTCAAGCTAATAATTCCGAATGGTCGCCCAGCCAGGGGCAGCAAACTCAATTTCCGTGAGGATCCGAGGCCGATGCGTCGATGCGTGATTAGGGCACATAGATAGTGACTCGGTCGTCACTCCCCACATCTCGATCCGAGCAGACCGTGCCTCTCGAGTCGAAGTAGTAAAAGAGCCGATCTTGGCATGAGCCGATAAGGTATTGACACCCAAGATTCTCTGACTGTAGGACAGTCTGGGATGTATGATCGTCCTTGCTCTGTTTCAGTCTGTCCAAGCGTCATTTCCATACCTGGCGACCATCGATAAGTCGTCGCGACAATACCCGGGCGGTCTCCGAAGCGCCATGAGGACGAGTCTGAATCCACACCACAGCATCTAGTCTGCCATCTGGCAAGACATTGAGATCTGTCGACAGCCAGTCATAGTTCCAGGATAGAATAGCGCGCATCGTCGCGGGGACATCCGAGAGGACTTAATAATAGTGCTGAAACAACGCGAAATGGGTCCACGCCCAGCGAAGATACGCGATATGGGCGGTGCTAAATCGATGAATGAACATGAAGAGCGGGCATGTGCACACCGTGAGCAGAAAGAGACAATACGAAGAGTAAGAGAATCAACGTAGTCTCAAGAAGAGCTCACCTATAATGTCCTCCAGCCCTTCGACTTCTCCTCCTCACTGCAACTTGCTGTAGTGACCGAGAGCAGCGCTAGAGACTCTTCAATTCGTACAGTCAATTGCAATAGACTGGTCCCTGAGGGGCGCAGGACGACTGAGGGTGATACTATCCGCGAATCGTGTGCGACAAGCGATCCCTTCGATGACATTGTCCAGCTGCCCTTGAGTGGAAAGGCCGGGATAGCGGCAACAAGAGATGGAAGGCCCGAAGAACAGTTCGTTGTAGACATCCAGCCGGCTTGGAATGTTGTCATGTAGTAGAGACTAAAAGCTCCCAGCTCCCATTTCTTGGTCGGATGAATGCAATCCTTGGTCTGCAAGCTCAATCTGCATGAATGGGAACATGGCAAGGCCTGACAAGCATGTGATGTTTGTAGACCCTAAGCAAGGGAGCAGCCAGATCCGGACGTCGTCGAAAACCAGGAGCCGCTCATCGTCGCTGGCTACGCTCTCAAGGCATAGAGTTCTGCGCACGACTTGTAGGAGCTGGTCTGCCACGATGAGGCAAAACCGTTCCGCCCTCACTTGCCGTGGATTCTCGCATGATGCAAGTCTCCTGGCGGCAGTGCCTTCTGGCCGGTCTATACTTGCAACTCGGTCGCATGCGATGCACGGAAGCAGTAAGAGTGTGGCGGCCGTTGTTCTCGTGTTTGCAAGATGGACAGCCTGTCGGATCTCGCGACAATACTGTATATCCGTGTCAAGGCGACGTCCGATATGTGCTGGACATGCTGCAATGAAGCCAGAGCACATCCGAGACACAAAAGGACGGCGGGCAAAGCCGGACGGCAAAGAGGATGGTTTCGGAGTCGGCCGCAGTTGGGCCGGTCCGCAAAGGGAAGTGGAGGAGTACGTCTCCCTTTCGGGTTCTGATTATTGTGTGCTGCGGCTGACCCCTTTTCGCAATCCCGGACTAGGTATGCAAGACGGCCATGGCGAAGGGCTGAGCATCCTTGGGTTGAAGAATTCTCAGCTGCTGGGACATCTCCGCTGAACACCAGAGGGTGATCCCAACCAAACTGGGAAGTGCCCTAAGCTAGTTGTACTGTATATCTCCCACGAGTCCAAGAGGCTGAGCATGGATTTCCAGACGTGTTATTATTATTATTATTACACAAAGTACTCGCAGTACAGGACGTACGAGAAGTGACGCGGTGCAGCAACCACGCACAGAGCACTGTCATTCTTGCGGCAACTGAGGCCGAGACCAAGCAAAGGTACCTCACTGCATGTCGCGGATCCTCATCGGTGACTGATCGAGGACGCCTCAGCTGTTCGCCTGCAGGTGGGCAAATCGAAAGGTTGAAACGCCAGCTCATATCGGATTACTACGTCGAGTTGTGGTCAAACCGTTCATCGTCGCCTGATGCTATCTGCTGGGGATCATGTGTGTGTATGTGTGTATGCTATACTTGGCTCTTTGCCACAACAGCGTTGTTGTTGTCGCCTCTGCGAGCTGTATACAGTACTACTCTGAGCCACCCGCTTTTGGCAGCAAGTCGAAGCGGCGAGACAGTGGCTGCGCAATCGGGCGACTCCCATGGCTCTGATTGGACGACAAACTAAGCTGTGGCGACTTGGGCCCAGACAGGTCTAGCGTCGAGTCATCGCTTGCAGCGGCTGGGAATTTGCGAACACACTCGCCCCGACCTGACCTGTCCGCAGACGTCGCCCGGTCTTCACCTCTTGGCCACACGATGATCAGCAGTGTCCAGCCAACTTTGCTGGTCGTAACCCCCAGCCGCACAGACTCGTAGTATCCCATCCCCAGTCAAACTCGCCTCGCCCGGATTGTTCGGCTCCCAGTACGACTCATCTTCATATTGAAGACGTCGTCTCCCCCCTTCTTCCCTACTCACTGGATAGCAGCCATGTATTCAGCAGTCGACCAGCCACCCGAGCAGTAACCAGCTCGCATTAACTCGTCTACGGAAGAACACTACGTGCCTATTCACCCCTCCCTCTACATCCGTCATCCTCTTTCCCGCATTCCTGTGGGCAGTTTGGACACGAAGCTCTACCAAGACCGATCGCCAACACAGTCACGAGCGCGAAGAGTCTTCTTTTCGCAACACTCGGACCCGACAGCGAACGAACTGGTAGCATTGAGCGTAACCTGCTTACTCTACTACTCGATATACTCTGTTCGCGGTTTGCTAGCTTGATTGCTCATCGAACCCAGCTGCCTACTCTTTGTCTCACAGCCCGACTTTACCGCCGTTGCCACCCAATCGACTCATCCTCCACCCACTACCACCCTTTTTTCTTCCAACGCCGCCTGACATCGCCTCACCGGTGCCTTCAGATCACCATACTTCAAATACACGTTTCCTCACCTCTGCGGTAGGACGCTAAAAGCTCAAAGACAACCTCCACCCGGCTCCCGACCTCGCTCATCCCGCGGTTGCTGTGTGCCATCTGCGCATTCAGCTGATCGCAAAACGACTTCTCGACTCACTTGTCTTCCTCGATCACAATAACTCATCAATAGTCACCCTTGACTCACGCCACTCCCTTGGTAGACCGTCAGACCTTTCGAATGAAGACACCCTCCACTCAGTAAAAGCAAGGAACAACTATTAAACATAATCTGTCACAATGAACACCTGGTCCAGCTCATACATCACTTCAGAAACTACCATCGCCACCACTTTTATCATGAGCTTCGAGTCCTTTTCCGGTCTCCAGTAGACTGGCCAAGGTTATCGACAGCGCTTAGCTTCTGCAGGCGCATCACTCTTGACCACTGGACATACGAGGTTCTGAAGTTGATACCACGACATTGGAGGCGCCACTTTCGGCTCAACACGATTCCCACGAGTCATCGAAACACACATCACATGCGGGTACATCTGTATATCTCTCTCTAATCGGCTGCCAGTACATCGAACGGTTAATTCTAAACGGATAGCTCTGGTCAAACTTGACCACCCCTCACCAAATATAGACGCCTGATTCACTTCATCGTGTCAACAAAATATAAAACAAGAAAGCACAGGATCTATAAGACCGGCTTTCGAAAGCACCTTAGCCCGAATATGGATATTTGTGTCTTTGACCCGAGCCATGGTGTTTACATCTCTGCAGAGACCCAGAAACACAACCACATCGCCATTTCCCGATCACCATCTCCCACGACGTCCAATGACGATGTCTTCTCAATCACCTCCGACAACTCTTCTCAAATATCCAACGGAGACTCGGACGAAGAGTCCTACCAGGCATTCGAGCGTAAGGTGACCTGCGCTGAGCAAAGTCAGCAGATCTGCGAGTTCACTAAGCCACGTGCTCCCGTACAAGCCGCTGTCGCTGCTCAGCAACAGAATCCTAGGCGATCCTTCTCCGCGGCGAAGAGAGCACCACCCCCACTTCCCCGACAGGAGGAGCGGAAGCTTCTCTTCGTCAACGACTTGGTCGGTAAGCAACATTGACATTCAATCGACCATCGAGCCCACTCTGACATGACAGACTCTGCAACGAACATGGTTTCGGTCATCTGGCCCTTGTCTGGTTCGCCAGCTGCCAGAGACGCGAACAACCGTGGCGTTCTTCCGCTCCGCAGGTACATTGAAGAGACTCTCCGTCGCTCACGCACTAGTTACTCGACGCTTCAAGTCGCCCTTTACTACTTGATCCTGATCAAGGCTCATATTCCGGGTCGCGACTTTATCATGGAGCAGCACTCCGACTGTGGGGCTATGCGCGCCATGCAGTGCGGTCGTCGCATGTTCCTCGCCGCCCTCATTTTGGCGTCCAAGTACTTGCAAGACCGCAACTACTCTGCAAAGGCTTGGAGCAAGATGTCTGGACTCAAGACCACCGAGATCAACAGCAATGAGCGACTCTTCTTGAGCGCCGTCAATTGGTCTCTCCACATTCCGGAGCACATCTTCAAACGATGGACTGACATTGTCCTTCGATTTACCGCCCCTCCTTCGCCTCCCTCCCCGGGGGCGTCTTTTGACAGCAAAGGCCTTTGGACTCAGGTCATTCCCCTCCTCACTCCTGAGCTCGATGACTCTAGGATCCTTGGACTGGACACTCGTCCGGTCCTACCGACTCCTGCTGCCACGCCATCTCCTGGTCCCATCTTGGCGACATTCCCCAGCATTGCCATCTCTAAAGCAAGCACGTCACCAGCCACCTTCACGCCTCATTTCCTCGAGCCAAGGTCAGAAGACCTCCCTCCCACGCCTGGACTTGCCCGACTCGGCCCGCTCCCCACTCCCCAGATGACACCGTCTTCAGTCGCAGCAAGCACTCCTGCAGCGAGTACTTGCAGCTCAAGAAGGCCTAGCATCAGCATGGCCATGGCACAAGCCAACTTGAACATGCTCTGCCGTATCACCTCAGACAGGTTGAACGGCAACAACAACTTTCCTCAACGTTCCAACTCAACGAGATACCCATCTGTCGCGCCTTCAAATGGTTCTTGCTCTTCACCAGAGTCCATGATTTCTGATGCCACTCGCTCTTCGCGCAGCTCTTCCATCAGTTCCGTTTCCATGTCGACTAGCGCGCCTCGCGCCCAGCGCGGACAGGCGACTAGTCGATCAGGATGCGGGTCTATCATCAATCTTGACAACACTCCAAGCAAGCCAAAGAACTTTGGCACAGCAGACCAACCCATTCCCATTCTCGATGACACCGACCTCGCCTCCTCCCCTGATATCACCCATTTCACACTTCGCGCCGACGGCACCATCGCTCCTACCAATCCCATCACCCCTCTCAGAACCCGCGAGTCCCGCAAGCGCTGCCGTTCTCGCCCCACTTCCGCCGTCGTCGACGAGGATCTCCAACAAGAAGTTCGCGCCCTGCTCGCTTCCAATTCCGACGCCATGGACGTCGATAGCGATCCCAAGCCCGCCAGACAGAGCGTACACCCATGCGCCCTTCGCCGCGCCTTCACCAACATGCGCAACTCCTGCCCACTCGGTGCTGCAAAGGCCACCCAGCCACCCGCCATGCTCGGAAGAGGAAGCAGCGCTCGTGTTCCCGTCGCTAACAGCGAGGGCAACAAGCGTGTCTGCTCCACCACTGCCGCTGTACCAGACGTCTACATGGAAGTCAACGGCGGCGTATGGCAGGGTGTCTCATAGGTGTCGGGTCTTGTACGGCCTGTACAGTATCGTCGAATGCGTAGCCCAGCTGGCTCTCGCTTCTTGCATTGCGTGGTCTATTTGATTACTTATGCATGGCGAGGATCTTTGGGGTTATTATTCTTGTTGATGCTAGGGTTGAGAGATAGACATGTACTCTTGATCATGTGGAGAGTGTGAGAGGGGAGAAGAGGTGACATGACTGTAGGAATATGTCACGTAGTTAAAGACTAATGTAACTTTTCTTGATTCCACCTTGGTTCCGTGTGTTGCTTGCCTGTGATTGCGACTCTGGCTGTATTCGTGTGTCCTTTTCTATGCATGAGACCGTTGCTCAAGATACACTCGTCGCAGAATTAACCCATGGATTTCCTGGACGCGGCCTCCATAGAAGCGTATAGACGTGCGTCCTGACATCTGGTGCCCTCAGCGCGCGATGTCCCATCTTCATGCTCTGTCGCCATTTGGGCATTCATCGTTCCTTTCCCTTACCACGTTCATTCCACTCTTACGCTCCAGCTGTGTACCCTTTCCTGCCACACGATCATTTTCTCCCCGCCCTGTCTCCTAGCACCTCTGCCCACTTGCAGCAATTCCCCTTCAGCGATCTCCCGCCCCCCTCCTGTGTCAAGATCCAGCCATCAGTCGCTAACAGAACCATGCCCCCAGAAAACCACTCAAGTGCCCCCGACAATCGGCTTCCTGTTCCTCGCCTCCTCCTCTCTCCCTCTCCTCCCCATCCCATACGCCAACCCCCCCGCCACCGCTTCCCCCGCCGCGAGTCCCATCGTGGTCCCCCTCACCAGCCCCCTGGCCGTGAACTTGCCTCTCAACCCCTGCAACGGCCTCCTCCGCGCCGCTAGCACGAGGTACGCAGCACTCCACGCCGCCGAGATGCCGGCCGAATCGATGACGAAGCCGGAGAGGTTGAGGTAGGAGCTGAAGAGGTAGACGGGCGGGAAGAGCATGGGGAGCGGTTGGAAGGGGCGGAAGTGCAAGGCCGTGGTCAACGTGGCGAGGAGGAGAGGGGGGAGGGAGGATTCGCCTGCTTTCTTGACCAGGGCGATCGGGGAGGAAGAGGACGGTGGTGGGGAGGCCATGGCTGTGCTTCTAGGAGGAGCTGGCTGCGTAAGAGCGTGGTAGAGAGAGCTGACGGAGGTAGGCTTGATGGGCGGACTGCTTGAGATTGGAGATTGTCTCTCCCGAAAACGTGGGAGCTGGTGTCGAGTCGTAGGATATGCAGGTGATGATGCTGAACGCGGAGCGGAGCTGGACAAAAATTATGGACGCATGGTGACGATTGCCGAGGGACCTGCACCGCCAAGGCATCAAGGGTCCCGCCTTCACTTCACCACTTGTCCTTTCATTGTGACAATCGTGGATCGTGGATCAGATGCGTGCAATGCCAGTCATATCAGACTGACTCGATGGATGAATGCAAGTATGTTCAGAGCTAGGGACGGGCCCAATCCTCTGGTCTCAAGATCAATTCTTCCAGTCAAATATGCTACCCCATAGCAAGGTTATCTTCCGGGTCTGATACCCCTATCGAGACTTCAGAACGGGGAGTGGAGCGAAGACGTGTGGCATGGCCCAATTATTCACCGTACTAACGAGCTTGGGGTCGGATGGGTGAAAACGAGCGCCTTCATAACCGGGTCCCTACAACTACAATCTCATGGGCGCCAAGCGGCATGCTGGACCTCCAGACGAAGCGTGGCATCAGACTACCTTCGTAACGATGCCCCACGCAGCTCACGTCGGGACTTCCTGTACTTCCATGTTCAGGGTGCTCTTCTCTGCGATCGTAATCATCTAGGAAGGTCTTCATCCGGACCAGTCGGTATGCTTGATGCTCTTAGCACTCGAATGACAGACACGTGATTGCTGCCAGAATGCTACGTTCATGATTCATATTGACATGCATCCGCCCATGAAGCAAGATAAAGATGACGAGGTCTGTATAGTGAAGAAGAAGGCAATGAGAAGTCGGGGACAGGAGAGTCCGACCGAATGCCGGACCCTCTGCCAAGTCTCCGTCACGAACGAACTGCAGTTGCATCCAAAGTCTCGAATTGATATCATACACCTGGCCATACACATTTCCCCACGACTCATGCTCTTCTCAGGCAACCTCTTCCACAGCATGATTTCCAATAGTGTCTAATGCCAAGCGACTTCGATTCTTGACGCCGTACCTCTCACCTCGATCTCCCGGCGCAAAGGCGCGGCGCCCTCAATCTCTCCAACCACATCTCGAGACTTCCCTTCGTCGCCGAGTAGCCCAGTAACATGTCTGCCACAGCCTCTGGATCTTCGGCGAAAGCAAACGGGGACGCGAAGAACAGATCGCACAACGATGGAAGCAGCGGACGAGCATACACACCAGAGCAGAAAGCCGCAGTCATACGGGTACGGAAATGTCAGGCCACGGCATTTTATGACATATTAGGACTGGAGAGCCAGAAGAGCGCGGCGACGGATGCAGAAGTCAAGAAAGCATACAGGAAGCTAAGCCTGTTGACACATCCGGACAAGAATGGCTATGATGGGGCGGATGAGGCTTTCAAGAGTGAGTCGCTTTATCTTTTCTGGTTTCGGAACATGGACGAAACATGGGATGCAGCTGGATGGTTTTTGAAAGCGCATGGACTGCAACAGTAACTTCGGTACGGTGCAGGCTGGAGCACCTGTACCCAGATTGGTGCACGCGGGCCACGAGTGAGGGAGATCGCGGATGAGAACAGATCAGCGTAGCGCGAAATGATGTACTGACGGCCAGCAGTGGTATCACGGGCTTTTCAGATTCTCTCAGACTCAGACAAGCGTTCCAAATACGACAAATTCGGCGGCGACCCCGACAACAGATTCAGCTCAGCATCCTCCTCATCCCCATTCAGCGGCTTCTCCCAAGCAGCAGGTGCATCGCGAAGGGGAGCCATGTTCGAAGAAGAGATAAGTCCAGAAGAAATGTTCCGCCAATTCTTCGGTGGTGGCGGCGGCATGGGCGGCGGACCGTTCGGTACAATCCCTCCCCCTGCCCCTCTCCCCTCCTTGCACTAACCACCAACCCAGGCGGCGGCCTCTTCGACACCGGCCCAGGCTTCGTCTTCAACCTCGGCGGCGGCGGTCCCGGCATCCGCGTACACCAATTCGGCGGCGGCCGACCACGCCAACGCCCACACAACCACGACGGGCCCCCACCTTCCCTCCTCTCCTCTCTCCAATCCCTCCTCCCTCTCCTCCTGATATTCGGCTTTCCCATCCTCTCCAGCATCTTCTCCTCCCTGTTCGGCGCCTCCACCCCTTCCGGACCTACCTTCCGCTTCGAACCCGTCCCTCCGCAAACACAAAAACGGACCACACATGGCCTGAAAGTGACGTACTTTGTCAACCCGGCGGAGACGACCGAGTACACTTCCCGACAATGGAGCCAGCTCGACAAAAGAGCGGAGACGCGGTTCGTGACGACGTTGCAGTACGAGTGCGAGGGGGAACTGGACCGGCGGACGAGGATCGTGAACGAGGCCATGGGATTCTTCTTCAATGACGAGCGGAAACTGGACGAGGCGAGGAGGATGGAGATGCGGAGTTGTAGGAAACTGGAGGAGATGGGGTTCAGGGGCCGGTGATGTGACCGACTTCGAGCTTGGGTATAGAGGTGTCGTGGTATGTGGGGGCGCTTCTTGTATATTGGTTTTTGCTGCTGCGCACAGCGAGGAAGGGGCCGGGGAGCTTACATGAATATATCACGCGCGCGGCAGCGTTGCATCTTCCATCTCCCACTGGTGGTCGATATGGCTTGGTGGTTCAAGACGTGACAATGGAAAAGGGGAGATATCTGGTCATGGCCATGTCTCCATTCGTCCATGATGCATTCGTATCGCTACCTCTCCACGGACATCGATGCTCACCCCTCGCTCGTATCCATCTGCTCCGCCCCCGCCCCTGCCTTCGGGCCCCTCTTGCTCGCGATGAACTCATCAATCTCCCTCTTCTTGTCGTCAGCAGGCAAGACATCCTCGATCTTCAGCGGCACTCGATTGAATGGATCCGTCGGGTCACTGAGCAAATGACTCCTGATGGTCGAGCGGTCCACGATCTGCTTGCTGCTCGGCAACAAGACCGGGTCTTCCATGAGACTACCCATGATCGGATCGAGGAGCTCGTCTGGGATCTCACCCAGATCTTCCTCTGCCTGCTGATCCGTCTTGTATGCCTCGGCTACGTCGTCCTGCAACTTCTTCCACTGCAGTAGTTCATCACGGGACTTGAGCGCGAATTTCTCCATAATCTCGGTGGCCTTGGCGAAGCGCTCGGGCTTGTACGAGCGGCCGTCGCGGGCAATGGCAAGATGGAACGGAGACTTGCGGCGGAGGTTGAGGTACACATCCAACAGATCGGAGAGGAGCTGTTTCGGGTTGAAGCCGTAACTTTCCGGGTCATCGACTTTGAGTTGGGACTGCTTAGGACCAGTAAGAGCGTCGACATTGTAGTCCAGCATATCAGCAAGACGTTGCACGACTTCAGGCATAGTGAAGGAGGTTGCCAGGGCTTCGGTGAAGAGCTTGAGCATGGAGATGGTCTCGGTGGTCAGGCCCATGTATGACTTTGCACGGCCTTTGTGGTCGGCCAGAAGCTCTTCTTTTTCCTTGCGGATGGCTTCTTCCAGGCCAGCATTCTTTAGCTCGTCGGTCAAATCGTGGATCTTGTGGAACGACGAGAACGACTCGTCCAGAACATAGGTGACATCGTTAAGCAAGAGATTGACGAAGCGGACGAAGAATTCGGTGTTTGTGCTGCAATCGATTAGTACTCGCCAATGGCGTATGATAATCAATACTTACTTGGCCTCTTTTGCTAGATTGTCACGGTAAATGACGTTTGGCCATATACACTTGATTACCTGGTCAATCTCATACCTGATGTTAAACTTGTCGTAGAACTGGGTGTGAGTGCCGGTACTTTCACACTCAATGTAGAAGCTCATCAACGCCCTCAACAGATGTTGATGGCAGAATTCCAATCCGTTGAGAAGGTCTCCTAGCACACCTCGCGCATGATGATGTACCTCCCAGACACCGTAGAAGAGAATGCTCACAAGACCAGATTTGAGGTATGGATTCTTGATGTAATTCGAGCTTCGAAGAAAGGTGATGCAGAATTGCACGAGCTCCTCGCACTGGGTTGACGTGATGATGTAGGGCATGTTCCGAGTGATAAACTTGAAATTGTCGACAATGTCCTGTAAAAAGTACTCTGGTAAGCACTTGAAGGCGTCTGGGATGGTGTCGGCAAGTGGCAGGGTCAATCTCTCCTTTGGCAGACTCTTGCCAGATGCAAGCCGCAGCATCCATACAATGACGAAGCGCATGAATTGCATCGAACGGGCTTGCACTAATTCGTCCAGCAGGGCGCCTTGTGTGGCATGGATGATGCAGTGAATCCTGTCAATCTCGTCCTTGAATTTCTTCACCCTCATATCAAAGGCAGCAAGATACGCTGGCTGAGCTGTGTACTTTACACGATCCTGCTCGAATTTTTCCAGATCCTGTTCCATATACTTGATATTCTTCTGCATCTTACCAAGCTGACTGTTGACGGCTTCTTGGCCATAGTGATGAGCTGCAACAGTGAGGAAGAAGAGTTCCGAGATGAAATTATTCTCGCCATTGGCGGTTTGGTCAAAGTATTCGTCCGACGTTTTCTGATCTGCGTTGATCTTGGTCTCGTCCCTGATGTTGACTCTGGGATGTCTTCGGAGGTAGTTGATGTCCACGCGATCAATCTTTGTGAAGCCCGCATCGATGAATGGGTCGCACAATTGATCGAGAATGGCGGTCACATTGAGCATGAATCCATCCGTCGACACAGTCTTTGGGTCTACTTGGATCGCTCTTCGCTTGTGGTTGATGTTCATGACAAGTGCGAACCATTCCAGCAGCTTCTCGCGCGGCTCCTTGGCCGTCTTGACGACGATGTTGGTAATGTCAAAGAGCTCTCCCTGATGCGTCTGCAGCGTCATGCGTAGTGATCGCTGTGCGTTGTTGATATATGCCCGATCTCTCGTCTTGGGTGCAGAGAAATAGTTGGTAGCTGTCTCGGGCTGGATTGGCGACAGTCGGAAGAACGGTCCTAGGGTCGTGTGAGTCTCGATATCGGGGGCGCCGAAGCCCTTCCGTAGGAACTTGTCGGATTCTGTGATGGCAACGACAAGCTTGGGATACCGGACTATACTCCGCAAGGCAATCATATAAGGCTTGTAATTGTCGTTCATGGTCATCGAGGATAGTCGTGAGCTGAGCTGCTCGACAGCAGAGACCATGACCTCCTTGTACGTGTCGTCCTCCTCAAATCTCGACGTGATCTCTAGTAAAAAGTCTGGGTCAATGCCCGCGTCACTCTCTGGCTCTGCGAGAAGGTGGTCGGTCATGGGGTTGGTGATCCTTGACGGCGCATCGAACATCTCAGGCATGGAGCATGCAAACATGCAGTAGCTCATACAGAGGCGCCTAGCCTCCTTCATCCTAATCAGCTTCGGGTTGTCCGGTTCTGTACTACGCATGCCACGAATGATCCTGGATACTCGCTTCCAGCAGCCAAGAAGGAAGTCAAACGTGTCCTCGCGGGTCTTAGCTGCTAGAGTACCTGCTTCGGTGATTGCCTGGTCGAGCTGTCCTGCGTTCAGCTGCAGTGGTTGGTTCTCATCCTCCAGATCGCCCCTGAGACCTTTGAGGAAGAAGAGAGATCGACCATGTGAATCTCTTGTGACCCCCTCCTTCAAAGTGATGCGGAAGATGTGGCCAAGTGTTCGGTCTTCCCACTCTTCAATAGGCTCTTCCTTCTCCGGTTTTGACGCGCGTGGTCGTGACTGGCCATCAGGATCCCTCTTCTGGGCAGCGGGCTGCGAGTTGGTGATGTTGATCTTTGGCTTCGGTTTTGACTCTGCAGTATCTCGTGGCTTTAGTCCTAATTGCGCAAAAGGGTTCTGCTGCGTCGATGCCGGAGATGTGGTGGAGGGTGACTTGGAGGCGGACGATAAGGCTGATGCTTGAGACTGCGCGGCGCCATTCGCGGCCGGTGGCAGATCTGTGCTTGAGCCTTCAGGGCTTGACTGCTGTGACGGTCGAGGACTGCTCTGGCCTCCGCCCAGCTTTGCGAGCCTCTTGTTGCGGATCTGTAGTGGCGATTAGTCGAGCTACACAGAAGATGGGCGGGATGCCGACCTTGTCCGCGTCCGATTCAGCCATACTTTCAAGTTGTATGAGAGTACAGACGGCTCATATGAAAGTGATGCTGGATTGGAGATGTTTTATGAGTCGAGAGAGTGTGATTAAGTGTGGGAGAAGTAAATGGAGTATGTAGCTTGATTAGATGGGCTGAGGCACACTGTAGCTTATTCACGCGGGACGCTGTCGAATGACGATGTAGAAATCGGATCTATGTCGGAGATAGCGGCTGCGGCTAGTCCCCATGTAAAAGCTTCAATCTGCCCGCCGGCATCCTCCTGTCCCTAAGCATCGTAGCAGTGCGCTTTCGAAAGCGATACCTTTCCGGATATATCTTGGTGGGCATTCAACCCCAGTCATTCGTCTTTCGCAACGTGCGACGGCCTCACCATGGGCGATTCAACAGAAAAGGTCGAGAAGAGCGAAGAGTGGGAGAAGGGCGGGGCACAGTTCAAGGCAAAGAGGAACAGCGAGTACTTTGATCCATGTCAAGAGGCTGCCAACAAGAGTTTGAAATGTCTCCGGCGAAACGGTGGGTCTCGAGACATGTGCATGGCCTACTTTGATGCATACCGAGAGTGCAAGAAGAAGTGGCAAGCAGAGTTGGCGGAAGAGAAGCGCAAACAAGGCAGATGGTTCTGAAGGGCTTGTGAATCGTGGAGAGAATCGACTGCATCTCTAGAGGAGGTCAGCATGATCGAGAAAGAGCAGAATCATAGCAAGCTGGCCTCCCTCGAATTATTCACAATGTCGGATCGCTCCTCCGCAGATCAGACGACAGCGATGACTGAATGGAGATTCAAATCCTCTCTGGATTGCAATGGAGATGCAGTGTCTCTAGCGACTACGCTGCCCACCGGCGAAGACAGCCACACGTGCAGTCATCTTTGCTCACGTGCTTGCTGCTTGTCAAGGGCTTTGGCAGGATAGCGATATCGTCGCAGGCTATTGGAACTGCTTTGGAGACCAGTGCTGGGAGATGGAAAGCAGTGTGGATATGGGCAGTCGGTGACCATTACAGGATATCTGTTTGATGTCGAAGTCATCGGTCCTGCAAAGCCCAAAAAGATCAAGGCCGAGTCAAGTGTGGGTACGCGTCGGGTGTGGCCGTGCAGGGCAGTCATGGTCATGTAGATACAGTAGCAGCATTGATTTGTAGCTACTGGCTCCCCCAACAGCTTGCCTGTGTTTGAAACAAGATGTGGAATATTGCCGAATCAATCCAAACTCTCGTCATTATGGGCGTGTACGAATGTGGTTCGGCGTCGGTGAGGAGAAGGCCTTCTGTAGCAACCAGAAACAAGGACTTGGACAAGGTCCGTCAGTGGGAGAGGCATCGCGCAGAGGAACCCGGGTATTTCTGGTGTGCACGGACATTTGCCCGCCGTATCTTGCGTCTGCTGCCTGTCTCTCTGTCTCTCTCGCACACGCTCTCTTTGGCTGTGCCCTGTGCGTGCTCTGCCTCTCTCCCCCAAACTTCAAAGACGTGACAGCGCCTTTTTTGTTTCGATCAGGCCCTACTCCTGCTCCACCCACCACAAAGACCCTCAACCTCCACTCTCTATAAACATACTCTTCTCACTACAGAATCAGTCTTCGCCGCATCTCTGTTGATTCTCACCGGGCGACCTCGCGTCAAAGCCACAGTCAGACCACGCATTGTCCCGCCCAGCGCTCAACGTCTCCGGCCAAAGCCAAGGTTCGCATCAAACAGTTCACTTCTTCAAGCTTTTATCTCGTCATCAACATCATCCCCCGTCCACACTCCCCCTTCGAGATCACATCCTCTACGACGACTACGGCTTCTTCATCCTTCCCACTCTCTCTAACAAACAATTCAGATGGCGGAAATCCGTCGCAAGCTGGTCATCGTTGGTGATGGTGCCTGCGGAAAGACTTGTCTTCTCATGTAAGTCAACACAACATGTCCACAACTCTACGTAGATGGACCCGATGCTAACATACCTGTTCAACAGTGTCTTTTCCAAGGGAACTTTCCCAGAGGTCAGTCTACCACTCCCTAGCTTTTCCGACGGCTTTTGTTATCAATCAACACTTGGTCCGACAAGCCACAACAAATACGAACCACAAAAGACGGTCGCATGATAAGAGCATGGAACAATATCTGACACTTATCAGGTCTACGTCCCTACTGTTTTCGAGAACTACGTCGCAGATGTCGAAGTTGACGGCAAGCACGTCGAATTAGCCTTGTGGGATACTGCTGGCCAAGAAGATTACGACCGTCTTCGCCCCCTATCATACCCCGACTCGCACGTCATTCTCATCTGTTTCGCCGTCGACTCTCCAGACTCTCTCGACAACGTCCAGGAGAAGGTAGGAAAAGCCCACGTGCCTTCCTGACGTTGTACTGACTTTGCCCGCCTAGTGGATTTCCGAGGTCCTGCACTTCTGCCAGGGTCTCCCTATCATCCTTGTTGGCTGCAAGAAGGATCTCCGTTACGACCAGAAGACGATCGAGGAGCTGCACAAGACATCGCAAAAGCCTGTGACGCCAGAGCAGGTAAGATTGGACGGATTAAAAAAAAATATACTGCTGCCATACTGACTTCCGATAGGCCGAGGATGTTCGCAAGAAGATTGGCGCTCAAAAGTACCTCGAATGTTCAGCAAAGACAAATGAGGGCGTCAGGGAGGTTTTTGAGCACGCCACTCGTGCCGCTCTCCTGACCCGCAAGGAGAAGAAGAAGAAGTGCCTGATTTTGTAAACGACAAGAACAACGAGCAGCATTATGTCGGATGGCACTCATGGCTCACGCAATTCGAGATACCAGTTTTTCCCTCCAAACCACCAGCGTTTGGTTTCTTCTTCATACGACGTTTAGATCGACAACCATCCTGAACATGCTCACACTTTTCCGCCTCCACTACTCGCAAACGTGCTGCGCCTCGACGAAAGTCCAATCGAACTATACATCTTCTGGTTCTTTGCAAATTGCGGCGTTTAACGGGAGTCTGTCCTTCGTTGTGTAGCTTCGGCTCGATTCTGATGGATGACGGGCCTGGAATGGGATAGGTCAGCAACTTCGGACATGGTAATGGGAGACTTGACGAGGGGCGATATGGACTTGTTTCCTGTCACCTCACGGCTGGTCTCCATTGTCCTTTCCTTCTGATCGTTGTGGCTTGTCCTTGGCGCCTTTTACGCATGGACGATTCGAGGTTCGAAGCGTCGACGATAGTCCTTGGTGCGAATTCCCGTTCGATGATATAATAATTGCCATGGGATCAACCTTTTCATACAGAGCTATTTGGATGCACCTTGCTTCATTCTCTCGTGATTATGCTATGAGTATGCGACTCACCCTGGCCCATTACCCCATCGCTGGCACTACACAGCACCCTGAACGGCGTATTCCTCGCCCCCCCTCCCCCCCCCCCCTTTAAGCGAATGCTACTGTCCGATTCAGCTCCAAGTCAACAACATTCTGTACTGACCTAGAGACACCAGATTACGCATCTCGTTGACACTCATAGGGGCTACGTTCCATAGACAGTCGCCCAAGTCTGCGCTCGGAATATTCCTGTCGACAAGTGAGTGACTGACATTTTACGTTTCCTATGTTTCTTTGAAGACGAGCCGCTGACCCGACAGGCCATGCCTCTCCCGTCTATCATCCTCGACCTCTCTGCCGTAGCAGCCCATGCCTATCACTCAGATCTGTTGCAGTACGCATCCCGACTTGGCGGCGAAGATGTGGCAGGGGACGCCGTGGAGATTGGGAGTGTTGACGCCGTTGTGTGGAGGGCTGCTGCGTACGTACAGGAACCCATGGCAGTCGTTTCTGATGCGGGCGTGCTTCCCCAATTCGCTTGTGCCGTACCATCCGGAGGCAAGCATCATACCCTTACGACGAATGTAGCTGTTGGCATGGATCGATTGTATGACTGGGATGGGCACCTAAAATGTATCTAAAACGGTTCGCGATCGAAGAGCCGATTCACTTGGACCACTTCCGAAGCAGCGAGAACATGGGTTGCAAGACACGGGAACAACAGTGGCGAATCCCGCCGGGTCTTCTCGGCCTTTTTTGTGCAGCAATTGCTCTTGAACTTCCGTCACCATCAAAGAGACCTCTTTCATCGTTGTCCTCAATCGCAATCAAGATACCGGCGATGGAATTGACATGCGTATTAAAGCAAGTATATATTCAAGAACAGGTGAGATGGAATTCGGCGTTGGGATTCAATGGTGCTGCAGACTCAGTCTCTAGACTTTGTCTTTGTTCTTCACGGTCAAATCCTCATCATGCTCGACCTTTCTTCTGCATGCGCTATGGGAAAATATTCACTCGACTTGTGATTTGCTGCGTATAGTCGTATCAAACTATGGCGCTCTGTGACTGATCCTCGGGGTCGATTCGTCCCCGGAGCCACACTGCCATCTGCCCACCGCCCAACAGGATATCCAGACCAGAACCGAGCTCTCGACCGAAGACAATGTCCGTTATTGCCAGCTCCTCTCTCGATAACGCTTCTCTGGAGCCGATAAATACCCCCAAGTGAGGAATACAACAATCGTCCCCCGACCTGGCTCGCCTGTACCTTATAAACTCTTTTGCAGGCTTGCTTCATATCATCTGACAGAGTTACAAACCTACGACAAGATGGGATGTCATCAAGGACGCGTCTTCTCTTTCGACATGTCCACCCACTGTCTTTGCGACTAGCCTCTGTCGAGTTCATCCCCTCTGGACACGACACATCGTCGACCGCGGAGCTGACCTCCACCACCTTTCACACGGTGATCCCGTTCTCTATAAGGTCGCGCTATAGACGCCGTCAAGGATCCTCACTTCCGGGTACACCGCACAGCCATCGGCCTTGCTATTTGGCAAAACACTACTCGGGACCATGGCCGCCGTCACCATCACCGTGAAAGAGTCAGAAGAGGCCCTCAATTTCGCCATCCGGACAGAGCTACTTATGAACAGCAACATGTCTGTTCACAAAAACGAGAATATGGATTCGCTGTTGACGAAGCAACTCACCATGGGCCCACCAGCGCTGCACAAGTGCCTTCCTCCAAATGCGCAATGCCGTTCCAGATCTCTCCCGCCACCGAAACGACTCACGAGCTTTATCCCTCCGCCCAATTTCGGCCAGGTCACAGCACAAGTCTACCGTTCCGGTTTCCCCGAGCCAAAGAACTACGATTATCTCACCCATCTCGATTTGGACGACGTGATGGTCCTCACTCCTGACCCCATGCCGGTCGAGTACACTAGGCTGCTCGCTACAGAAGGGGTCATGTGGCAGCAATTCGAGGTGAAGCAGAACAAGACCTCGGTGTGCACTACCAAGGCAATCGTTGACGACGTATTGGCCCAGGTCAAGGCGGTGACAAACGGTGGCGGGAAGGTGCTGCTACATTGCAATGGTGGCAAGCACAGGACGGGATGCGTGGTAGGTGCGATGCGGAAGGCGGCCGGGTGGGACATCGACGAGGTGCTCAGAGAGTATGAGGAGTACGCGAGGACAAAGTCCAGGGAGGGCGACAAGGATTTTCTGACGTCGTATCGACCTCCTAGCGTCGTCGACAAGGAGATGCCGATCCGTGGACTCCCACAGCCGGGAGGTAGAAAGGAGGTAGTGTCCAACGGGAAGGCAGAGACGGACATTGGAGCCTTCACGGTCGATGTGGATGATGATGAGTAATGGGTATGATTCACGAAATGGGGTGGTGGCGTTTGGGCTCAGGCTGCTTCACGCATTGCATAGATGGGAGAGATACCCCAAACCGAGATCCGGAATTGTGCGATTAAAGCAAGACCTACACTGGTCAGAATGGATGAGAACGTCAAAATGGAATTTTCTCGTCTTCGGCCGCTGAGACAATCCTCGAGTCCGAGCGTGTTCGATCCGCGGTCTTACTTGCGATACCTAGTCACACGTGAGGCAGAGGGTAAAGTCACTACAGCGACGGGAGGGACGACAGAAGACATGTAATATTACATTGAGTGAGCGACCTTCTACGGTTCGAACCCCCCGGTCGTGTGACCCTGCCCGTGTCTAGACAGCCCCCACAGCATCGCTTTCCCGTGGGTAAATCATTCCCAGCAATGTGATACATTTTATTACATCATGCCATCAGCCTGACTGACACATGGCTACTCCCTTAGATCCATCTCGTCCCCTCCCACATCTTCACCGGCATCAAGCCGAGGATGTGAAAGCATCTCCTCCAACGCAGCCTCAAACTCCTCATCGTCACTCCCGAAATGCTCAGACCACCTCTTCTCCGCCTCGTCGTCCACGTCCTGAGGTTCAGCATCAACATGCATCATCCCCACCAACTCCTCCAGCTCCCTCTGCTCTCTCCTCGCCACATCCTCCACTTCATCCTCCTGTCTGTCCCCTTGTCGCCCCTCTATTTCTCCAGTCTCCACCCCATCATGCTCTACTCTCCAGACCTCCTCACTCTCCTCCAAATCAGCATCCCCCGGCGCCTCCAACAACCGCTCCCGCTCCCAAGCCCGTACCTCCCGCTCCCACTCGGCCCGATCCAGCTTCTCTAGGTCTTTACTCCGCTGCTCCCATCGCTTGTCATCCCCTCCCTTGCGTACTTTGTGCAGGAACAGCTTCCTTCGAGCTTGTGTTTGCGCGTCACTGGACAATGCCTTGCGCGCACTTGCGGGGCCAGGGACAGTGCGAGATGAGGGGCTCTCAGTGCGCGCGAGGTCGGCTGCCGATGGGCTGAAGAGATGCGCTTCCTGGGTGAACGGAGAAGGCTCGGGGGAGGAGACATGGGAGGCGCCAGAGAGGGGTGATGTCATCTGCGGCTTGTAGAGGTTGAACGGTCGAGAGGTGGATCTGGGAGAGCTCCAGGACCGGGGGGAGGACCGGGGCGTGGAGTTCTGGCTGTGGGCGATGATGGGATGAAATGGCCAGGGTTGCCAGATGTAATGCGATGGAGATGTGGAGAGCATGGCGCTGCAGTTTGCTAGGATTTTGAGAGGGTGGTTGCAGAAGCAGTGATGGCGAGGGTCGAGGCAGAGGCGAAGAGATGATGCTTCTTTGCGGGGAGACGCGTTCTTCAGGCGCGTCGGGGAAAGTGCGGTCGGCTTTTTAGGGCGGCGTGGGGGCCTCAATACCCGCCAAGCTGCCAAGCTTCCGTCGTAATTAGACTTCCAAGCAGGACTTGCTCAGTATTTCACTACTTTCTTCTCTGATCTCTCATTTCTAATAGTTTCTTCTACAAAAAGGGGACATTTAATTGCACACTGACTCATCTCATGAAAATCTACCAAGGCTAGTATCCGATTTGCGCTGAGTCACAGCAAAACCACTCTTCCTTACAGTAATGTAAGAACAAACTCTATAAGAACGAGCCCTATAAGAACGAGCCTTCATGCCGGAACATATCCATTTTCGTCGATTGAGACCCTATGGAGCACATTCGGAGGTCATGCAGGAAATTCGGAAGGTCGCGGATATATCCCTGGTGATCCCACCATCTCTTGGAATATCCTACTTTCCCCTAGCGGCCGGCATCACGCACTGATGATACGAAGAAATCATAAGAAGTCTCGCTTCGGCTGTGCGAACTGTAAGAAACGTCACCGGAAGGTCCGACTGCCCTGCTGCCCCATCACAGAAGAGATGCTGACTTTGCGTTGAAAAGTGTGATGAGTCGCGGCCAACATGTGTAGCCTGTCGTACCGCAAAGGAAGAATGCTCGTACGCAATAAGCACTACAAACGGCACCCCCGACCCAGCTGTGGCACCGGATACACGTGATGGGCCGACGGTGCAGATGTCCTCAAACTCAGCTGTTCAATTTGTCTCGGCGAGAGATCCAGAGATGAGCTTCACCCTGGCACACTTCTCTCTATTTCACCGTTACCTACAAAACCCACATCAGACCTTTGGTTTCGGCTTCGTGGATCATGAAGAAGGACGACGCCTCATGCTCAAGTACGCCCTCAGGTTCCCCTACCTCATGAGCCTAATTCTGGCTGTGACTGCGTTGCGGCAGACCCTGGACGAGCCACGCAACCTTGCCACCCTGTGCGAACAGGCCACCGACCTGTTCGGTCGAGCCATTAGTGGCCTTAACGAAGCCATCAAGCACATTCATGAAGCCAACATAGGGGCCATCTTCTTGTCTTCTAGCATGACCGGCAAATACATGCTCTGTGACACTTTCATCGTTCAGCGTCGGGAATCTCCGAACGCCTTTCTCGGCCGCATTATCGACACTTTGCGCGTCACTCGCGGCGTGAAAGCGATCATGAATGACGGTCACTGGATTCTGCTTGCTAGCTCGGAACTACGGCCCATGCTTGGTTTCAATTTTGAAGACGTCCTCGACGTCGACGATGACGAACACGACGAGATGATACGTTTCAGAGCTCTATATGACCTGGTACGACAGTCGAGCCTCGAGGAAGACGAGATGGCTGCCTGTCGATCGGCAATCGTACAGCTGACTCGAACTTATTGTTCAAATACGTCCAGCTCCCATCTACGCCGTGTGTCGAGGTTCATCCGAGGGAGAGCGTGGCCGGTCACCACTACTCCGCTCTTCATAGACATGCTGGAGCGCAGAGTACCCGAGGCGCTTGTTATCTTGGCTCACTGGTCTGTTCTATTGCATTGCATCTCGGACGTATGGTCTATTGGAGATGCTCCGAATTTACTGATGGATTGTGTAAGAGCGGCGCTCGGTACGAGTTGGGACGGTCATCTGGCATGGGCGAGAGACTTTATCTCCCGGCCAGTACTGGATACCATCTCATGCGACTCTGCGTCGTACACGTACATGTAAAGTACTATCTTGTAAGCGAAAGTGATGTTGTTGGACCGACTAAGATTCTTATTTTTACTCTCAGCTTATTCTTGGTAATGAACACTATTAGATCCCATTCGCGTGGCATGGTCCGCTCGAAATTCACATTCATGCTAGGCATACTCATCCACGCTCATTTGGGCTCCCGATCGAGGACCGTCAATATCTCCACCGTGGTAGTACTGCCCCGTGACCCTCGGCTGCATGCGGACTTTTGCTTTGTGCTCAGACCGGTAAATCGAGCAGATGGAGACCTCAAAACGACTACCAGCTGGTATGAATTGGCCAATCAGTGAGTATCTTTATATGCTTTGTATGGACAGTCTCTTCTTTTCCTTCAGCAACTACCAGCTGGCATGAAATAGCCAATCAGTTCATATCTTCATATACTTTGCACGGACAGTCTCTTCTTTTCCTTCAGCAACTATGGTAGTATAGTGCGCACTTTCTTTGGTAGACAAAAGAGAATGTGATAGATGATCATTCTGCTAGAGAAAAAGGAAGTGTTCTGGTAGTATAAAAGCGACCATGGTGGCACTCTCTTGCTCTTCATTCGAACAACAAGTCTCCTCAGTAATCAAGCCTACCACACTCCAGCCGATCACAACCCAGCCTACCACAACCAAGCCTACCACAAGATGCACTTCCCCCAGCTTGCTACTGCCAGCCTGGTAGTCCTTGCTGGCAACGCCGCAGCCAAGACAAAGACGGTGACGACGACCGTCACCGACACGGTGAGCGTGTACAACTCGACCGTCAGCTTCCGCGACATCGTCACGGAGACGACGGTCCCCATCTCCGCGGCCACGTGGTTGCAGCCGAGCGACCTCACCAAGCGCGACGTCGACGTCGACGGCCGCCGCCGCCGCCGCAGCCGCCACAAGAAGACGGTCACCGAGACGGTCCACACGACCGAGACGGTCACGACGCAGACCCTGACGACCGAGCCGGCGACGAACACCTGGGTCGTCGACACCACCACCGTCGCCGATCCTACCACCACGTTCATCAGGGTCAGCACAGTCGACGACTTCTGGTAGAGAGAGAGAGAGAGTGTGTGTGTGTGTGTGTGCAAGCTGTGTCCGGTAGGCCTTTGGCGCCGGATGGACATGTGGCCGGCTCGTTCTCGCACACTCGTTAGCAAGCCGAGACAGTCTGGACGAATGAAATGTTATTTGCCCTGATTCTGATCCTCATTCGCGCTCGTGATCCAGTCATCACAAGTATGATCTGCTGCTTCTTGTTGCATGAGATCCGTAGTTTCTTTCCAGCATGTCTCAAGCGAGCACCGACGCATATTGTGAGTTGTCTTGGTTCATTCTCGTGTCAAGGTTTGGGGACAAGCGGAGCCCACTTGTTCTTATTTCTATATTGGCGACTGCAGAAATAATGCGTCTACTATAAATCTACCCTGTCTAATCTCCCGCATATGCATGCCAGTCTAATCAGTAAACTTCATGCCACCATTCGCACAGACCGTGCTCCCCGTACACCATCCACTCTCCTCACTGCAAAGCATGACGACCACGCCGGCAATCTCCTTATCATACGCGGGCCTGCCCCCCATGATCGTGGCCTGCTCCAACGTCTTGCCCTGATCCACGCCCTCCCTGACCCGTGCGAGCGGCGTGTTGACCGTCCACGGATTGATGCCCCGCAGAAAGGCATCGTCGACGCCATCCCACATATCGGTCGCCACTGGGCCCGGGTTCACCGCGTTGACCGTGGCCCGTTCGGCCAACTCCCTCGCCCACACCTTGGTCATGCCCTCCAGTGCAGCCTTGGTTCCGCCGTAGATACTCTGCCTCTCGAAGCCGCACGTCGCGGACACGGAGGACACGTTGACGATCCTGCCGCTGCGGTCGGTGGGGAGATAAGGCTGCACCGCGCCCATGAGGAGTAACGGTCCGCGAACGTTGACGTGGAACAGGCGGTCGAATTGCTCGAGTTGTTCCTCGCCCACGGAGGCGTTGAACGCGACGCCGGCGTTTTGGATGACAATGTCGATCTGGAATTTGCCTGCGTTGGAGAAGTGGTTCTTGACTGTGTCGACGAGCTGGGAGGGGCCGGTGGGAGAACCCATGTCGGCTTGCACGGGGATGGCGGTGATGTTGTATTGGGAGGTGAGACGGGTGGCGAGTTCGCTGGTTTTGGATTGCGAGGAGGCGCTGGTGAAGTTGATGGCGAGGGAGGCGCCTTTGCTTGCTAGGAGCTCGGAGATGGAGGCACCGATACCTGATAAACATTAGTATCATGGCCGAGAACATTAGCACATGGAGTAATGGTAGATTTGCATAAAGAGGAGGGCGAATGAGCATCGAAGTTTAAGTCTCCTGCGTGGGATAAGGGCAGTGGGTATGGGGTTTGCCATTGACTTCCAGATACATACCTCGAGAGCCACCAGTCACAATAGCAAGCTTGCCCTCTAATGGTCTGGCCTGGGTGCCGGCAGACAGATTGGTGGAAGCCATTCTTGTGGCAGTGGGGCGAGACACGGCGAGAAGTTGCTGGCGTGTCAGTGAGCAACAAAGGAGCTGCCTCCGACTAGCAAAGAGGAAATGATGCATAATTATAGGAATTTGCGAGGGAGGGAAAAACCTTGTTCACGATAATTTCTGTCCACAATCGTATGAGAAAAGATTGTTGCTGTTCTGCTTCGAGTGTATACGGTTGAAGTCCAAGTTGCTGCCCCTCCCCCACTCGTCATCCGGTGGTCGTCGAACCCCACCGGCCGCAATTTTGACCATCAAGAGCACCCCAGTGAGGAGAAGGGGATATATACGAGACTCGG
This sequence comes from Elsinoe necatrix, assembly GCA_033846785.1. Classification (NCBI taxonomy): domain Eukaryota; kingdom Fungi; phylum Ascomycota; class Dothideomycetes; order Myriangiales; family Elsinoaceae; genus Elsinoe; species Elsinoe necatrix. The sequence continues at coordinate 277,743 of JANZYI010000015.1, read as the reverse complement.
GATCATATTATTGCATTACTTCCATCTTCATGTGATTCACTGTAGTGGAATATGGTCCTCATCGGGTGGGATGAACAGTAATGTTGTCTGCGCCGGTTGGTCAGGTGACCCATTCTCGGATGCGTAGAGCATGCCCTTCTTTATTGAGTAGAACACAAGGTGGGCAGAGCCAGCCTTGGAGAAGTGGTGGGAACGGATGATTGAAGCATTACATTTTGTGAATGCAAAAGACATTACAAACATTGCTGCTAGTCTACGGTTTACAGTGACACCTGTTTTATCACCCAAGCGCCAGAAGAAGAAGAAGAAGAAGAAGAAGAAGAAGAAGATGATGATGATGATGTTGATGCCCAGCCGTTATCATGCAAAGATCGTACGAAAAATCATTGAAACATTGATCACATCCTTAACCTAAAGGAACGCAGCAAGACCGAGGACACCAGCGACGAGACCGGAGCCACCGACGACGGCCTTGTTGGCTGCGCCCTTGTAGGTCACAGGGGTGTAGGTGCCGTTGCTGGAGGTGGAGGTGGAGGCGGTAGGGGTGGCGGCAGCAGCAGAGATGGTGCATGGGCAGTTGGTGACGGTGACGGTCTGGCCGGCAGTGGCGGGGTATGTCACACCGTTGTAGGTCAGGACAGTGGCGTATGGGCAGACTGTCACAATGGACTGGACGACCTGGACACCACCGGCGGCGCCAGCAGCGGCGGCAGCGGCGGTGGTGTTGGAACCCTGGTTGACGAAGGATGGGACCTTGCCGAGACAGGTCGAGTAGTTGGCAACGCACTGCGCCTGGTTGGCTCCGGGTGCGACACGGCAGCTGTCGTAGATGGTGGAGCACTTGGCAGTGCAATCATCAAGGCCGGATTGGCAGCGGCCGGAGAGGCGGGAGCACTCGTCGTAGTAGCCCTGGCAGGACTGATTGTAGCCAGGGGCGAAGTTGGTACCAGCAGATGAGGTACCGTTGGAGACGGACTGAGCCATCGAGACACTGGCAAGGGCGAGGACGGAGATGGTGAAGGAGTACATCTTCTTGATAGTGTTGTTTGGTTGGGATGAAGGGTTGTCGAAGAGTGTAGGAGGGATTGGTAAAGACTGTGGGTAATGAATGTGGTGAGGGAAGGAAGTTCTTGTCTTGCGGATGGTTCTCAGTTTGGAGGACTGCAGCTGTGCTTATGTATGCGATGGTCTGCATTACAATCAGATGAACACGAGCCAGTACAAACCTTGACATCTACTTGAGCCGCCCGCTGTATACGGAAGATTGCATTGTAGCAGCGTAGAGCCGCTTCTCGGTGGTGGAGAAATGAAAGACGATGGCAGTAGAGATCGTGAGCTAGCGCTTACCGTGCCCGCGGATGTCCGAGCACTGTATTGCAGTGGTATCGAGAACTTCTTTGGTGATCGAGCAACGAGAGACGGTTGGACGTTGAAGCACTGGAATATACCCGAGCAAAGTAGAGAGCAATTTGACAGGTCAGAATGAAGCAACGGGTCGTTAGAGGGAGGAGGCACGGCGAGGGTTTGATTTCGGCGACGTCATACGAGGAGAATGAGAATGCCCATAGCAGAGATGTAGATCCGTTGCGTAGGAGAGGGAATGAACAATACCGCTGCACTGACGAAAAAAATCTCAAAGTCTAGAACAGACAAGAAGAGAGTCCAAGTGGGAGCAAGTGGGAGCAAGTGGGAGCAAGTGGGAGGTAAACAACCAGACCAGAGCAACTAGAGCACCAGCTGAGGGGCTGTTTAGCTGGCCAAAGCTCTTTCATCCGCTCGTATAACCTAACCTCTGTTTCGATGTTATTCTGTCCCTCCAAACAACCACTTACCTCCTCTCTCACAACACAACAATGTCCAGGAAGACATGAACGTGCAACATGCCGACTGCACCCATCCTCAACATGCCGACTGCACCCATCCTCAACATGCCGACTGCACCCATCCTCAACATGCTCGACTTAAAGTCGAATCCGATAGCTGTGCGGCCTACACCACACGCCAACAACCCGGCATCGACATCCGGTGGGGTCCTTCTCTAAGGCAAAAAAGATCTTCCGCGTGGTGACTTAGCCGACGTCACACGACCATTGCGGGGTCTCCACGAGGCGCTATAGAAGCGGCAACAACCTTGAAGAGGAAGACTCTGGTTGCTGGTGGTCAGAATGCGGCAGGTCGAGTTCTTGCATGGAAATGAAATGACCTGGAAAAATCTCACAAGGATGGTCGACGCCACCGTCCACAACGGCTCACATGGTACAAGTAGGGCCATATTCGCTGCTAGTCATGGTAGGTCTTGTGTTCAGCATTTGCGTTCGTCTCGCAAATTTCCATCAGCATGAAGGCCACTTTCCTTGCCCTCTGCTCCGCTGCTCTGGCTGCTGGAGCATCTCTCGTGCCTCGTGATGCCCTGAATCATGGCGAGAAGCCACTGCAATACAGAGGCTTCGACATTAGCAGTGTCCTAGTCGAGGAGCGCAAGAATGTCACCTTCATCAACACTCGGAGGAACAACCGCACCGAACCCATCGAGGACATTCTCGGTGCGAAGGGCACCAATACCTACCGTCTCAGGTGTGTTATTAACTTGCCCCTCCATTCACCTCTTGCTAATACCCTTCAGACTATGGGTCGACCCAGTAGATCCCACCTACCAAGGCTACGGTCTCGACTACAACATTGAGCTCGCCTCTCGCCTGCACAACAAGGGCTACAAGATCTATCTCGACTACCACTTCTCCGCCACCTGGGCTGACCCCCAAAAACAATTCATCCCCCCAGCATGGGAAGGTCTCTCTCTCAGCGACACGGCCAAAACCATCCAGACCTACGTCCACACCACCCTGCTCGCCTTCCACCGCGCCCAGATCCCCATCGAAATCGCCTCTCTCGGCAACGAGATCCGGAACGGCATGCTCTGGCCCCTCGCCCGCGCCTACCCCTTCCTCGACACCCGCCAAGAACGCATCCAAAACTTCACCAACCTCGCCACCGTCTGGGCCGCCGCGCGCCGCGGTGTCGACGACGCCGTGTCCGCCGGCGCCCACCGCCCGCAGACCATGATCCACATCGACAACGGGTACAACAAGACGCTGCAGCTGAACTGGTACGACGCCCTGTTCGGCACGGGACTGGTCAAGCCCAGCGACGTGGACATTTTCGGCGTCAGCTTCTACCCCTTCTACGGCCTCGACGCGACACTCGAGAACCTGCTCGACACCGCCAATGCGCTCACGGCACGCTACAGGAAGCCCTTGCACGTCGTCGAGACGGACTGGCCCGTCATCTGCGACGGGGTCGAGTTGAGCGAGCCCCGCTTCCCCGTGTCGGCGAGGGGTCAGACCGAGTGGGTGCAGGCCATCATCGATACGTTGCACGAGGTAAGCGGGGGTTGGGGGCAGGGCATCAATTTCTGGGAACCGGGTTTCGTGGATGTGACCAGTTTGGGGAGTAATTGTACCGATGCGTTGGCTTTTAATGTGGATTGGTCCGGGTGGCCGAACACTATCAAGGCGTATTCGAGGGAGAGTGTGGATATGTTTGCCAACGAGCGGTAGAGGTTGTAAATAGAGAGGGAAGAAAGGTGGTATTACATTCCAAAATTGAACTTGACTACCCGGACGATCGTAGCCTGCCATGGACGTTGACTACCACACTCGACTCGCCTTGATTACTTCCCCCCCCTGATTGCCTACCACAAGTCGCTGGCCGGCCAGTTGCCTGCCGCTAATGTACAATGTCCGCAAGGCTTGACTACTACCACCATCATCAGATGCCACCTCATCACTCTTGAGACCTCTTGCCTACCACTCTCCAGCTCTGCCTACCAGCGGCGAGTCAGCGTCGGTCCAAAGACATCATCCTGCTGCATATCCCTCGGGATCACCGGATGGCGCAAAGACCCAGGAGTGTCGGCCTGCTGTACCCCCTCGCGGCGGTGCTGAATCGGCACCCTGCCCCCATTACGATACATGGTCCACCACCAGTCACGATCCCTAGAGTCGACCAAGGGCGCATCTTGTGCCTCGAATTGATTCCCGGACTCACGCGGAGGATCCATGATGGGGTGTGCCGCATAGTTGGTCACCGTGACTGGCGAGCCTTCAGGGTTAGCCCAGACAGGACGACTGGTGCTGACGCCGTGCGGGAGTCGGAAATACGACCTGCTATGTGGTGCTGGATTGTCGAAGGGGTAGAAATTGCCATGGACGTTTCCGTTGATTCCACTCCTCTCCAGCAGAACGTCACCGGCCATGCGGTCGAGATTTCTCCTTGTCTGCTGTTGCTGTACCCGGCGTTGCTGGGCTGCAAAGCTGTGAACGGGACGTGGTGGCTCAATGGCGGGCTCCACAGCGTTGAAGTGGGGGCTGGGTCGTGTCATTGTGATTCGCTGTCGCTCTTGCTGCTGTCTGCGGTCATCCTGCGCTCGCTCCTCTTTGCGCCTCCTGATAGCGTCGTACATCGAGTTCAACAGTGGAGGATACGTCTGGTGAGGCGATGCATGCGATTGACTGAAGGTCAAATTGGTTCGTGGGCGAGCTGGTGGCGACGGAGCCCCGGCCACAAAGTGAGTGTTCTGGCGCTGGAAATTGCTCGACGAGGATGTCTGAGGAGGTGGAGGCATGGTGACCCCGGGTGCTAAGCGAGGCATCTTTCTTGCTCGAGGCTTTGACCTCTCCGCTTCCAGTTGCTCGATTTTGTGGCGCAAGGCCACATTGCTCCTCGCCAGATTGAGGAATTGGAACTGCTTCTATCAGCAACCTACAGCCATACCAAATACACACAGATGGGCATGTACTAACCCTGAGGCTCTTCAGAATCACGTCTCCTGTGTCTTGGGAGACCGGGAGGACAGCGAAGTATTCGCTGGAGATACGGGAATCGTACTCCCCAGCAGCTGGGCCATGCACCCAGTACAGCGCTGCCCTACGCTCTGGCTTGTCGTTGGAGTCGCACCAGGGGCATGGTGCCCTGGGCGGCTCGTCTGCTTGGTGGAAGGGTGCTCCTGTCCAGATCTGTTAGCATGCTGACCATTCGACTGACGTCGTGAGCAAATGGTTGCGCAAGGATGCGAGATCAATAACAGGGGATGTGCGAGAGAACTCTTTGAGTAAATACACTGCCTATTGGGATTGCTCGCCGCCTTCCAAGTTCATGACTGAAGTTGCAGGGAAATGAGATATCGATGGCCATGGCTTGGCATCGACGTGGGCGGTGTGCCAGTCGTTGAGCAATGCGTTCAGGAGGTCGATCGGGTGCTTCCTCAGTTTAATGTGCTGGTATTTGCCAACTATCTCGATGAAGTAGGCGTCGTGCTTTGGCCTCAACGGCAAGCATGGCTGATCTGCCTGATAGCGGGGCAGCTGCTCAGCCAGATTATCTGAAGTGTAAATCCTGGCCGTCTTGTATAGATCCATGCAGAAGTGGCTAATAGGCATGGCTCGGCGGTGATTGCGGGTTGATTCCACGACCGGCTCGAAGGAGTTTGCGCCCATGAAAGCTTCAGGGCAAGGCATAGACAGTGGCGAAAGGTCTGCTGTGTAGCGATCATTCCAGTCTTCGATTCGACAAACGTCCTAGTAACCCTTCGACGAGACGGCAAGCGAAGCAGAGAGGCAAGTATGTGCGGAAGAGGGAAGAGAAGCTTGGGGAATGAAACTTTCAACATACCACCACCAGCAAAGTGCTCGCTGCACACAAGATGTCCGCAATCTGTCAGCCACATGCGGACGGGCAGGGAATCTTTGACCCCAATACCCATACCCGCCCGGTCTTCCTTGCGCAAATCTTTGAGCTGGGCGTTGCAGACTGCGCAGCAGAGAATGAGGTCGATCGGAGCTATCGACTCAGGCATGTCGTCGGTAGAGATCGATGAGGAGGCCATTTGAACAATGAGTGGATGAGGGATGAGCTTGCAAGATCGAGAAATATGAGCAGTGAGGTGGTGCAAGAGAAGGGATTGTGTCGATATTGGAGATATGGTGTGGAAGGATTTGTAGTGCGATTGCAAAGCTCGTTCTCTCATTTGGGCTCTTGGCGCAAGCCTACTCGATCAAAGCACAGAAAAAGGACACGCTACATCACCTTTCGAATAGCAGATTCATGGTATACTTATTGCAATGTTTAAATACTCAAATCACGTTTTCACACGAGTAGCCTGTACCGCCAGAGACGGTTCATAATGGCTTCAATTAGTATCTATCGAAAGGTTCTGCATGGGTACCTGTAGCGCTTGTTAGTATAGAAAGCAGACAGACACGGATAAAATAGACACATACTTGTTCTCGTATGACTGTTCCTGCAGCATCTCATATCGCTTTCCGCCTGTAGGATATCTTGATGTGGGAAGGGGAGGCAGGCCATTCGGTCCAAGCACACTGACGGCTGCCTTGCTGTTTTTCTCAAAGAAAGCAGCAAGACCCCTCTCACCCTCCTCCTTGACCGTGACAAGCTGTTTGCTCCCTGCCTCCCCAATCTGCAGTACATCATCCTTTGGACTCTTTGCGCTTCCCACTGTTAAGAGTGCTACAACATCGGGTTGCCGCACAACACTGAACTTCGGGTATGATCGTCTGACATCCCTCTTCCAGTATGGGTTCTCTGCGAGATCGCCGGCAGGCACGGTCACCGGATCAGTGTATTCCTTTGGGTCATTCCCTCCTGGAGTTGGGTTGCGGAACTGTGGGTTCAAAGGAACTCCAGTTGACCGACTGGGATCCACTGCGAAGATATCGTTGATCCTCTTCCAGATACCTGTCGGCTGGACCGTGTACTTCTAGACAAAGAATCAATGCCCGTCCCCGTCCTTTGACAACTTCAATCGTACCTGAAACTTGGCGGCCCTTGCCGCGCTTGACACGGCGGTCTTTGCAATGTCCGCGACCATGATGTCCAATGCTTGCTAGGTGGTTGCCAGGTCTGAAGATGTAACAATGGGTGATGAAGTTGATGGGGTGAAGTCAAATGAAGTTCCGCCGCAGCCAATCGCAGACTCGGAATTTGGTCGCATGTCATTAGGCTTGGCGGGGTTTCCTCCTCTACCAGTCCTGACCCTGTTGTTGGGACGCAAACCTTGACTCGGCTCACCACCTTCTTTCCTCCCTTATAGAAATGTGAGAAGGCTTCAGCAGCAGTCGCGACATCCGAGACCCTACCCTGTCCCTCCACTCAGTCAACATGGCGCTCTCTACTTATCTCACAGTCACCGAAGCGTTGTCTGGTATCTCTGGGTCTGTCTCGCTTGCAGCATGGGTATTCTTGCTGGTATGATGTGGTCGCTTAGGTACATGCGCAATACTGAAGACGCTAGGTACCCCAATTGATCGAGAACTACAAGCAGGGCTCCGCAGCAGGCGTATCCTTACTTTTCCTTGCAGTATGGATGCTCGGAGACATTGCCAATCTGATCGGCGCCGTCTGGGCTGATCTTGTACCTACCGTGATTGCTTTGGCAATATACTTCTGTATCGCCGATACTATTCTCATCTTGCAGTGTCTGTATTACAACGCAATCAATGCACGGAAAGAGAAGAGACGACTGGCACGAATCGAAGCAGAGGCCAATGAGGAAGACCCCCTTCTACAAAGGACAATATCTGGAGGCGGCGTGACGTCTGAGAACCTCGGACTACCCGGCAGCAGGAGAAGAAGCAGCGAAGGCAGAAGAAGCAAGCCAAGTACAACAGAGAGGAGAGATAGCCTGTCTAGAATCCTGGAAGAAGATACACCGAAGCGGGCCTGGTTGAAGAACGCTGTCAGCGTGGCCCTCATTGTGCTGGCTGGTACGGCAGGATGGGCAATTGCGTGGAGAGCAGGTGCTTGGAAGCCGACGCCTGTCTCAGGTCCTGGCGAAGAAGAAGAAACGCCTATTGGCGCAGAGATACTGGGCTATGCAAGTGCCGTATTGTATCTTGGGTGAGTTGCGCGACAAATGTATGGCGACTTGTCACACTGACGTGTACAGTGCTCGCATTCCTCAGATCATGAAGAATCATCGAGAAAGGTCTTGTGAGGGTCTCTCGCTGCTCTTCTTCCTGCTCTCCGTTCTGGGCAATTTGACCTACGGCGCTGGCGTAAGACTCGCTCTCATTGTTGTCTCATGCTGTGCCCGCTGACCGTACCAGATATTATTGCATTCGCTGGAACGACAGTACGTGATCAAGAATGTGCCCTGGCTGATAGGTTCGCTGGGTACCATGGCGGAAGACGCCATCATCTTTTACCAGTTTCATATATACGGCGAAAGCTCGTCTGCTATACAGTAGGCGTGTATGAATAGATTGACTGTTCCAGACAGATGTCATCCGAGTCGCTGTGGGCTGCGTCGCTGGCCCGAGTGATGAAGGACATAAAGACCGGAATAGATTGACTCTTTGTGCTCGTTGTGTTGAACAAAGGAAGCAAGACGGGCGATCGCCTTTGTGCCTAGACGTCGTCAGCAAGAACTGTCTTGAATCGAAGAGACTGGTCCGAGAAGGGACAAAGGCATCATGCTTGCACCGAGGTGGGAAAGACCATCAGCGTCGAGATCTCAGCACATGAGTCTCACCGATCCCATAAAGGGCCCGCACGGCCATTGCACAGGACGAGCACCCGTCCTTTCCGACTCTACTCCGTCTTATTACAGGCCGCTTGGTAATTCAAGATGGATGACTTCAACGCTGGGATACATCGTGGTTTGAGCATGGTCACCAAGATGGTCGTCGCATCCTTGACAGAAGAGCATCCGGAACTCAGTACCCCTCTTGGTATTTTGCGTGCATACACCAAGCCATTTGATCCTGACGGATTCTTCCCATTCTTGAAGCTTCCCGCAGAGATCCGTTCCATTATTTACGAGCATGCTGTCGGAGAGTCCAGCAATATTGTCGATAGCCGCCAGCCCGGTATCACTGCTGCTTGTCGTCAGACTAGGATGGAGTCGATCGACATTTACTTCCGTTCCACCACGATTGCCCTGCATTTCAACTTCTCTCCCATCTCGCTGAGCAAGCTGCAGGTCATGCATGCTCCCCATGCCGCTCCTATCATCGGTAATGTATTTCCAACTCTTCCTGATCACATCTATGTGGACGCAAAGGCCAAGGTTCCGTTCCTTACTCACGCAGTGCTCGATAACAAGCTTCCAGGATATGATCTGCCGGACGGTGTGGACTATCTTCTCGACTTACAGAAGAAAGATAAGCCTCTGCCTACTCGCATCCAATTCCCTATCGCCTGGGCTGTGGATGGTCTTGCACCGCTCACTCTGATCACCGGTGTGGAGAGGTTTGATCCAAACGTCGCCCGTCTCGTCCTGACTGTCGCATACAATCAAGCCAGAGGAGACTTGAAGCTCGAGTGTATCGAGGAGATTTGCGAGATGGCCACCGTGTTTCCAGCCGGAATCATCCAGCACCGCTACACCCTGCTCAAGCGCTCCGATTGTCCACGGGACAGTCCGACTTTCTTCCAGCAGACCGACCACCGCAAGCCAGCTCGTGCTCATATACTGGCTCCTCGAGTCCATGATGCTTTCCTGCCGGCGATCCACATGGTGAATACTGCCGTGCCGCGCAGCGATTGGTCTGAAATTGATAACGGTGAGGCGCGCAGATTGATATGGATGATTCAGCTGATTGGCGGGTTCCAGTCAAGTGTACATTACGAGCAAGAGATGATTTACTACTTCCGTATGGCTACTGGCGTTGCCACTCCTTTTGCACACTGGTATTGAAGTGGTTAAGGACTCGGAGGTGGCGATAATGAGGATGCTAATGTGGGCCGCTTCACAGTTTCTCAGAGTAAGCGTATTTGGTGAGTGTCAAGCCTGTGAACTTGAGCTACTTCTGGACGTCTTTCGGCAACTAAACCGCTGGTTGTGCGAGCCCCTGACAGTCGTAAATAGTTGACTTTACTAGCTTGTATGCTATGCTCTTGTCGTATCTCATAGATCTGGCGTGCGATTCTGACATGAGGACACGCGTAACCAAACTAAATTTCATCGTTCCCAAGGCTTATCAAGTCGTCTGGTATGGCCGCCTGTAGATGTGGTCAAGTGCCTTCGGGTCGGTCAAGCTGTGTATCAAGGCAGCATTCCCCCCCGCCTCATGGTATCATGATCATCTCGACGCTACATGGTTATGTCTCGCGTTCATCCGTCATCATGATGAGGCCATCTTCCGCCACAAGCCATCTACAACCAGAATGAGCGCTGGGAAGCTTGCATTGAAGACAATCGTCTCCGAAGGGTGTTGTGTGCCGATCTCATGTCTCTCTCAGGAACCTGCATCCGAAGCCGTTATACATACATGGCGTTCTGTGCTTCACATACTTGTGTGCAGAGACAGATTGGAGCTAGTTCCTCGTGGAAGGCGCTCACTAGAAGTCGTGATCCTGCTCTGCAGGGACTATGTAGGCATGGAATGACTGTAAAGGATGTCTTGGTCTGTGATACGCGAGGGGCTGGATGACCCTGATCCTACGAAATCCCGAATTTATGAAAGACATGTATCTCAGAAGTGAGCAACACGCCAAAGTGACGAGCAAAGGAATACGCGTTTGCGGATTTTGTGCCGCAGTCGGAAATACGCCGGCTACGATTGGTCGAACGGGACCCTTGTGCGAGAGATGACATGATGTTTGAACTTCTTCCACTACACGGTCTCATCTCCTTCCCTCAGCACCCTCTCGACGATCAGCCCGACATTATCTAGCCTTGGCCATCCTCGCGAAGGACCGACATCACAATCACCGACTGCCGGACAGTTGTACTACGAGGAATCGTCAAGCACAACGATTCAAGAGCTTGGGATACAATCGCTCTGCTTGCCGTAGCTCTGCTTCCTGACCGCCACCATGTCATTCTCCTCGCTGGTCTCTGACCTTACTTACCGGGACAGACCCGGCATGCCCTCTAGAGATGATCAACAGTCTACAGTTTCACGAGCACGATCATACGTCAGCACAGCAGCAACGTCGGTCTCGGTCACTGGTGACATCAGCTCGCAATTACATGGAGGCTACTCCCACCCTCTCGCCAGATCATGGCAAGCAGAACGGCAACTCACGAAATCAATGCTCATATATCCTCTGTTCATCACCGACAACCCCGATGAGCAGACTCTAATCCCATCACTACCTGGCCAACACCGATGGGGCATCAACAAGCTCGTGCCACTCCTGAAACCTCTCGTCGCCAAAGGTCTCCGATCTGTGATCCTGTTTGGCGTCCCTCTGGCTCCTTCTGCTAAAGACGCTTTGGGTACCGCCGCAGACGATCCACAAGGTCCCGTCATAGCCTCTATCCGACTTCTCCGCAAAGCCTTCCCCAATCTCTTCATTGCAGCCGACGTCTGCCTTTGCGAGTACACGTCTCACGGTCATTGCGGTATCCTTCGTGAAGATGGCTCCCTAAACAACCAGCTCTCCGTCGAACGCGTCTCGGATGTCGCCATGGCGTACGCTGAAGCAGGCGCGCACTGCGTAGCCCCTTCAGACATGAACGATGGCCGCATCCGCGCCATTAAGCTCAAGCTCATCGAGGCCGGCATTGCACACAAGGTTGTGCTCATGTCGTACTCGGCCAAGTTCTCTGGGTGTTTATACGGACCATTCCGAGACGCTGCCGGCTCCGCGCCCTCATTTGGCGACAGACGGTGTTATCAGCTTCCACCCGGCGGACGAGGGCTAGCGCGAAGAGCCATAGTAAGAGATATCAAGGAAGGGGCAGATGTCATCATGGTGAAGCCAGCCAGTCAGTACTTGGATATCATCAGCGACGCCAAGGAGATTGGGAAGGATCTGCCTGTGGCTGCGTACCATGTCAGTGGGGAATATGCTATGATTTGCGCAGCGGCACAAGCAGGAGTGTTTGATCTCAAGACCATGGCTTTCGAGGCCACCGAAGGCATACTGAGAGCCGGGGCGAGTATAGTGGTCAGCTACTTCACGCCGGACTTTCTGGATTGGTTGAGTAACTAGATGTTTATGGAGAGTGAGTCCGGGGGGGGGGGCAGCAGTAGAAGGGCTAGAAGATGCGATGATGAGCATCGGAGGCGTTGACAAGCGAAGATACCATGTATATCAAAAGCGATGAATCTGAATATGCTCTGAATGACCAAGACCTTCACCTACCTTGCAGCACACCGTCATGTTCTGCCCGAGCACAGGGGCCGATCTCAGTGTCCTGTCCACGGTCTCTCCACCGTACCATCCAGCAGCTACAACACCCCACTACTGCCCCACCTGTCACCAATACCATCATGCCAGATATCCACCTCCCAACTCTGGCTCGGAACCATCTCCGCCCCTGCAGTCAAGTGCGGTACACTACCTGACGCGCAGTCATTGTGGTACCAGCGCACTACTAACGCGAGATAGACGGGGGAAATCCTTGCGAGATCTTGATTGATATCGTGTTGGCACTGGGGGAAAAGCCAACGATGATCCTGCTTTGGGATCAAAAGCAGGAATACTAGGATGGCGAGTTTCCAGTTGGGGGGGGGGGGGATTTCGATGCAATTGGGTGCGGTAGGTAGTTGGTCATGACATGGTCTCTACCAGAAGCGGCGAGCACATGGGGGATGCCCGGTAAGGCTCTCTCTCATCGTTGTTGTTTCGCGACAAGTAGACTATTAGCGATCCCCTCGAGCTGCCTTGATGCCCTTCACCATTGTTGACTGGGAAACGACACGCTTCGACTACAGCTGTGGCATGGCACCTATACAGGCTCGATGTAGCTTACATCCCACCCAGATCGGCCTGTATAAACGCCGTAAGCAGGCCTCACGTCGCGGCCCCCGACGGCACCCAGTCGGGCTTTTGCTCATATAGTCATTTCCTGCTCGGTCTAGGCGAGGAAGGCAATCATGCCGGGCGATGTTGCCCCCACCACGTCTCATTGGAAAGGAAAGAGAAAAATTCTCTTCACGTTGCATAGGGCATGCCGTGCAGTGCAAAGCAGGAACTCTCCTCCCCCCCCCTCCCCAGCAAGCGACAAAAAGACATGTTGGTCCCTCCCTTCTGACTGGTCCGGCGATCACCGCCCGGCTGTCCCACCGATCCCCGCCGGCGCGCCGATCAGGCACCCGTGTGAGGAGTTCTGGAAGGTGTTCGTGGAAGGAGGCGCACTGGGCGGGAGGCGGTCTGGACCATGCTGCTGTCCTTTTCGAGGTGCCTCTTTGATCTTGCATTTTTCCATATGCCGCTTCATCAATATGTAGGGTGGACCGTGCCGCGGGTGGAGATGGAGACCGAGTGGAGGTCGAATGCTACCTCTTGATATTGCTGAGTGCTTGGTCGTGGGTTTGGCAGGTCACAGGCGGAGCTGCCGATCCTGTGTTGTCGTGGGTCTGGCTACGTTGCGTTCTGCGGTATCAAGGAGGATGGATGGATGGATGGATGATGGAGGGAATCCATGGCAGCACTGTCCGTGATTGGTAAAGTCCTTAGCTGAGTATTACGCCGCGAGCAGCATCGTGCTGATAATGATGATGCTGACGACGAAAAGGCGAGGTAATCATTACTGCAATGGCAGGAAATGGAAAGGACAGAATCTTGTGTCTCCATTAATGACGGTTCATTCAGCGATTAGACTATTACAGCAATACAATTAGTTGGCGCCTGATAGCGTACGTGCCATAGCCGTGTGAGTATTGTAATCCCTTCATTTCTCGGTTCGTGGTGTCTGAGTAGTAAAGCTGATCTCTCGTCCCTGTCCCAGCAGGCGCAGCGCCTCGTGTTGGTTCGGCCTCAATGTTTCAGGAACCGAGCTGCTGTTCCAGATTAGTGCAAAGTGCGGGCCACACGATTCGAGTTGAATAGTACATGCTGCAACGTGAGGTAAAGCGCTGATTCGTAGTCGTTCGAGTGCTGAGTAGGACGTGGTATTCAATGCTTCAGACGTGTGCTTGAGTTTTGGTATATCCGCCCGTGCTGCGAAACGGAAATCATGTCATAACCTCGTGATAATTCGTGACCCTGTGTGTGCCGCACATTCCTCAAGAAAACTTTTGTAAGTGCGTCGTCTTTCTATCCATTGGCGCGATCGCCCACAAAATATGACTGCCCGATGCTAATGTTGCGATTCTAGCTGATGTGAACACTACCGCTCCTGGGGCACTTCATCGATAGTCGCGTGCTGTCGACCTGGTGCAGACATACCGGTGGGCGGTTGAAGCGTCGAACCCATCTGTGGATACATGCCAGGTGGTCCGCTCATGCTGCCTCGATTCATGGGAACAGGTGGCGGCTCATCCCTCATGCATGCAGACTCCAGAACATTCGTCCACTTCCCACTGGTGCCAGCGTGACTGTGCTTCAGGTGTTGCCGGAAGTGATCAGCCCTGAAGAACTTTTTGACCTGATTGCATTCTCCGTATTTGTGTACAACACTGAGGTGATTACGTCGCTCGTCCCAGTCGGCTGGGTTGGGGAATTCTTCGCCACAGTACCCACACACATCGGTCTGACCGCCGTTGGTCTGCGAAGTGTGAAAGGCTGCCTCCACGGACGGGAGCGCCGCACATGACCACGAATGGCGACGTAGATGCAGTGAATTTTGATGGCGCTCGGCTTCATTCTTGTTTTTGAAGCGGTTGGGACAATATGCGCAAGTGTACTGTTTCTCGATGTGATGTAGTCTAGTCTCATGTCAGCGTAATGCAGGCACAAATTTTGCGGAGCTACGTACCGTAGATCCTCTTCTGTGTTGAACTTTTTTGGCTTCTTCGGGCAGCAGTCGCATATCAGAACACCAGGCACTTGCTGGTTGTGCTGGTGATTTTCCGACATGGGTGCAAGAGGTACGTGGTTGAGCTGCTCGGCACCGGGGCGAACAAGTTGCTGCGTTGATATGGAGCTTCGAGGACTCGGATTCAGCGACTTTGATCCAGGGAAGGGTGGACAAAGCTCGGGGTCTATGGCCGGAGAGAGGGCACTGGGAGAAAGGCGTCCAGACCCGAGGCTTGTCACACTGCTTGCAACAGAGAGGCCGTGGGTGGAGCCCAGCGAAGCCGTACGGTGCCCAACGCTCGATGCCGAAGATACGGAACTATGATGAGGATAATTGTATCGTGAAGCAGGTGAACTCCGGGGAGGACACTGTTGCAGCGAGCGTCTGTGGTAGAGATCTGTGGCCCCTGCGGCCGAACCAACAGAGGTCCGGTCAAGCCGAGTCGTGTCCCTTTGGGGTGATGATGCGCGACGCTTCATTCCAGCTCGTGGGCCGACCAAATAGTCATCGGCAGTTCCGGGGCTGCGATCATTCAGATTAAGAGCTTTCATTTGCCCCTCTTCCATTGGAAATTCTTCGTGTGGGAACATGTTCGAATCATGACTTCCTCGGTGCGATGAAGAGCTGTCGTCGAAGGTCAGGCTGGGATGCCGTCTTCCGGATAGTCGGCTGGTTTCCGGCGAGTCGAATATAGACGAGCTGCGGAATGATGTTGGTGATAGAATGCTGGCTGAAGAGTTGTTGCGACTGTTACTGGTAATGCTGTATCGTGCATCGTTGGATGACCGCCTCCTTTCTGGCATGGACAGTCGCTTCAGCGCTGGCGGTCGCACATCGGCAAGGCTGGGCGAAAGTGAAGCAGGTTCTCCGGTGCTGCTCGAATATGAGGAAGTCCGTACAGGTGTACCGTTCGGACCTCCGATCTTGGATAGCAAGTTGCGATCGTATGCTTGCGATGATGTATTGAGCGACCGTTTCTCAAGTTGTCGTTCGCTTTGCAGACTGCGATATCCTGTTAGCTCTTCTACGCTCTCGTCGTATGCAAAGTGCATGTTGCTGAAAAGAAAAAAAACTTTGGGGAAAAACAAAGTGCCTGTGAACGCTGGTCGCCACACTACGAAAGATGAACCAGATGGGCGCAAATGAACTAGGCTAAAGCCGAGCAGACACCTGCATATGGGTCCCTGCAGCTGACACGTCTGCGTTCGATCATGGTATGTCCTTGCATGGTTTTCTTTTTGCGTGCCTAGTATAAGGAAATACGAGATTGCCGGTTGTGGCCGTTCAAGACACAGAATCGCCCCAGTGTTCTCCCTTTGTAGCAAGGTTTCTGTAGGTCGATGTGTGTGTATATCAAAACACTCATGGCGTTGCAGCGGTCCAAATATGAAAGATTGGAAGAGCAGCTATTACTCACCGATAATTTGGAGATTGTCCGGCCATGCCCTCATCGCTTGGTGTCCTGCTCCTCTCAAAATCCAATATATCGCGTGACAGTCCCGGAGTTATGGTCGTCGCTGAGCTTGGCTTCCTTGCCGGGTCTATCTCTTGTACATCGATCATTTCATTGTCCGAATTTTGTCGCGACCTCCCGTCCACAGAACCATCTGACCTGCATCCTGATTGGAATCCCTGCCAGTTCGGGTTGTTGTTGAATGGCCACGACTGGTCTGTAGTCAATCCGAGCTCTTCCACATTGGTAGGAGGCGGCAGTGGGGGCGGCGGGGCAGGCGCGCGGTCGCTGTTGGGTATTGACATCGGCGAGGCCGCCTGGTGGCGAGATGGATATGAGGGCGGATACCGGTTTGAGCTCGAGTGACGTGGAGAGTAAGAGATACGAATGGACGGAGGGGTTGACAAGTCCATTGCAGGAGGTGCGAACCTGCCAAGCATCTGCTTCGTACTGTTCTCACAGCACGCTGGTGGACCAGGGCACGGCAGCGCAAATGCTCAATTCGGTCGTGGCGGGTAAGACAGCTGGTGTCTGCTCAAGCCGGGTCGTTTTTTCGGAACAAGGACGGTAGACACCATGAGAAACGTCGGAAAAAGCCAGTACGCTTTAGACTTTAAAGACCGTTTCACGAACGCGATCAACGCGGGGGATAACAGACAGTCTGAGTGCGTCTCCTCGGGGGCTAGTAGCTCTTCTGAAGGGTTGAAGCGCGGACTAGGAAGAATCCAAAATGTGGTCAGGTCAACAGAGCGGAGGTAAGATGGTGAGACTACCGCAGGAAAGACGTCGAATATTGACAGCAGACCGCAGTCGGAGCAAGAGGAGGAATCCCCAAATCATGCCGGAGCGACAGATCACTAAGCCCTACAGTAGAGAGGCCTAAGGGCACAGGGCGAACACAGGGCTGTAGACTGAGAGAAAGGATTGCGGAAATGAGGCTAGTGCAAGTGAAAAGAGCGGGTCAGCGAGCAGCCAAAAGTGCCAAAGAGCAGCTTTCGGCTCCAGGGACAAGCTCCAAGAGATCGGCGGTATCAGCCCTTTGTTGACAAGCATTGACAGCCCAGAGGCAATCCAATATGGTAAGCTTTTCCCCTAGCGAAAGCGATGATTACGACGAGAACGTGTAAACTAGGAACTGTCCGCTCTAGCAATGAGAGACGCCCATTTTATCCACTGGGTGCCGTGTAGAGGATAGTGCATGCGCCCATCTCATCGGTGAGAAGGAAACAAAGACCCTAGGCGGAAAAGACGGGGCTCGAGGAAAGGTCGTGAGCCAATGTCATCTGTTGCTTATTGTCCGCGTCCGTGCCGGCGTGTGTCGTCAGATGCAAGCCTGCATGGAAAACCGCCAGAGGGATGAGA
This sequence comes from Elsinoe necatrix, assembly GCA_033846785.1. Classification (NCBI taxonomy): domain Eukaryota; kingdom Fungi; phylum Ascomycota; class Dothideomycetes; order Myriangiales; family Elsinoaceae; genus Elsinoe; species Elsinoe necatrix. The sequence continues at coordinate 260,215 of JANZYI010000015.1, read as the reverse complement.
CGGATGTGATCTACAACGGTCAACATCACCCGTGCCATGCCATCCCCAATCGGGGTCAAAACTAGCTCGCATACAGCATGGCCTCGCAATACTTGGGCTCAAGGATGCCTTTGCCAAGAGACGGTCCATGGACAAAGCCCCCTGATGTAGGCCAGCACTCCAAAGCATGCTGCAATGCGCGGAGGAGTCAAGATAAGTGACAGCCTAGTGCCGAAGTAGATTGATATCCAATGGTGTGAACGGTGACCCAAGCTCAAAGGGTTTTGATGTTCCAACTGCACTGTCCGCCTGATTGGACGAACTTTGCAATCTGAGCTGGCGCAGCCGCAAACCTGTACCATACGGCGCAGGGTCGTTGGCCGTTTCAAGGTCGCTGTCGGTAGAACCGTTTGAATTTTGCGCATGGAGGTCAAAATATGACATGGTTTAGCTTTCTGCCCTGCAACGAAGGCGCTTGCAGCCTTGTACAGCCAAGCGTACCAGAGATGCGCGAGACGACCAAACAAGACATGCATTAGAGGGCTATCAATACTGTGTATTGTACGTGATGTGCCAACTCCAGCATCTCCGAGCAATGAACGACCTGCTGATGAACGAATGCAAGTCATGCAAAATACATGAAATGCTCGCAAGCCTCAGTGCGCCATTCAAACGGCACATCGACTCAATGACAGGAGATGCAACGGCTTGTCCTCGGATGACTTTCGATTTGTATCATATACGGCAGCTCGACTCGCGGCGGTTGAGCGAGATGATAAGATGGCTGGAAGTTCGAGGGGCGTAATTTGGCCAATCCCGGTTATTAGTCGAGTCAACCAGCAGCCAGCCTCATCGTCTCCACTTTCACTTCCTGCAAGCTGCACCACCGGTGGATCCATGTTCCTTGATGACGGCGCTAGAAGACATGGCTAGCTGAAGCCGTACAACAGTCCAGCAGGGGTGTCGACGTGGCCTTGTTGAACAAGATCCTCCCCTTTGGTAATGCGTATGCGCGCGAAATATTGATGTCGACAGCCAGGGGATGGATGAGAATCATTCGGAAACACAATCCGAAAGCCCGGCTCGCGCTCTTGGGGACTAAACTAAGCAGAACCAAAGGAATTTCAGCCCTACGAACGCAATTCAAGGCCCACCCTATGGATCCACTACGGAAGCAACCACAGATTGCCGATGGGATCTTCCCTGGAGGTTTCCTCGGATCCAAGTGAACCTCGGGCCCTGCCTATAGCGTTGCCAGTCTGGTGAAATGCGATTTTCTCTCCAGACTTGCTGAGCAAGCCCGGCCTGTTCGGAGAGCCCTCTGGTGATCGAACTCCTGCAAGATCGACGGCTTGGTCTAAAAGCCTGGTGCTCAGTATCGTTACCGGCAGATCGGCATTTGTTCCACGCTGCCAGGTCGGTTGGAAGGCGGAGGCAAAGACAAAGCAAGAAAGAGCGTGCATGAAAAAGAGAGTCTGCAGCCGCGAACTCCGAAGAGCTGGCACATCTTCGGGCGTAGACGATGAAGAACGTGACTGGCCTACCTCGCTGACTTATTACAAAGACTGAACACTTCCAATCGCACGCGATTGCTCATGATTGTAGCGTGCTAAGTACGGTCAGAAATCGCGGACATGAAAGACCGACTCCGCGAATGCCAAGACATGCCTTGCCGTGACCCACTCTCAATTTTCATGTCTACTCACCATGCTAAGGTACGTGTACTGTGCCCGCAACGTGTTCTCGTGGCTTCGATCGTGAGAGTTCCATTCCGTTCGGGTCATTCGTTCCGACTGTGATCCGCCGAAACGCAACGATGAGCTTACTCGACAAGGTACCCGGAGACATCAATTTGTACATTGGAGGGTAAGTCAACCCACATGCTGGAGGTCAGTGGACTTTGCCTCCTGATATCTGATATGCAGTCTTTTCACTCTGCGCCGCAAAGCCGCTCTCCAGGAATGTGACATAACCCATGTCTTATCGGTCTTGAGACTGCCTCTTGATCAAAATCTTTTCTACGGATACCAGCATTGCGTGGTGGAAGTTGATGATGTCGACGACGAAAATCTACTTCAGTATTTGCCACAGTGCATAAAATTCATTCAAGATGGCCTTGACGCGGGCGGTGGAGTGCTCGTCCACTGGTAGGTCCAGCACGATCCATCAGAACGAGGACAATCTGCTAAGTCGTTATCTTCACAGCGCCATGGGAAAGTCTCGCTCAGCAACCGCAGTCGTTGCGTATCTGATGAAGCGATATGACTTGTCACCGGAAGACGCTCTAGCTAGACTGAGGGAGGCGCGACCCTTTGTGGAACCAAACGACGGTTTCATGGAGCAACTTCGCCTATTTCGCAGTATGGCGATGCCAGAGGAGCTCGATGAAGTCCCGGCGTATCAGCGATGGCTTTATCAACGAGAGGTCGAGCTTAGCAGAGCTTGTGGTCAAGCTCCTGATGCTGATAAAATTCGTTTCGAAGATGAACATGTCAAGGACAAGAATGATGCTGGCTTGGAATTCCGATGTAAGAAGTGCAGGTGAGTTGAACACTGCCGAATCGGTCGTTCATTTCTCATACGTCATGCAGACGGACACTGGCAACATCTCAATATGTGAATGATCATGAGCCCCTCACCCAGAAAGGCTGCGCACACTACTTTGTTGACCCTCTGTCCTGGATGCGGCCAGAGCTGGAACAGAGCAAGCTGGATGGTCGACTCGAGTGTCCGAAATGCAATGCCAATGTTGGCAAGTACGCATGGCAAGGAATGCAATGCAGTTGTGGCGGCTGGGTAGTCCCGGCGATCTCCCTTGGCAAGGGTCGCATAGATGAGCACAGGTCTGCTGCGGCTTCTGCTGGAAGTATGGGTATCAGGATGCCCGCAAGAGCTAACAATGGGAATCTGTGAGATGTGTCAAGAAGGGGAAGCTCAAGTCATCACGGTATAAGCCCAGGGCATAAGACATGGTCTGATCAAACCGGCAACCGCAACAAGAGAGTATGAATGACGAAGCCGAGGTGGAGGCATTTGCACCAAAGAGTTGCTACCACATTCGCCTCAGGACGCCACCGCTTCTCCGCTCTACAACTGTACACGGTCTTACCAGTAGTCTTCACGAACGCTAGTGTGTCGACAGCAACAGCGACGTGAGTCCCCTTTGAGCAACGAGTGCTGTAACGATATGATTGGCATGCCACACAGCTCGCAAGCTTCCAAGTAAGCATCTTACTTTACTGCTCAACCCGTTCGAAGAACGTCGACAATGGATGCAGAGGGGCCGGTGAAGCTTGATCTAGAATGCGGAAGATATGAGGCAGAACGATGGATGCTGCATTCCAGCATGTAGCAAAAGTTGGCCAGATCACTGACATCCTGCTTGTCTTTTGTTTAGACGAGTGGACAGTGGTCGTAATGTCCCGGCGAGCGCAGGCGTTGATAGTGTCACGGTTTCACAGCTATCTGTAGCGTAGACTACGAGATTGGTGGTTATCTTCAGGATGAGGACGAGAGATAGAGCTGGCATGCAAAAGAAGTGCTTCAATGCCAAGAGCCACAATTTGCTCAAGTCGTGTCATGGTATTTCCAGTACTTGCATCAGTGATACAGCAAGGTTGATGAGGTTGGCGATTGATGATGGGCCGCGGAGCCGGGCCAACAGCCGATTTGTGGCAGTGGAAGCTGTTGAACGGCCAGAAGTGGTGCATCTTGATCTCCCCTTTCCGCCATCTGTCTGCCGTGCGGCCTCACCTCCGAATGAAACCACTCATCTACTTGTCCCTGAGAAGCGCTGCTGCTGACGTCTTCCCGTCCAGCATTCTATCAACGTGCGAATCGATGCGGTGCGCGAGATGATCGCATTTGACTTCGTGCTGTCGTCTCAACTGACCAGGTATGGCTGATGGACCCCTTTCCTCCTACAAACCTCCTCTTCCTCTGGGTTTGGAAGCAACCAGCATCATCGATTGTTTAGATTGCGATCCGCGACCGACATTCGTCGTTGATGTGACACAAAGCGGCTCAATACCTTCCGCCGCCATAGTCTATCGCAATGTGCCCTTCCGAGCATTTGAAGATTCCCTCACGCTCGCGGAAGCCAAATCACAATCGACCGAATTAAGCAACGCAGCTGTCGCCTTCTTCGTCTGGGCATATGGTCAATCAACAGATGACTTCCACTTTCGAAATACCTTATGGTCTGGCTTCACCATCAAGGACAGATGGCGAGTGATAAGTGGCACTGTGTCGAAGAATTATCAGCGGCCTACTAGCACGCGTTCGATTTCCAGTCATGCTACGTCGGCCAACTATCTGGAGAACAATGCGGCGCCGAGGCCGAATGCTTACTGTAGGAATCCGACATCGAAAACCGTATCCTTCCATCCGGATCTGCCATTGCCCTTTTTGACCTTTCTCCAGGACTTTGACTGGATCAATTCGCCAATAGGTCCGATCGAGCAATGGCCTATGGCATTGCAGCGCGCTGTACAGTTCTGCCTGAGCAACCCTGCACCTTCAGCTATCTGGCTCGGTTTTGAAAGATACACTGTATATAACGAGGCCTTCTGTCCACTCATCGGTTCGTGGCATCCGAAATTAATGGGTCAGTCTGTGAAAGTTGAATGGGATTTTTGGCCGCACTATGAGGCTATATGTCTCGAGGTCGAGATGAGTCGCAAGGCAGTCAGTGTCGTGGCTGCAGAAGGTCCTTTGTTCGAGCGTGATGGCTTTCTACAAGAACCTTTCTTCACTTTCGACTATATACCCATCTTCGACGAGGTGGGCGAGATCGTGGGCATTTGCGATCAAGCTACAGACGTCACTCAAGACATCTTCGCCAGAAGCCGAATTGGCATTCTGCAAAAGACAAGCGACATTGCCACAGCAGCTACTACACAGCGGAATCTATGGGATACCACACTGCGCATCCTGCAGGATTCAGACAAAGATGTGCCGCTGGCGACGATATTTCTCGCTGACGGCAACGAATCCGTCCATACTGAAAGTGGTCAGGAAGAACCCACAGAAGCCATCCACACATGGATATCAAAGGGCTCCTTTGGCTTCCCCAGCAGCCAGAAATCAACTTTAGAGTCTTGGAATGCATCCGATCCAGAAGGGTTTTTGCAGGCCATGCGGTACACGCTGAGTAATAGTGGGCCGACTGCGCTTCGGTCAAGCAGTACGCTTTTTCCTAGGGCTCTCCTTGCAAACTGCGGCTACAAAAGTCACCCGTACAATACATTGATCTTATGTCCCCTACGTCTGTCCTCGGGTAGTGCGGTCGGATGTCTCATTCTCGGTATCAATCCTCTACGACCATACGATGACGAATTCGAACACTTCATTCGAGTCATGGCCAGACAAATCGAAGATGCTCACAAGTTGGTGGTCTTCATCGAAGCACAGGCCAAACTTCTCCGAGAGACGATGGATCAGGCAGCGATTGAACAGCGTTTACTGGCAGAACAGCTCGAGCAACAGACCCGGAAAGCACAAGAATCTGCCCTTCGTTTCCTCAACTTCGCAAATCAAGCACAGGTCGGTGTTTTTGTCTTGGACACTAACGGATCCATTCAGTATTGCAATGATACCTGGCGAAACTTGATGGGACTCACTGAAGAAGAAGCCGCGAATCCCGACTTGAAACACAGATGGCGACCGAATATACATCCAGATGATCGAGCCGTAGGGGAGGAGCAATGGGAGTCTCTAGTCAATGGCAGGAGTCAAGAATCATTCGAATTCCGAGTCTTGCATGGCTCAACATCCTCAGACAAATTGCATGGTTCAACATCCCCAGACAAAGAGCCGCAGGTTGTGTACTTGAGGAGTTCGTCGTTCCCGGAACCCGGCGAGGATGGTAAGATGAAGACTATCTCTCGAGAACTGACAGAGCTCCACGGCGGCGCCATTGGCGTTGCATCCACCGTGGGACAAGGCAGCACGTTCGCCTTCTACATCAAAGGCCGCTACATACCTAGCTCGCTCAGATCATCCCGAACTCGCGCAGCTTCCGGGGTATCGCATCGCAAACAGCGCTCAGTGGACGTCCGGGCCAAGGAACCCCTCTCTACTCCGCCGCAGCCCGTTGGCGTCCAGAGCTCCGCTGGAAGCGTAAGTCCTTCGCGCTCAGGCCTCGCCCCTCCACCTCCGCTGCATGACATTGGCGTTCTCATTGTTGAAGACAACATCATCAATCAGCAAGTCCTCGAGCGCCAATTGCGCAAGATGGGTTGTCGAGTGACGGCGGCGAACCACGGGCAGGAAGCGCTGGATCTGCTGCAGACGTCGACGTGGTGGCGCGGTGATGCTCCCCAGACCGAACGCCCGCGAGGAGAGGCACTGCGTTTCGACATCATACTCTGCGATTTGGAAATGCCGATTATGGACGGCAAGACGTGCGTGAGGAGGATCAGGGCATGGCAGGCCGAGCGCGTGTTACATTCCGAGATTCCGATCCTGGCTGTCACGGGGAACGCGAGAGTACCTGTAGATGTAGTGCAGGAGTGGGGGTTTGACAACGTGGTCAGCAAGCCATTCAGTGTTAAGAGTCTGCTTCCTCTGTTCCAGAGTCTGGGTAGTAAAGGAAACAATGTTAGGAGTAATGAGGGTGGCAACAATACGACAGAAACATGATAGATAGCGATGAAATTATTAGATATCCAAGATTCCCGCACCTAGCCATTCCCCCGAGCGCCTGTCCAGTCAAGCCGTACGAAAATCAGTCATGTGCACATTCCCCAACACAGAATCCCATCACGCCAAGGCAGGCGAAGGGTATCAACACGCCGTATGAGCATGCACACCCCACGCCTGACTCGGCATCTCCGCCTTGCGCAGAGGATCCGTCATGTTCTGCATCCAAGAATCCAAGCCGAGCTGCGCCGTCTGCTTCCTGATGACCGCCCGTCTGATGACCGCTTCCCAGTCGCTGAACCACGCCGCCTCGGACTTTGTCGTGAACGTCCGTTCAGGGTCCTCCGTCGCGCTGCCTAGCTCATCCACCTGAACAGGGTGGGAGGCGAACGGCCATTCCGCGCGGACTGTGTAGGATGTCTTTTCTCCTGACAAGGAGGAGACGAGGGAGGAGAAGAGGGATTTGCGCTTCGGTGGGTCCGAGCCCGCAGTGGGGAGTGGTGGTAGGTTGAGGACGACGCGGGTGGAGGTGGTGGGGAAGGTGATCTCAATGTCGCCTTTGTAGCGGATGTAGCCCATTAGGCCGAGGAGGGAGGTGGTGATGGCTGATTTGGAAAAGTTTGTGGGAATGCGATGGAGGATGATGCTGCTAATGTCAGGAGAGAAGAACCGTGCAGCGAAATGGACATACCTAGAAGGAAGCTGCTTGTTGCGGTAACACCGTTCCAAGCCAGAGGTGATCTCGGTCTGGATGTTGTCGCCTTTTGTGTTTTTGGCGGTACGAGAACCTTCTTGGCAACCGGTCTGCCATGCAATGGTCACTTCGGAGGAAGAGCCCTTATCGTCGAGGAAGTACGGCGTGAGATTGAGCGTCAAGTCAAAGTCGAGCGATTTCTGCGCTTCAGTCCACGTTTGATGCCGGCCTTGGATCCGGACCATCTGTTGTGGAGGGAGGCGAACTTGGTCAAGAACCAGTCTTGAGACAAGCTCCGCGTTATGGTCCTTGGGAATGTCGACGATTGTGACGGTCGAGGCATCAGAAGAGAGCTGCGCAGACGGCGGCATGTAATGCTTCCATGGAATATCCTGAAGCTTCTGATACATGCGCCAAACTTCTGGTAGGCTCGCAGACGCAGGAACGACACTCGACGTACTTTGTGGTGCAGGTGATGGCATAGGCGAGGCCATGTACGGAGGAGGCTCATCGCCGTCGGACTCACTCAGCGCCTCATCTGCTAGTGGGCCATCCTGTATGGACAGTGCTGAGTCCATGACTGAGGCCAATGCATCAGCCTTCTCCCGCGGTGACGGCAATGAGGTCGCCATCTCCCTCTCCTCCCAGGGAGTCTGCCATTGATTCATTATCAGTTGATGAGAGGAGACGGGAAGAATCCACGAGGTACTTACTGCTTGCGATGTATAGGTATTCAATGATGGATAGGTCTGCTTAGGCAGCACGATTCACACAAGCAACCACTTGGTCTGTCATACAGCTTCGACACACCTGAAAGAAGACACGGTCAATGGCAGTGCCAGACGGCGCACCGCCGTTCAAGCCTCGCGACCTCAGGCGACGCTGTTTCTCGGCTTGTGAATAGCCGATTTCAGAAACGAAGGAAGGAGAACGGACGGACCGACCCGAGTCGTTTTTCGCGCTGACATGAGCGAGTTGACATCATCCGAAACTCTCATCTGTTTGACCTTTTGCACTTCTCAACAAAGTATCCAAGAAACAAACACTGTCCTCCAACTTCGATAAATGGAAGTCAGAAACGGCGGATGAGCGATAAAGCCACCTCCATGAGCGACCACCAGAATAGGACAACATGAACCAGTGGATTGTCCGTCGATCTTACGACCCACCATGGGAGACAAGCAATCGTCCAAGAAAAGCCTCAAGGAGCGGCTTGGTCTGACCTCCAAGAACTCTGCACCACGGCAACGACTTACTAAGAAAAGCTTGAAGGACGGAAAGGATAGTCCTCAAGTCGCGCCAGGTGTCTCTGCTGGCATCGATGGTTATGCAAGCGAGTTGAACAGCCACCCGTATGATTCGGACAGCCGAACCCCATGGATCGCTCCAAGCATCCGTAACATCAACCCTGAGGATGAGTATCTTTATCGAAGCACCAATGCCGACTATGCTGTTGCCCCTGAGGAGCGGTATACACGCAAATTGAGAAGACCATCGGCACCAATACCAGATTCGAGGCAGAACGGCAATGCGACAATAGAGGTATCCAAAGATGTGCCGCCACCAGCAAGACGCAGTAGCCATCCGGCTGCCAAATCAGGTCATTCCAACCACAAAGACAACATCGACAAGGACACTGGCGAACGCAAGGATCTCACAGAGATGATGCACGCTCTTCACTTTGACGAAAGCCTTGACAAGATTCCAGAAGAATTACGAGAGGAAACGCCGGAAATCGACCCGACTCGACCACGAGGAGAAGATATTCTCACAAAACCTTCTGCTGAGATCTGGGATCGCATCACCGACTTTCTTGAGCCCCGAGAAGCAGCGAATCTTGCCCTGACTTGCAAGACTGTCTGGTATCTTCTCGGCAGCAAGCCATTTGACGATCTCAAACTACCCGTCAACAAGATGCAGCGAACCGCATTCCTCTTACCAATGGACGTTAAGTATCCTGGACAGCTCTTCTGCTTTCCATGCGCTAGCTACCATACTCGTACACACCCTGGACACGAATCGCTACAGCCGACAAACGTACTGAACCCTCTCTTCGACTGTCCGAATAAGACAAACAATCTCATTCCGCCACCAAGACATCGTATCGCGAGTGGGCGTTCACTGCCGTTCACATTCGTACAGCTGGTCACTCGGGCTCACCGCTTCGGACCAGAATATGGCATTCCAGCAGAAAATCTTGACCGACGCTGGCGGGATCAGTGGAGTGATTGGTCCCATCACACCAAGCATTACGTCCACAAAAATGGACATCTGATGATGCGCGTCGTCAGTCAATGCTTCGCAGAGGGCGGCATGACTTTGGCGGCCAAACGAATGCTACTGTATTCGCGGGACGACTACACACCATACTTCAGCGTATGCGCTCACTGGCGGGACGGCGTTCTAATGGACAACTGCAAGTGTGCACTTGGCCATATACCGGTGGCAAAGTACAGGTCTGCCGCACTGGGGGGACTGAAGAAGCCTCGGCCAGGCTTCGCAAGTCTCTGTGGCGACTGTTCGCCAATGAGGAGGTGCCCACGGTGCCCAACAGAGTACCTGATAGAGCTCAAACTGGTCGAGGATAAAAGTGTGGCGCAGGACCACCACATGAAGTTTAAGCAGGCGTTGATTGTGACGAGATGGTCTGACCTCGGTGACGGGATAAGTCCCGCTAGCAAAGAATGGGCTGCAGTACAAGGTGAAAATGCGGAAGAGTACGATTCGATCAAGGAGGTCGGCAACAGATCAGTGTCGGGGACATTTGAGAGTGCTTTTGGAGACTTTTACCCGGGACAGAGACTGCTGAATCTCAATCCCAACGATGTCAGAGAGGGCGAAGATGGGAACAAATGGTATTGAAATAATGGTAATTCCTGCCATGGACATGTTAATATTATTCTTGTTCACATGCATATCTTGATTTGGCCTCATGCAGATCGACAAGACCACTTTTCTGAGATCTCCGATCGAAGCTAGGCCGTTTTAATGTCTAGCGCCAGATCTTTCGCAGCTCAACCCCAGATCCTCAAAGGTCAATGACGCACCCTCCCGTCACAAAACCCAAACTCCGAGCAACCTACACGAGACAAACATGACGGGTTTCTGGTGACAGACGCCCTCATAAGCTCCTCGTCACCGCTCCTAGTCGAGGTTCGTACACTGATCTCAAGAGTCCTGCTTCGCGGGTTTTTTCTCTGACAGGTATGACCAGTACGAACACGAAGCCTAGTCTCGACAGTCAGCCGTCGCAGACCAGATTCAACAAAGGTACCAATATGGAGGGCCAAAAGAGGAAGCGCGTGCTCATTGTGGGAGCGGGGGCATCTGGTAAGCATCACTCCGATGAATAGCAGTGGCAGCATACTGATCATGGATAAGGTATGACCGCCGCACACCACCTCTCCGAGCACCCTGACAAGTTCGATGTCACCGTCATCGATCAAAACGATTTCTGTGGTGGACAGGCCTTTTCTATTCCCATTGACAAGGAGAGCACGGGAGCAAGCTGGCTCAATCAAGGTGTACAGGGAGGCAGCCATATCTTCCACCATACGATGGCTATGTTTGGTCGTCAAGGATACTGGGCAGATCCTGTCACACTTCAGGTCTCTTTCGGCAAGGGCGATACCTTCTGGACCAACTCATACCCTACCAAGTTGCTGGAGAGGCATCAGGGTGAAGTCCAGCGCTTCTTCAAGATGCTCAAGATTGTCCGCACATTCGAGATCTTCTTCGCCCTGCTGCCCATCAAGATCCTCGTCAAGCTGTTCCGCTTTTCCACCGAGTTCGCCAACATCGTCGCTCTTCCCATGGTGGCACTGTTCCTTGGTACTGGAAACTACACCCCAGAGGTACCGAGTATGATCTTGGAACGACTGTCCACCAGTCCTACTTACGGCATGTGGTACCCCCCAGACAAGCACAGCATTGCCAGCAATGAGCCACCCATGTTTGTCTTTCCCAATTTCAGCGAATTTTACGAATCTTGGAGGAAGAACTTGATCAAGCGTGGCGTCAATGTACGCCTTTCAACCGAACTCACGCATGTCTATAAGCGAGACAAGAATGGTGTCGTGGTCCGCGTCATTGATCGCACTCCAGTCGAAGATGGACGTCACCCAGAATCTCAGCAGGTCGAGCCGGGCAATGAGTACGACGCCAACAAGGAGGGCCAATCTGAACATTACGATGAACTCATCATGTGCACCTTGACCGATACAGCCAAGAAACTTTTGGGCAAGAACGCCTCATGGCGCGAATCAAAGGTTCTCGGGTCTGCCAAATATGCCAACGACATCACCGTCACCCACACCGACTACGAATACATGCGCAAACACTATGAGCCAGAGTACAACGAAGAGCAAGCCGTCACTTCCCTCGGCGGCACCGACCAGTCCGCTCGCGTAGAGCGTGCCCGCAAGAAGTTCTCACCCATGTATATGATCAAGATCTACCCTCAAGACATGACCAAGATCGATATGAGCTTCGACTGCACCAACTACCAATCTCAATTCCCACCCGAGGTACCTTTCGAGAAGCACGTCTTCCAGACCATTTTCCTTAACAAGGAGCGTGATGGTCACATGTGGACCATCGATGAGATCGACAAGAGCAAGATCATTCGTAGCGACTGGTGGCACCAGCTCTGCCACTCCTGGACGCACTATGCCTTTGTCGTGCCATGGATGTGGCTGCTGCAAGGACGACGGAGCACTCGCTTCGCCGGCTCATGGACGCTCGTCAACGCTCACGAAGTCGCCTGTATCTCTGGTATTGCTGCTGCCGTCGATCTCGGCGCCGACTATCCCGAAGATCTCGAGCAGGACAAGTTTGCTCTGCTTGCGTTCAGACTGTACTATCTCTTGATCTACGGAAAGTGGTACCGCAGACGTCACAACAAGGTTGGCGAGGGTAACAAGTACGCCGAGGGCTTGTACGGAAGCCAGTACCAGGGTCCTGGTATAAATCGTGACGAAGAGCGCCGACTTTGGAAGAAGGAGGTCGAAAAGGGCAGGAGTATGGAGAAGATGGACTAGCTGCCATCGTCCATTGTTGATTCGACTTGGGAGGACTCTATTGATTAGGTGTCAACGACACTACCGCCTTTCCCAGACATATCACCAAGCTCGTCCAGTAGATTATCCATCTCGTCTTGAAAGGCTGACTTGTCTTCTATGATCTGTGCACACTCAAAGTCAATCAGGATGGCTCGGTCATCTTTGACGAGGAAGTTATGCCTGTTTATATCCCCATGCAGAATCCCCAATACATGCAGCTTTGATAAAGCGTCCTTGCACAACAGGTGATCGCTCTGCGTTGCGTGATGAGCATCAGTGATTCGCTCCATGATGAAGCCAATGATCCTCCCTTCCTCAGTCAGGAAGCCCAGGAAGTTCGGCCCCAGCCCATGTCCCTCAATCCATCTGTAAGCCGTGCATTCACGGCTTATCGCAGGTATCTCCCACTCGAACCGAGCGAATTTGGCCACAACCGGGACGGAAAACCTGGTCGAAGTGGCCTCGTACACGCCAGACCTCAGCTTTCGACCAAACGACATGTCCACATGCTCCACTGATATGGGATGCCAGGCGCGTTCCACCGCGGCGGGGAGCTGCCTCTTGACGGCACTCACGAAGCAGGGAGCTTCGGCGCCCGGGATCCGGTCGACATGTCCAACGTTCCAGTCGTCCCCATCGGGAAGTTCGGGCAGTGAGGACAACAGGGCTGGGGCAAAGCAGAGATCTTCGCGCGCGAATAGTCCACCGGCGATTGTGACGTATCTGATGGATTTTCCATCAACGAGTAAGCGGAAATGGCTCTCTTCTGTCTCGTCCACCGAGGCTTGGAGAAGTTCGATTGGTCGCATCGGCCTTTGGAGGTGGAGTCGGGGATGGTCTGAATTATATTGTATGCGATTTCACATCGATAATCATGTTGCCTAGGCTTGAGTCAAAGACCTAGTCTAAACTTTGGTCGCAAAGGAAAGACTCGATGTACGTACCTGCGATTCGCATCATGATTGCAATCGAGTAACGCGGCACAGATGTGTACTCAAGACTATCGCATGTATACTTGCGGACACAAGAAATTTGAGGAGTTTCGGCAATGCGAAGCTAGGAGAGGAACAAATGTGAAATGCAGTCCGGTGGAGCACCACCGATTGCCAGATTCTACGCATATGTGTCCGCAGCACATGGTCAGGCCAGGCAAAGACGAGATGCGGCGATAATTGAGATGAGCTGGCTAGACAGATAGGAATGTGTACCAAACGTGAAGGTGGGGGATCTGTATTCGAGTGATCTAGACCGTAGGGTATCAGGCTTCGATTTTGGACCTCACTATTTCGAGTTTAGGAAAGAGCGGATGCGCGCTGTTGTACCGTGTTCTCTATTCCAGTGACCGAGACGACAGGTATAATTTGCGGCGTTGTCATCCCCGGAACGAGTATTATGAGAGAGCCAGACATCACTGTGAACACAGATTCCATGGTATCGTCACATAGGAATCACTCCTGCGCCATGAACATGACTTCCCTCGCTGATCTGCCCACACTCCCGCAAGTGATCCTGGAACGTGGATGTGGAATACTTCCTCCTCCAGTGACATGGACGGGCGCGGTATTGCCTTCGACATGCTTCGCAATGGAATCCCCACTCCTCTGTCCTCGTGCGCACATCCAAAAAGGGCGCCCGTACCACGGCCATGAAGCGTTTTGGATCCGACACCCCCGCGCCTCGACTCTCGAGGTACGCCGGTCGGCGGACTGCCGGACTACCCTCCTTGCGAGATCTCTCACTAACCCTCTTGTTGTATCCATTCAGGCGATCCGAGGACGTGCTAGCGACGCTCTGCTGCATAGCTGCCATGGAACCGTGATGGGACTCTGCTGCGCGGAGTGCTGAGGCATAGTCGTAGAGAGTAAGCCGAGAACGACGAAGCCTTTCATTTGGGGAGTAAATCCCAGATATGCTCTTGAAGCGGTGCAACTTGTTGATGATGCTATGCGGTAGACCGAACCTACATTTGATTTCCGTGGCCTGCAAGGGAAAATATCTGGCCTCTTCGGAAACGCAGAGGAAGCAGACGCGGGAGCAAGTCGGAAGGTATATGAACCCCCCGAAGTCATGGCAATGCTCGCATGTCGCTGTGGTCAGGGTTTCGAAGAGTTTTCGGCAAGAAGTGAGCGTTCCCGTGTCGATGGCGAGGATACCGCGAAGAGACACGAGGCTATGCTTGATGATTAAGTGGTACTGTGGGATGGAGTCGACTGTCAGCATCGCCCGCTGATTGACAGCTCGGAAATCGGTCAGAGAGCGGAGATCAACTTGCGCCAGGATCTCATGCAGAATCTCCAGTGGCAGTGTCTGTAATGATCCAAGTCCACATTTCGGTTCCAGCATGTGTCGGCCATTGTCAAGTGGTAACTTATTCTCGGAGATGTTCTCGTTAAGCGTAAAATCCCTCAGATTGGGGAATGGATATGTGATTGCTGCAAGTTCAGCCGTCGAAAGTGTATGGGCATTCATCATTTGTGGTGTTGTGCAAAAGACGTCTCTCTAGAATGGTAAGTCGGAAGGATGATTTGTTCGCGAGCGCGTCGTTCACCGTACGTTGACGTGATTCACCGTCACGTGATTCACCCCCAACGGCACCACCAAGAATTTTTTAAACTGAATATCTAATTAAGCTTTAGAGTTATACTTCTATACTCTTATGTTTATATAATCTAAGTATATACCTTATTACAACTGCTCTCTTTATTATTATTATAGATATATCTAAGTAGCTATTAACATTAGAGAGTTTGACCCTAACCCTAACCCCGTCCAAAACATCGCTTAATCGCTAATAATTAGTTATTACACGAAGTTATATAAAAAATCCAATTAAGTATATCGAAAGAAATATAAACTCTTCTATATTTATAGGGGAGACTTAGCATTATACGGCTCTAGCTAAGCCCGTTACGTAATGAGGCCTCTCCGGCTGCCCTAACTAAACAAAGGCGGCTATCTACCCTTACAATATCCTATAAAGTTTTAGACATAAAGGCGTAGTATTAATTAAGATATCTAGATTTTGAATAATTTAGTAGTGCCGATTAGAGTATAGTGCATGCCGTTGCTACTATAGAGCCGCTATTTGTTATAGGTATTTTCAGGGATAAGGTGTAGGCTTCTAATTAGGTGTAAGGATCTAGGGTCTAGCCGGCTTCGGATGGCCTAAGCGTATAGCCTCTAGTCTAGCTACGTACAGCCTAAGGGATTTTCCCTCCTTAAGTATTATTCGCAACACTAATCGAGAGCTATCCTTACACTACTATAAGTAGGTTATTATATATATAAACTAGTATTAATATAATCTACCCCTAATATAATAATACTTCCTTACCCTACTTAGGAAGTAGTCTAAGGATAGCTATTATAAGGACATAGTTAGGTTCTATTAGTAATAAAGAAGGATTAGGAACCTCTATAACTACACCGGGAGAACTGCTAGTAGCAATAGCGTCGCTAGAAGAGCGTATCCGCGACGCGGAATAACGAAGGGATTGTCTCCTATAGGAGCGCACCCTTAAGTAGATTAAGGAGCAAATTACTCTCCTCGAGAAGGGAGCAAATCCGGACCCTTTAGAGATCTAGAGCGATGCGGGAACAAGATTAATAGCGACGAGCTATAAGCGCTACGCTTCTTAAGACGTAGGACTATCGCGTGTAAAGCGTAGTATAAGGCCGAAAGACCCTAGGGAGTATAAAGGAAAACACCTAAGGGAATATAAGGAGTTTACTCGAAGCTATAAAATAGCCTTCTAGCTTACCCTAGAGAACTTCTAGTTAGAACAAGAGAAGGTAACTTAGGTAAGCTAGTATCTTGTCGGAGACCTACGCGAAGTATAGTACTCTTATATAGAGCGCGAGCCCCTCGTAAAGATGTACACCTAGAGCTAATTTAAGACCTTCCTACTAGATATACTCTCTAATCCTATTAACCGCACCTTAGAAGCAACTACTGCGTATACTACTACACTCTAGCTTCCTAGATAGAGCATTAGGGCCTTTACTACCTACTTAGAAACGATTAAGGACTAGCTACCCCTATACTTAGAGGAGCATCGGGTAGACTAGTCGTTAGGTAGGTGTTAGGTCGTCCCTAGTCGACACTAGACCTAACACCGACACCCCCCCGGAGCCTACCTAACACAATCGCTTAGCATATTAGGTTATAGGGGTGTTACCCTACATTAGGTAGAGGTTAGTGTCGAGGTAGTGTCGTGGGTACTCGCTAGGTTATGATTAGGTCTTAGTTAGCATAAATCTTCCCTACATAAATAGAATAAGTGTCCTCCCTACGTATTATTATTACAGCGTATAATTATAGAGTAATTTTGTAAAACAGATTAATATTCAGTTTATATGTCGTAAGGTCATAGTAGCTATCTAAGGCTTTTATTGCCTGTTTAAGCTAAATTTAGCTAATAACAGTAGTCTCCTTAATTAGAAGAGGTGTAGAACTCCCTCTATCGGTATCCTCCGTTATCTCCTAAACCTCTAGATTACAAGGAATCTCTATATTTAGTAGAGCGTAAGTAATTGTTATATCCCTCTTTGCCTCCTTTATATCTAGATAGTCTTCTAGGAAGAAGGAGTCGCGTAGGCCGTAAACCTTATAGCGGGCGTTATTTATAGCTAGGATTAGGTGTTCCTTCTTAGGAGGATACTAGACTTATTAGTACTTATTATTAGTATAGGCATAATACGTATATAATCGCATTTCTCCCTAATACGAGTACAGACCTAGTAGTCTATATAGACCTTAAGATAGCGAATATAGTAAGGGTCCTATGTTGTATTAGGCTAGTCGCTAAGAGCATAGCGGCGTGCAAGGTCTATATAGCGCTTATACATATCCTAATTATGTTCTTATACTAGAAGCTAGCTATTCGAATTATGTAAGGTAGGCATATTAGTCGTGCTAACCTAGCCGCTACGTACACTATTAAGATTACGTATACGACTATTTAGCGTTACATCGATACTTAGGTTAATTCTAAAGGTGGTATTGCTAGTTAAAGATAACATAGTAATAGCGAGATGTTGTAAGGTATAGAACTAGATTAGAGTAGAGGATTAGACATAATATAGATATATTAGAGGCTACTATATTATCCTATTGTCCTATTGTCCTATTGTCCTATTTTCCTATTGTCCTATTGTCCTATTATCCTAGAGTTACATTGTTACATTGTCATATTGTCACATTGTTACATATTTTTTTATCTACCTAAAATTTTATATAGCATTATTATAGATTATTATCATAGAAGAGAGGTTATATTGACCTAGAGACTCTATCTATATACCTACATCGTACGTCCTAGATCTGTTAATATTACTAGCTATAAATTTAGCATAGTAATGCTTTACTAGGTACATGTCCTTATTCTAGATAGTAACCCTCTTAGTATAAATAGCATTTAGATTGTAATCTATATAGTATATTAGTATAGAGTTAAATGTATATTAAGTTTTCTTACTACCTTCTAAAATGCTTATAAGGTATGCCTTAGCCACCTCCTAAATTGCACCTATAGTAGATGCCTAGAAGCGTAGCTTACTACGGCTAAGACTTCTAAACGGCAGGATGTCTTCTGTAATCTTACGAATAAGACGAGAGAATAGAAGCTTACGGATAAGGAGGTCGGCACTTTTCTAGTAGCGGCGGATCTCACGGAGAGCGACAGCTAATAACTATTAGCTATATACTATAATAATAGACTGTAATAATATACTGCCTAGCTTATATCTTCTCTTTATAATGTCTTTAGGACTAACTATCTTTCTAGGGCCTTTTAACCTAGACTTAGTCTTACCTTTCCCTCTAGGCTTATTCTAGCGAGGGTTAGCTAGCTTAGTGCGAGCTATATTAGTAATATAGTAGTGTTGTTAATTAGTGAAGGTATGATTATAAAAGAGGTAAGTAGATAGATATAAATATCAATTAGGAGCTAAAGTGATATATAAAATATAAAATATGAAATTGTTATTATTATTGTTAATAATATGACAATTACTAATACTTTATAACGATAATATATATTCATAGCATAAGTAACTATTAACAACAATAGAAGTTATTTATAATAATAATAATAACAAATTCATATTTTACATTCTACACTTATAACCTCGTAGAATTTACTTTACCTTATATCCTCCTACTCCTTTATTCTATCTAACCTCTTTTGCTCTACTAAGTTAGATATTACTTAGCAATATCTAAATTTAGTTCCTACTATAGTATTAAGTTCTTCTCTAATTATTAAGGTCGAGTTAGATCTTAATATTAACAATTCTTTAGATCCTAGAGAGGTATTTATTACAGTATATTATTATAGACATCATCTAATAAGGCTAGGGATTTAAGACTAAGCTATAAGAAGTCACTTTCTAGATTTCATAGCGCGGACAAGGACAAACTCATAGAGGCCGCCCTACTAGATTTTAAGCTAGATTCTCTAGTAGGCTTAGCAATAGCCGCTATACTATTTAGTAGAGAGATATAGTAGCTTAGTAATCCGCTAAAGAGAAGGCTATTGTGGCTACTAGAAATGTAGATCGCAAAGCGAAATTAA
Source organism: Elsinoe necatrix (assembly GCA_033846785.1). Classification (NCBI taxonomy): domain Eukaryota; kingdom Fungi; phylum Ascomycota; class Dothideomycetes; order Myriangiales; family Elsinoaceae; genus Elsinoe; species Elsinoe necatrix. The sequence continues at coordinate 241,265 of JANZYI010000015.1, read as the reverse complement.
CTCTACTTAAGAAGCTAGCTATAGAGGGAATAGCCGAAGAGGCAATAAAGTAGGAGAGAATAGAGGAGATAATGTAGAAGCGCTTTAAAGGCTAGTAGAGTAGTATATATTATCATAGAGTATTATTATATAACACTAACAGGGACTAGGTAAATAGCTTAAATCTAAACTTATAGAAGTCTATAAAAAGTAGCAAAGGATCCGTAAGGCTAACAACAGATAGCAGCATTAAGATGCTATTAGTAAAATACGTAAAGAAGCTACTAAGAAAGACGAGGGATTTTACTTCCCTACAAGATCTACTAAATAGCTCTATAGTGAAGGAGGCGTTGTTAAGAAGCTCTAGCGCGATATTTATAAGCAAGGCTATACTAAGCTTATAGTAGATAAGGGAAATAGCGAGACAGCTAAGAAGGAATAGGTCGATTTCGTCTAGGGAATAACTCCTAAGGAGCTAGTAATAGTCTAAGATCTAGTATAGTAGTATATTAATCACAGTGTATAATTATAGACCTCTACTAACAAATACTAGATAACGCGATCCGACGCCTCTACCGGAGTATTTAGGGAACGTCGATCTTAAAGTTAAAGGATACGTCCCCTACATTAAAGGCGATAACGATGACGAGTGTAAGGAGGAGGTCGAATTCGATAATAATAAAGTTAAGGAAGTATAGGATGTAGCAGGGGTCGATAAATATAAGGTTAAAGCTAAGGGCGATAAGTAGGAAGAGTTAGATAGTAACTCTAAAGAGGATATTAGTAAGGTTATTAAGGATAATAATGATAATAATAATAATAATAATAATAATAAGGAAATAGAGAATAAGGACGAGGAAATAGAGGATAAGGACGAGGATAAGGAAATAGACGATACTAAGTAGAGGTGGAAATTTTCACTACACTATATTTTAGATTCTAATTCGTCACTAAATTAACTAATAACATTAACGATTAAACGCTAGTGCCTATCCTACTAATTAAAAGTAGCTAAGGTAACTAAGAGTAGTAGAGATTTTAAAAAGACAATGGGCAATCGCTAGATTCTACACATAACGAAAATTCTACTATCTTTACGTTATATAATTATAGCGTATAATCACAGCGTGTAACCCACTACTTCATTTAAAATATTAGACTTCAACGAAGACTTGCTTAATTTAGAGCTACGACCTGCTCCGACCCCTAAGATAACTTTAGGCCGCCTTCCTCCTCTACTCGAACCTTTCCAATTCATAGCTACTTATACAATATTAATAAAGTCCCGCGAAGTACTCTACTTAGTTAAATGTCCACCGTTTAACTCTAAGCAAAGAACTAAGGACTAACCTATAGCTTAAGTATAGTACAATTAGTGGACTAAAACCTTATAGGTAACTACCTCTAGCTTTAATAAAGCTTATAATGCTCTAAGCTAGAATTCCGAAGCTCGAACTAGTATTGTCTAGTCACAGTTTAGAGAAGCTACTCGGCTTTCTACTAGTTAGCTATTTGTATACTGCCTACGCTATAGCGATACTCTTACTTATCCTACTCCTAGTAGCATTAGTAATAAGCATCTATTAAATCACTATGCCTCGAGGCGATGTAAGAATATAATAGCTTTTAAGCACTAACGCTTAATTGCTTAAACCTTACTCGCGTAACTTAAGTCTTATACTACTTAAGATATAATTGCTCCTACCTACTTAAGTAGTCGCTTTAAGGCTAAGCTTATTAGGGTGTTTATTGATTGTAATTAGTCCTTCCGTACAGTTAAACGCAAGTCTTTTTAAAGGTTTCTACACTTCCTCCGTTAAGGTATATCTATTCCTAGTCGAACGATGTTTTCATAGATCTTCTAAGAGCAATTTAATACTATCTAGCGGAATCTACACGAAGATCTCCCTTGTAGTATAAAGGTTTTAATAGCTCTTAATAGTTAGATAGTAAACAACTACCTTAGCTTTATTAGGATTAAGGCATACTATGTCAATAACTAATAGCAACTACAGGAGATTCTACTTAACTTTATACTAGTTAGAGGTTAGTATACTAGAGAAGCACTAGGTACTAAGTTACTACGTGTATTATAAGAAAGAAAGCTTAAAGCACAATTACTTACTATTACTACCGACAATACTACTAACAACAATACGCTTCGTAGTGCTATATAAAGAGGACTATAGGATAAGAAGATATCCTAGAAAGCACACGAAAACGTAGTTCTATATCTTGTATATATTATTAACCTTATAGTGTAGGACATTATTAAGCACCTCCGACTTACTATAACAGAGAATGACGAGCTAGCTCTAAAGCTATAGAAGCGCTATATAAGAGTAATCTAGTTAACAATTTCTGTGCTAAACTCATTACGAAAGGTACGTTAATATAATTATAGTATATAATTACAGTATATTATTATAGACTAAGACATCGAATAGCTCTAAGCGATCTATATTGCGATTAACCGATCTCTATAGCGATTTAAACGATTTTAGGCACTTTAAAAAGAGCTACTACTAAGGTAACGACTAAACGTCATTCGTGATGTAAAGACAAGATAGAACTTAACATTCGATATATATAAGCGAGCTCTTAAGCTACAACAATATATTGATACGTAGCTAGATTAGGAAATTGCTTAGTAGGGCCCGAAGGCTTTAACCACTAATAAGGATTACGAAGATATCGATTAGCGGGACCTTTAGCGACTCCGAATAAGCTATATAGAGTAGTTACACCTCTCTCTACTTACGAAGATACTAGAGAATTTCAAGATAGTAATAAACGCTCTTAGCGAGTTAAATTAGCTAACTATTCAATACATCTAGTAGATGTATAACTGCCTATTCGACTTTCTTAATAATATAACAGCAGACTAGAAAGATAGCGACGACACTAATAACAATTCTTCGTGGCCTAATATTGTTATTATAGCTACTAATTAGGGTAGAACTAAGCTTTTAAAGTACTATTAACGTACGGACAAAGACCGAGGCTTTTTATTTAACTATACTACAATTCTCGATCTAATATAAAAGCTTACGGCTTATAAGGTTTTTATTACGGATGATTATTATAGTTCTGTACTAATAATTTGCCTAGGATAGTACTTAGGAGCACTCCGACAAGATTACATACTATAAGTAATTCTTGCAATATCTAGAGCGATACGATAAGCAAGCAACAGGTCCTACTATATAACGCGAGTATGTAAGCTCTCTAGTAGTAAGCACTAATTAGCTATAGTTTCGAAGGCTAGCTTTAAAGCTAGTCTTAATAGTTGCTTTTCCTTCGTTATCTCCTCGACCTAGTGTACTCTCTGGCCGTAGTTTAACATTATACGAAGAAGTTCCTTACACTACGAGAAGTAAAGGCGAAGACTACCTTAGTACACCTATACTCTGCGAGCTTAACAACTTCGACATCCTTCTATAGTGGTACATAAACGAGAAGACCTATCCTCGTCTAGCATAGGTAGCTAAGGATATTCTAGCAATTCTAATTGCTAGTATAGGTGTTAAGCGTGTCTTTAACACTGTAAAGGATATAATTAGAGACCGTCGGCACAATCTTCGTGTATAAGCAATTAGGTAGATCGTCATTATAAAGTATACTATATCAAATAGTAGAGGCTTAGATAATACTAGCTTATAGGCTTTAGACTTGTCGTAAGACGAAGAAGAGCCCTTTAACGAAGTAGACGACTTGTTTAACCTCCCTATAACAGTATATATCTCTAACATAAGCGAGGATACTTTAGAAGAAGATAAGGACTATAATAGTAATAATAAAGTTAGTAGAAGGTATCTAAAGCGGCGTCGCGTTCATAATGAGAGTTAGCTCGAATTCAACCTATCCTCCTAGACCTGTGATTATTTACTGTAATAATACGTAAATATACTTCTAACTTTTGGTTTTTAATAATAATACTAATGTTCTAATGCATACATAGATAAATATGTTATAATTAAGGTTCATGATGCGGGGTATAACCTAATACAACCCGTTTAGGTTGTAATAGGTTATATTAGGTTAGGTATAGGCTAGTACAACCCACCTAGAACCTAACACCCCCCTAACCTAGGGTCCGTGCGACCTAACACCCCCCTAACCCTAAGCCTATACGACCTAGAACCTAACCCCTACCTAAGTTAGGTTAATACCTACCTAACGACTAGCTTAGCATCGGGTATAACACCTGTTCTCTAAACTCCGCCCTGAACTCTAGCGAGCAATTACGAATTACTATACTATGCCCCCTATAAGAGAGGGCCTTATTATCTTAGGATCTACGCTAGAGCGTAACCTGCAGGGCGTAGGCAAGCCGTAGAATCTCCGTAATCGCCTAATAGGGCATAGCCGGAAGCTACGATAGGAGGACTAACACAAAGAGGGGTTAGCCCCTAAGAAGGACTCCTCCTATAAGCTAGGAATTAAGTGCTACTTCTATAAGAAGATAGGTCACTACGTAAATAAGTATAAGAAGAAGGCCTAACTCTTAGATGCTAATAAAGAGCCTATTACTCGTATAAGATAGGCCTAGGGAAAAGGCCGAGCCTCGTAGTTACCTCGGGCACTACGAGGCGTAGAGCCGTCGACATCTTACCGGGGATACGTCGCACTTATATTGCAATAGGAGCGACTAGAGTCGACTATAAGGTAGGAGTTATCCTAGACCCTTAAGCTAAGGTTAGCCTTATTAGTCAACATATAGCAATCGAAATGAACCTTAACCTAGTCCTAAGTAACCTACCCTAACTAGCCTAGGTAGGGTTAGAAAGGAAAGCTATATACGCTATATACGAGATATAGGTAGTACTTACCGACGACCGAGGTACGACTCGCCGGGTTAAAACTATCGCTTATAGAGTGAATAAAGAAGGACTAGAGCTGCTTTTAGGCAATCCCTTCTTATAAAGAGAAGCTATATAGCTAGACTATAGATAGTAGACTTAGGCTTAGGGCATTAAAGATAAGTTACGTATCTAAATAGTAACAATCTAGTAGTTAGAGTAAGAGGAGAGTTATATACACTTCTTAGGTGTAGTTCGTAGCGACCCCTAAGGAGAGGAAGTCGTCGCCCGCGTCTAAATCGCTAGTGCCTCTTAGGAAAATTAGGTGCTAGACGCATTGTTAGACTACTAAGACGTCTTTAACACTAATATAGCTAAAATTCTGCCTACCACTAAAGAGGGAGATTACTAAATTCCTATTATACTAGGTAAGGAGCCACCTTATAGCCTGCTTTATAACCTCTCTACACGCGAGCTTTAAGTGCTATAAGTATACCTTAAAGATGCCCTTAAGAAAGAGTAGATTCGCTATAGTATAAGCCTAGTAGGAGCACCTATCCTCTTTATGCCTAAAAAGGACGGTACCCTCCGCCTTTATATAGACTATAGGGGCCTTAACTTAGTGACAATTAAGGATCGTTATCTACTGCCCTTAATCGGGGAGACACTAGATCGCCTATTAGGCGTATATTACTATACGACCTTAGACTTGAAGGATATATATAATAGGATCCGCATTAGCCTAGGGGATAAGTAGAAGACAGCCTTTAGAACGCGCTATAGCCACTTTAAGTACCTAGTTATGCCCTTTAGACTTATAAATGCGCCTACCACCTTCTAGGCTTATATTAATTAGACCCTAAGAGGGTTAGTAGATTATCTCTATATAGTGTACCTTAATAATATCCTTATCTATACTTATAGCGAGGACCTTAAGACCTACTAGCGAGTAGTTAGCTCTATTCTTAAACGCCTAAGATAGGCTAAGCTATATACTAACCTATTAAAATGCACTTTTATAGCTAAGTAGGTCTCCTTCTTAGGATTTATTATAGACACGCGAGGTGTCTACGCTAATCTAGCGAGAGTAGTAACTATCTCTAGATGGCCTCGACTAACTAGCGTTAAGGAACTTTAGTCATTTCTTAGCTTTACTAACTTCTATCGTAGATTCATTTAGAATTATACTAAGCTAACTACGCCGATAATAGATCTTCTAAAGAAAGACTAAGGTGCCTTCTCTTAGCTAGAAGCGGTAGAAGCTAGTTTCGTATAGCTTAAAGAGCGCTTTATAGATGCGCCGCTCCTACGACATTATAACCCTAAGTTGCCGATACGCCTAGAGATAGATGTATCTATATTTGTAGTAGTAGGTATACTCTCCTAGCTATACGAGGATAGTAAGTGGCATCTAGTCGCTTTTATCTCTTAGAAGCTATAAGGGGCTAAACGTAATTAGGAGATCTATAACTAAGAACTATACGTAATTATATATTGCTTTAAGTAATAGCGCTACTACCTCGAGGGGGCCTAGCACACAATATAAGTCCTTAGTGACTATAATAACCTATAAGGCATACGCGATATAGCGAAGCTAAACCCGCGCTAGGCCCGCTAGGCGTCCTACCTAGGAGCCTTTAACTTTAAGGTAGAGTATACACCTAGTAAGTCTAACCTAGTAGATAGGCCCTCGAGGAGGGTAGACTACTTTAAAGAGAACTACGCGCTAATAAGACTACTCTCTACCCTTTAGAACAAACTTAGCTTAGCTAGTGAACTAGGAGTAGATCTAGTCACTGCTAGAGTGTATCTTATCGGTGGAATTAGCTCCTACCCCGAGTATAGCTCGGAACTCGTAGGTCGACAGCCTACGGGTTACGAACGCGGATCTGGCCTAACTACTAGTGCTATAGAATACATGCTATACGTACTACGCTACGTAGTAAGAGTTCTTATTACTAGCGAACTTATATTAGTAGGAGACACCTCCCTATTATAGACTATCTATATACTTTAGTAGAAGGACGCTTTTATAATTAAGCGCATAGCCGATCTAGAGTAAGAAGGGCGCACCCGAAGTAGTAAGAAGTCGCTAGTATAGCGTAAACGTGAAGATGGAACCCTTATATATAAGGGTAGGCTATATATTCTAAATGAACCTAGCCTTAGATAAGAAATCTTATACTAGCACTATAACTCTCGCATAGCTAGCTATTATAGCGCAGTAAGAACGCATAATCTAATTAGTAGATACTACTACTAGCCCTTATTAGATTAAGAAGTACGTAAGTATATAAAGAGCTATAGCACCTATTAAAGGTTAAAAGCTCTAAGGCATATACTATATAGTAAGCTATCTTCCCTTCCTATCCCTTCTAATATCTTTAAAGAGGTCACACTAGACTTTATTACAAAGCTACCCCCTACTATTCACAATAGAAGCGCACATAATGCGATCCTAGTAATCTACGATAGATTATTAAAGATAGCGCTCTACATCCTAGTAAAAGAAACATAGATAGCTAAAGACTTTATAGATGTGTACTTTAAGTATATTATATATAAATATAGGGCGCAGAAAGGGATAGTATTAGACAGAGGGACGCTATTTATAAGCTAGTTCTAGTTAGAGATTTGCTACTAGATGCAGGTAAAGCGTAGGTTAAGTATAGCGTTCTATCCGTAAACCGATAGCTAAATAGAGCGCTAGAATTAGACGCTTAAGTATTACCTACGTATCTTCACTACAGAATATGCTTAAGACTAGCCTAACCTACTTTATATAGCTAAGTTTGTATACAATAATTCAGTGCATATAGCTACTAAAGAAACACTATTTTATGCTATTCTTAGGAAACACCTAATCCTTTATAACCCACCTAAGGATAGGCGGCTAGAGGGGGAGGTACCCGTAGTAGTACGACAAGTATAGGATATATACGTATTACGAGTAAAGCTTTAAGAACGCCTATAAGCCGTAGTAGAGTATTAAACCCGGTACTATAATAGAAAGTATACTCTAATAAGGTTTAAGCTAAGAGACCTAGTATAGCTAAATATAAAGAACCTTAAGCTAAAAGCCCTAAGTAGGAAGCTAATAGATAAATTCGTAGGCCCTTTTCGGGTTAAAGAAGCGATTAACTTACAGGTATATCGCCTATAGCTACTAAGCTCCTATCGTATACACGATGTATTCTATGTGTCTCTACTAGAGCCTTTCTACCTAAGGGAAGGAGAAGAACTACTAAATATAAGGGCCCTAGAGTTAGTAGAAGATAGAGAATAAGTTTAGTATATAGAGAAAATCCTTGCTAAGCGCACTATACGCGCGGGAAAGAAAGAGTACTTACTTAAATAGGAAGGGTATAATAAGACTAAGAGCTTATAGATAAAAGAAGAGGACTTTAAGGAAATAGATGACTTACTAAGGGAGTTTAGAGAAAGCGATAAGTATAGCCGGGGACAAGATAAGAGTAAGCGACCTAGCCGTAGACTATAGTTAGCTCGCACGAATACCGCTACACGCTCGTAGTAAAATGCTTAGCACTAGAGACTTTAGCTTTATAACTGTAATAGGAACATTAGCTTAAGGATTAAGACTATCTATTTCCATCTATAGGCCTCCTGGCCGGGTATCTTCGCGAGAATCACTCTAAAAACACCTACGCTATACTAGCTCTATATAGCCGAGTCGTAGTTAATAAGCGCGCCTACTTATCTTGTATCTTAATATCTAAATTACCTAAGTTATTAACCTTACTATCCTCCTCACTAAATTCCTTAAACTTATCCTCCCTACTAGCCTTACCCCCTTTAATAGGCTTACTCTCCTTACTAGACTCATCCTAAACGACGATATTAGCTTACGAGTAAATAGCGAGGAAGGTGCGAACTTACGCTACTACTGCTACTAACGTTACTACTATCGTTACTACTATTATTACTACTGTTATTACTGCTCTTATTACTGCTACTACTACTACTACTACTATTACTATTACTATCCCTATTAGGACTACTATTTCTATTACTACTACTATCCTATACTACGATATTAGCTTACGAGATAATAGCGAGGAAGGCGTAAACTTATAGCTCCGTTCCCGCTACTATTACTACTACTACCTCCACTACTACCCTAACCTCTAGGGCTAGACCTAAACATAGAGTAGGGGCCACTACTAGGAGCACTACTACTAAAACTAAGGGGTCTAGGCTATCCTAGCTATTAGTATACGATCTAGACGCGATTAAGGTACGAACTTACGTAGCTAAAGGCCTATATAGCTATATACTCTAGAACATTAGTAATCCTCCTCTACTCTAATAGCTATAGCCTCTCTATGTTAGGGCTAGACTTAGGGACTTTAGTAGGCATCTCTAATAGATTGCCTCTAAGAGCCGCGATCCTCCTATAATTCTCTAGCTATTAGGTTAAGGTGCGCTAGGTACGCGTAAGAGCTAATCCTATATAGCGGATAGTGGGATCCTGTCCCCTCCTCCTAACAGGAAAGGTGCTAGCAGTGACAGCCCTAGTGTAGGAGTCGTAAAATCTATAGACGCGCTCGACGCGCCCGTTAAAGACGATAGGAACCTAAAGGTATTAGTAAGGTCGTATACGGGTCTCGTTTCAAGGATTCCTACTAGTATATAAGAGGACCTATTCCTAGAAGTGTAGTGGCTATACCTCCTTAGAGTTAGTTTGTTACAGACAATACTATAGCGGGCAATCTCGTATACGTAGCGCATGTAAGTAGCAACACGGGGCGTAGTTATGTCGCTCGCGACTCGAGCGCTAAAATCATAGTCGGGAGCTGCACTAAGAGCAGTAGTAGTGATGTATTAAGGTCTACTAAAGGCGACTATAATGCTAGGCGAGGAAGGTGCGGTATGCTTAATAGGTGTTATTAATAAAGTCAAGGAGTGTAGGCGCGTCGTAGAAAGATATGTTAGCCGTGTTTATTGTTGTTACCCTACGTAATAAAGGCAATCCTAGCACTAAGGACCTAGGGGGGCAAAAATCCTAAATGAAGCCTAAATAAAGCGTACATTACCTACCTTTCTAGAAGCGATAAAGCCGCGATAACCTCACCGATTGTATACGGTTCGCGCAAAAATCACATAAGGGACGTAAGTAGGTGAAGTAGCAATGCTAGACACTCTTTTCCTATAGTAGCTATAAAGGCTAATAGGTTTTTATTAAGGCCAGCTGCTAAGGACATTAGCTTAGAGGAGGAGGTAATGTTATAGGTATTTTTAGAGATGAGGTGTAGGCTTCTAATTAGGTGTAAGGATCTAGGGTCTAGCCGGCTTCGGATGGCCTAAGCGTATAGCCTCTAGTCTAGCTACGCACAGCCTAAGGGATTTTCCCTCCTTAAGTATTATTCGCAACACCAATCGAGAGCCATCCTTACACTACTGCAAGCAGGTTATTATATATACAAACTAGTATTGATATAATCTACCCCTAACACTATTTCGGACAGCTAATTATTTACAGCCATTATTAATCTTTTAATGTAGCTATATAACACCCCTACATATCGTTCACAGTCGGTAAAAAGCCTGGAACGTAAGCAGCCAACTGAGCATGGGGTTTAGCATATAAACTTGGATTTCCCTCCTAGCCACTGGCATTTCAGGATCTCCAGCTACTGCCTCAAAACATCCCTATACTTCAACAATTCATCACACCTCCCCCTTTGATCAGCAGGCACACCTTCCATCTTCGCACCCTCCGTCTGGAACAACAATCTCTGACCCCCTTGCACGCCCTGATAATTATCCCACTTCACGCCCCCCTGCACCGACGCTCCATTCGGATCCAAGAACCGTATAAAGTTCGACCAGTATCGCTGAATCGTAACGCCGATTTCGGCATTAATTTCTCCATCCTCATAGCTGGCGGGTGGCGAGCCCTGCACATTATCCGGGCCAAAGATGGCGTTTAGCTCCACCGTATGCGTGACGCCTGCACCAGAGGCGTTGGCTGCTGGATCGATGACGTTCCATCTGTAGTTCCAGTTCTTCACCTGGCCGCGATTGGCGTATTGCTGGGAGATGAAGATGCCGGGACAAATGTATCGCAACTCGCCGTAGGCATTGGAGAGTTGGCGCCAGTAAGCGCCGGTATTTTTGAATTGCTCTGCTTTTGGGAAAAGGGCGTTGATGGTGCGGAGCTGGGCGAGGGTGATGGTTGGGTATTGGTTCTTCAGGAAGGTGTCGCTTTGGGTGAGGTTGTCGGTGGTGCGCGGGGCGAAGATGGTACCCTCGTTGTTGGCGTCGCCGTAGATGGCGGGCAGGGTGGGGTAGAGACCGTTGCTGAAGGCGCCGGAGAGGGTGTACGAGGTGACGAAATCGTTGTCGAGGACGGGAGAGTACATGTAAAGAGGTGCGCCTGGGGCGCCGCCCGATGCGGTGTTGATGTTGATGCTTTGGAGGAAGGTGGAGTTGAGAGAGCGCAGGCAGGTCAAGGTGTCATTGCTGTCGACACAGCCGGCTCGGGTGACCAGGTTGTCGTACTGGTATTGAGCCTCGGGTGTGGTAAGAATGCGGCCGAAAGACTGGGCTGAGGCTGCGGTGCCGTGGAAAAGGTTGCCCACAGAGCCATTGTAGGCAGCGAGCTGCAGAGTAACAGAGGCGCCGCCAGCGGACCCGCCTCCGATCACAACATGATCAGGGTTGCCACCAAACTGAGCAGATTAGACATCACCACATGGGCTCTGGCAATGATTTAACTTACTCGGCTGATGTACTTCTGGACCCACTCAAGAGCCTTCCTCTGGTCCTTGAGACCATTGTTGTTAGATGCCCGTGAAGTAATCTCCTGACCAGATAGGAAGCCATATGGGCCGACTCGGTAGTTTAGAGTGACGAACACCATCTGCAGCTCACCAGAACTGATGATGCCAGAACCATTGATATTAGGATTACTGTTTGTATTGAAACCTCCGCCCTGGAAGAATAGAAAGACTGGTAGCTTCGAGTTCACTGTAGCGTTCGAGGGAGCGTAAACTGCCAGGTACAAGCAATCTTCAGCGGACTGATCTGTTGGCAGATGTTGACCTGTACCCAAGCAAAATGGGCCTTGAGTATTTGCATCCTGTATGCCTTTTACAGGCTCGGGATCCTGAGGAGCAGCAAATCGGAGGCGTCCAAGCGGTGGTGCTGCGAAGCGGATACCGAGCCACTGGGTGATGCCATTGGAGAGCGAAGTGCCTCTGTAGGACGTGTAGTCGACATTTACCACTTCATCAGTAGCAATAGCCGAGCCAGCAAGAGCCAGTAGAGATGTAACCGATGAGAACTTCATCTTGCAAAGACAGATCTACAAAAATGAGGTTGAAAGGAAACTCGAGGATACTTGGCCATCTTGTACCCCTATCAAATTGTGATCTCATCAGGGCAGCCTAAGGCTTGTATTAATCCGGAAATGCTTTGGTTCACGACATTGACAGAGGGCATGACGATACTGATCAGCAGAAGAAGCCATCGTATAGACTGGTTCAAAGCGGGGAAGTGGAGCGCCGTCGGCACGCCTTCACGTGGATATTGCAAGACATTTTAGATTTTGCCGTCCTTCTCCCGTAGGTGTGTCATTTCGGGGCTGCATTGCTCTTGCCCCTTTTCAGCCGCTTTCCAGGGCGTCGCGAGTGTCAAGAGAGGCGAGCTATAACAATACATAAGAGCAATGAGTTGGACAAGTCCAGTGAGCGACAGAGTCACGTGATCAGCGGTACAATTCCGCTATCTCGGTATAGATTGACTTCTTCCGCACTTATCATTCCAAAGTTGGGTTCGAGATAAGGTCTCTTCGTAATTTAGCGATGCGCAAGCCTTTAAAGAGTGAATGATATGTCCCTGCGGTGATTGGGAATTGAAAATCTACTCAGCAGTCCCCTCAACCGCCTTCCATTCATCCTTGACATGGCTGCTTCATCGACGATTCGGGTGGCTGTCACACAGCATGAGCCTGTATGGCTTGACCTCGAAGCCACTGTGCAAAAGACAGTCAGCATCATTGGAGAAGCAGCAGAGGCAGGTGCAAAGCTAGTCTCATTGCCTGAGCTATGGATCCCGGGTTATCCAGCTTGGATCTGGTCAGCTGTTTCCCAACCTAGCATGAACCCATCTCATATCTTACAGGTCTAGGCCAGTAGACTTTGAGCTCGGGGTCAAGTATGTGCAAAACTCGCTCAAGGTCGATGGTCCGGAGATGCAACGTATTTGCAAAGCAGCAGCGGAGCATCAGATCAGCGTTTGTCTTGGATTCTCAGAAAGAAGCGGCGAGAGCGTATACATCTCACAGTCGCTGATCGACGAGCATGGCAACATTCGAATGACTCGACGCAAGATGAAGCCTACGCACATGGAGCGGACCATCTTCGGGGACGCATCTGGAGATTGCCTTTCCCAAGTCATAGACGTCAATGAAGTCGGCAGAGTCGGCGCACTTTCATGTTGGGAGCACATCCAGCCCTTGCTGAAATACCACACGTTCTCTCAAGGCGAGCAGATCCATGTTGCAGGATGGCCACCACTCGATCCATTCATCGAAGGATCACCAGGCATCTTCTCCATGACAACTGAGGGCTGCAGGACCCAGGCTCAAATGTATGCCATTGAGTCTCAGACTTTCGTCCTGCATACTACCACGGTCTTATCCGAAGCCGGACTCGAGGCGATGAAGACTAGCGGTAGTCCATTGATGGGTGCGCCGCAGAATGGTAGCTCAGCTGTCATTGCACCGGACGGCCGGATCATCAGCGAGGCGAACACTCCGAATGAGAAACTGATCATAGCTGATCTCGATCTTGCTCTCATCACAAAGGCAAAGACATTCGCTGATGCTTCCGGGCACTGTAAGTCTCCAGGGAAACGATCACCAATCCTCAGCTGACGTCCTATGCAGATAGCCGACCAGATCTACTCTGGCTGGGAGCGGACCCAAAAGTCAAAAAGGTCGTTCGTCACGAGTAAGGCGAAGTTGACTCTGTAGTTGGACATGATGTGCGAGTTCTGTATCTGTATATACCAAATCTATGCCCATCTACAATAATGCTCAAAAAGGGTATCACAATTTCCCACCAACCTCTGGATCCGTGTTGACCTTGTTGTGCTCACAAGTCGACACCACCGCACCATCGCTCTTCCGCTTCATCGTGCCCTTTGTGACTGCCAGTCGCTTTCCGGCGTGCACGATCTGCCCATGTTAGCACCGCGTCAGTGTCGCCACCCTCGATCTGGTAGTAGGAATGAAAGAAGAATGACATTACCTCGCACTCCAGAATCAACTTCTCCCCCACAGGCGCAGGTCGGATGTACGTCACGCTCAGGACCCTCGACACGCCACCCGTCATCCAAAAACCGGGTCGGGCGATAAGACACAGTACGATGGAAGTGCAGATGTCGTAAATAGTAGCCTGTGCTCCGCCGTGCAGGTTTGCCGAGTTATTCGCCCAGTGCTCGTCGTTGTCGAATTCAAACACTAGTTTGCCGTTGTTGGGACCGGTGGAAGAGGCATCGATCAGGCGCATGGATTGTTGGAATAGGGGGACGAAGAAGCGCTGGAGGGAGGTGTCAGTGGATTAGTTGCGGACGAGGATAGAGGATGTGGTAATTCGAATGTATAGGAAGACTGCAGCAGCATGATTCCACTCAAAGGTAGGGATATTAAAGACAGATAGGAATGACACTCACAGAATCATCTGCGGATATGTTCTCCCACATGAGCTTCGCCTTCTCCATCGGCGATAATTTGAGGAGTTCATCGACGTTGTATTTGGACCAGTCGAACTTTGGTAATTTACCCATCTTGTCAGCCGGTATATCGATATTCAATAATTGCTAGATCATGCACAAAGTAGTAGTGGTGTGTGTATGGTGCATTGCAACGCAAGGAGATGTTTAATAGTCATCTCCGCAGCCGAGGTTCGTTTGAAGCCATCTACTGGTTCACAATAGACTTTCCATATTGGCCGCGGCAAGTGCAGTATCATTCACAACTTCACAGTGCTTGGTCAGGACTGATCGTGACGGTCATGTTCAAGTCTCTGCAAGATCTATAATTTGGCTTTGATCTCCTTCTCTACTGTCGCGCTCGCTTCCCTGTTCAATTCCACGTTTCCTGACTTCTCCCCTTCACCAAAGAAGATGACCTCGACTGTCAGATCATCTCGGTATCTCCTGCTCATCGGGCTCGGTAGCGTCAAGAGCGCGCTCAGCATCTCTTTGTCCTTGCCTCCTAGAGCATTCCTGACCAGATGTGTTGCAGCATTCTTGTCCTCCACCACAAATCGCTGACTTTCCGTACCGCTCACACCCCACTGCTGCTGCCTCACTGGTGCACGCTGGCCACCTTCGCTCTCCGTCGCGCTTTGCTCTGCATGGCCTTCGACTGGAAGCACAGATTTGCTGCCACCTAACCATGACGGTAACCAGCTAGATGCAGTGCTTGTCTTCTGTACGGTAGGCGGGCCGTGCTTTTCAAGCCACATGCCGACCAGGCCGATTACTTCCTCATTTGTGAGCATCTCCCAGAGTCCATCAGTGGCCATGACCACAAAGTCGCCGTTCTCTGGGCTGATCTTTGTCGTGGTAATGATGGGTTCTGCTGTAACGTAGGGTGGTGTGAGCAGATGCTTGCTGGGACGTCGTGCAAAGAATTTGCCGAGATTGCCCTGTACATCAATGCTCCACTTGTAGACAGCATCTCCAAAGGCGCGCGATGGCTCAAGACCCCCGAGAATCCTGCCATTGGCTGTTACATATGGCTCATTAGGGTGTTCAGCGCGCAAGCGAGCAGCCTCACTCTCTGTGCCGCCAGTCTGATCAATCGAAAGGGGTGTAGCAGACCATTTCCCACTAGTAGAGCGACGGCCGAGAACAGCACGAGAGTCACCGGTACAAGCGACGCGAAGCTCTTTCGATCTGGAGTCATAGAAGGAGAGGAGTGCGCACGAACCGGAGAGAGCTGGCTGTAAGATCTGCGCCGCGAGGGGCTTCGACTTTGCAGCAAGCACCTTCTTTGCGCTCTCGTGTACAATTTCGTGATCCAGGCGATTGAATCCAGTCTTGATAGCTTTGTCGATGGCAGACGCTGACGGGAACAGCCCGGGTGCGGCTTTCGCAGAGCTGTACGTAGTGTTCAACTCGCGAGCAACGTATGAGATCAAGACTTGTCGAAGTTTTGCAGAAGTAGTCCAGCCAGAATGCCCATCGAAAACACCCCAGAACATCCAGTCCGAACTGGTATCGCCATTGTCGGTGGCAGCTACTGACTCAGGCACGTCGATGATCTTCTCGGCGTGATCATCCTCAATAGGATCGTTGCTGGGGATCTGGACCACGTCGTATCGGACCACTCCCTTGCCGCGTCCAACCAGGTAGGACTCCTCGTTCGTCCTCAGCTTTGCAGTGACCTGATCTTCGTTCATCATCTCCAGCACCTTGCGTCCGTGATCATCCGTCTCTTTCGATAGTGGTTGTCCTTCAGGTATGATGCTAGTGTAGAGCTCTCCACGTTCGACGATCAGGGCCTTCCGTACTGCCTCAGGGATCTGCTCGACGATGGGTCCAGTAGCGCTCGGTGTAGGTGTCGCGTGCTCAAGCAGAATCGGCTTTCCAGTGCCCTTGTATGCATACCATGCTGCTCCTCCAGCTACAGCAGCACCAATGACAGCCTGTGACACGCGACGGCTACGCATCTGTGGTGGTGATGCTGCTCTTGAAGCCACCGATCGCTGACCCAATACATTGCCGGAGCTCGCAAGCCGTGATTTGACCGCTCTCTTTGGTATGGGTCGGCGGAAGAAGCGCAGGTTTTGCGCCACTGCCCGACGCATCGGGAGGGTTGAATGAAGTGATTAGTGGTGACAGACCAAGAAATGGTTTTTAGAGGAATTGCTGAGATCGTTCACAAGGGGGTTTGACAGCCATGGCCATGACTCGTGCACTTCCGTGATGTCATTGGCTGCAAATGACCGCGCCTCTGAAAGATGAATTTCGGATCGTGATAGTCTCATAAGCATCTAGAGGTTTCTGTCTTTAATAAGTCTCTAATACGGCTCTGGCATTTGTATCTAAGGCGTAGTTCATAGTATTCCTTGCCGAGTACTTGTTGCAATTTTTGACATTGCAGCGAGACACCTGCCTTCTTGGTTACATACTTTGCCCCCATAGACTGTGTCATTGTGGTTTAGCATTACTTTTTGGGGACAGCAATCCTGCGGGCGAAGAGCATTGAGTCTCAAGGCTTGGTTTGCAGAGGCTGACATCTCCTTGCAAACCTCTAGGATGTCCTCGAGAGCGCTCAGGAAGGCTCAAAAGCAGCGGGAAGAGGAAGAAGCTCTCAAGCGGTTACAGGAGGAAGCCGATGATCTGGAAGGGTCTGATGAGGATAACGCTTCTTTCCAGCCTCAAAAGTCAGCATTTGCGTTGCTGGATGGGGGCGACGATGATAGTGGCGAGAACAGTGATGAAGCAGACGAAGCAGAACCTGAAGTAAAGGACGATGTTTCATACGAGGTACAGAAACTGCAACAGTCGACATCATCGAACAAGAAGAAGAAGAACAAGAAGAAGAAGAAATCAAAGCCTGTGGCGGTAGACGGGCGCAAGGACGACAAAGACGTCGATGATATCGACGCCGCCCTGAAAGAGTTGCGAGCTTCGGACGAGGTCTCAGGATCTACGACTGCCACGGCAGTGGCAACTTCGCTCTCACAGACATGTCGACTTCTCGCGGTAGAAAGTCAAAATCTTCACGCTGAGAACGAGATGCGAAGACTGTTCGGACGAACAGCTCTGGAGCATAACGACCGTGACGAGCAAGCTGGTGAAGGTCGACGACGAGGTCGAAATCAACAGATGGCTGGTCTGGCTGCAGCGCTCGGTAGGAGGCAAGGCGCTCAGGGAGGACGATCAAGTGGACTGGGATTGCTGGGCCTTCGGCGAAACCTGTTCATACAGGGCAAGGAGGAATGGCCAATTGGTACTAGTGGCGGACTTGCTATGGAAGTGGTCGAGAAGCGGGAGGATGGCACGTTACTCTACCGATTCACTCACAACAGCGCCTACCAAGAAGTACAAGGCGACTTCGACGTGTGTGTACGAGCGATGGATCCTGAGCGGATGATCCGACTACTTCAGCTGAACCCTTACCACATCAGTACACTTCTGCAAGTCTCAGAAATCGCCAAACAAGAACGCGATAATGCTACATCCGGAGACTTGTTGGAACGGGCGCTATTTACCTTTGGTCGATCTCTGCACAGTACTTTTGCCAACAGTTTGTCTCAAGGGAAAGCACGTCTGGACTTCAGGAGACCTGAGAATAGAGAGTTCTGGCTGGCTGTAAGCAGGTACATCGGTAACTTGAGCTTGAGAGCGACATGGCGCACAGTCTTCGAATGGGCGAAGCTTCTTCTGTCGCTAGACCCAGAGCACGACCCTTACTGCTTATACCTGGTTATCGATCAATATGCGCTACGATCACGTCAGCCACAGGCCTTTATTGACATGGCAGCAAACGAGGTGATCGGGAAAGGATGGGCGGAACTACCAAACATTCAGCTTTCTCTTGGTCTGGCTCTGGTACAAGCTGGTCAGACTAGCAAAGGAAAGCAGTCACTTTTCAAGGCCGCGAACAAGTTCCCTTGGGTCGTGGCAAGACTATTTCAGGAGCTCAATGTAGACGCACCGCCAGGAATCTGGGGCAAGTCACCAAGAACCGATTGGGAGAACCTGTGCACCGAGCTGTACGCTGTCCGAGCTAAGGACATCTGGAATACGCCCGATTCGAGTAATCTACTTGTAGAAGTCAGCGCAGCTGTTGCTGGGGGTGTTGACTCGTCCATCCCAGAACGAGCCATTTCGATTGATGAGGGACGCCATGTTATTCTGTCCGACAAGCCTGAGCTGATAGCACATCTACCAAGATCGATATCAGGACAGCTCAAGGGCGCCTCTGACCCGTTGCCTCCTGATGACAACATCTCCAGCTATCAGATCAGAGCATCCTCGGGGACTAGACGAGCAATGGGAGCTGCAGCACCAGGAACGGAAGCGATAGAAGAGATGCGAGCATTGTATGAGTCCTTCAGCCAGCTTGACCCGGATCTAGTGATTCGAATGCAGGGTATCGGAGGAGAAAATGCCCGAGGCGGAACAGAAGCAGAGATGGAGCAGCTCCTCAGGGGTAGTGGAATGAGTCTGGATGAATTCACGAGAAGGGCTCGCAGGTTTACGGAACTGCACGAGGCTTTAATAGGACCACTAGCGCGAGGCGACGATGAGTTAGGTGATGACATCAATGAGGAGGAATAGAAAGAGCATAGCTAGATAATACAGATGTGTACCTGTGGCATAAAATTGAATGTCACGTGTAGAAGGATATTGCTTGGCATACTTCGTACCTGACCTAGCAGCTTGAAGCTTCACAATTGTCCTCGTGTATTACATCGATCACATCTCACCTACAACAAGATCACAGACAATTGAGTCCAGGACAGTCGCGAGCTTTTCGCGATGGTCTCGCTCCTCCTGCTTGCCTTTGTGGTACAGCTCCTAATCCACACTGTCAACACTCTCGGCGCATCAACCATCAACGAGATCGTACAGCTGCACCTTTCACGTTGCGCAATGGATATTTGCTGACACTCCATAGCTATGGGCTCTATACAACAAGCTCCCGACACCCACATCCAAAGATGCCAGCGAGGCAGCGAGACTCCGGCGCGAAGTGGTCCGCTTAAAACGAGAGCTGGCATCCGTCAGCGCGCAAGATGAATTCACGAAATGGGCGAAACTCAGGAGGCAACATGACAAGGTCGTAGGAGATCAGGAGAAAGCTGGTACGTTCTGGCACGATTTGCGCGGAGGTTGCGACGCTCTTTCTCGCCCACCGGCAGGAGAAAGGCAGCAGTCACATTTGATCCTACTCCGCAGAAAGAGCACTAACACCCTGCAGCGAACAAGGTGAAATCTACGCGAACACAATTCGACACGGCAGCCAACTTCCTGCGATGGGGAGGCACGACGGGACTGAGGTTCCTGCTGCAATTCTGGTACAGTAAAAGGCCAATGTTCTGGTTGCCGCAGGGTTGGGTTCCATACTACGCCGAATGGGTGCTATCATTTCCCAGAGCGCCGATAGGGAGCGTGAGCATGCAGGTATGGTGGATCGCTTGTGCGAGTGTTATACTACTTGCAAGCGAGGGGATCGGAGCGACGATGACTTTGGCACAAGGCACGCAAAAGCAGAAGCAGGAGCCGATGAAGATGAAGGCGGACCCAAGCTCAGGCAAAGCAGGGGAGAAGGAAGAGTTATAGCATTGACTGTCACGAGCGAGTGTGTGCAAATATGCAAAGGATACGTGACGAAGCGAGGGACCGGTATCAGGTCTGTCTCTCAGCTAATTGACGCAAAGTCTTCAACGCAAATGCTCAGACACTGCAACACGATGTGAGATGACCTTGGCAGGTCGTGGATTCAGTGTTGGCTGCGTTTTTGATCTCGTGATGGTGGATTTAACATCGCCGAGTCTTCGATAGCGCCGTGTATCACGTGTAGCTATTGCATTGTGAGATATACGATTTGAAGACCGTGAACACGTCTCCAACTCGTCCACCACTCCAGAATCCGTGCGTCCATCTACACGTTTGTATGCAGAGACATGCAATTGTCGAAAACCTCACCTTCCTAGATACTGGGTAGCCCCGATCTTGAGCTTCGTGCAAAACATCTACCAGATACGTTACCAGATACGTGAAGATATAGGTACCAGCTTGCTGGCTAGGTGTAAGAACTCTATGATTTGTACATCGAACAAGTAGAAGAGTGATCGCAGAGGTGCAGTTGTGGAAGTCAAAGAAATTCGACCCAGATTGCTGACATAAGAATTTCGTAGTCGTTTTTTTGGCCGTGGGCGCGTGCCCCGCTGACCTTGTCTGTAGCCACTTTAATCGCGTAGACGCGTCTTCCAGGCACCTTTTGTTTCTTCCACGCGTGCATGGGCCTGGTCTGAAAGTGCTATATCAACCTTGCCAGCTCTTCCTCACATCCTCCCTCTCTTCACACAAGCAACCTCTTCTTCAGACCACTAATTAATACTTTCTATCTTGGAGACACTGTTCTCGTGGTCTCGACAGAACCTCCTTACACGATCATCCTTTCTTCCCCTACTCACTACCCCTTCAACGTCCCCATTCTCCCAGCTTGTCCGTTCAGAATACCCCCACCATGTTTGTCTACAAGCGAGGTATGTTCAGCCGGAGACCAGAGGACACTGCAAGATGCAAGAACGAGCGTACAAAGCTCTCTCTGCTTTCCGCCGCGTTGGCCTTATTCTCGTCATCGCTAGACCATCTTCAGATCACGTACTGACTTGACGCGTAGATGGACGCAAGGAACGCGTTCAATTCGATAAAATCACTGCCCGTGTGTCGAGGCTTTGTTACGGCCTCGACCCGGAGCACGTCGATGCCGCCGCGATCACAATGAAGGTCATCGCTGGTGTCTACCAGGGTGTCACCACCATCCAGCTCGACGACCTCGCTGCCGAGACCGCTGCATACATGACTACCACTCACCCAGACTACGCCATTCTGGCTGCACGCATCGCCGTGTCAAATCTCCACAAGCAGACGAAGAAGCAGTTCTCCGCCGTCATCTCAGATCTATACCACTACATCAACCCCAAGACGCGGAAGGCCGCGCCTATGATTTCGGAAGAGACGTACAACACAGTTATGAAGCACAGCGATGAGCTCAACTCGGCCATCGTTTATGACCGTGATTTTAACTACCAATACTTTGGTTTCAAGACGCTGGAGAGATCATACCTGCTCCGCATCGATGGCAAGGTTGCTGAGAGACCACAACAGATGATCATGCGTGTTGCCGTCGGCATTCACGGTGAGGACATTGAGGCCGCTATCGAGACCTACAACTACATGTCCAACAAGTACTTCACCCACGCCTCCCCTACCCTCTTCAGCGCTGGTACGCCTAACCCTCAGCTTGCCTCATGCTTCCTCATCGACATGAAGGAGGACAGCATCGACGGTATTTACGACACTCTCAAGACCTGCGCCATGATCTCCAAAAACGCCGGCGGTATTGGTCTCAACGTTCACCGCGTCCGCGCCACTGGCTCGTACATCGGCGGCACCAACGGTACCTCCAATGGTCTCGTACCCATGCTTCGCGTCTTCAACAACACCGCTCGCTACGTCGACCAGGGAGGCAACAAGCGTCCCGGCGCCTTTGCCATCTACGTCGAGCCATGGCACGCCGACGTCTTCTCCTTCCTCGACTTGAGGAAGAACCACGGTAAGGAGGAGGTTCGTGCCCGCGACCTCTTCTACGCCCTCTGGATTCCCGATCTCTTCATGAAGCGTGTTGAGCAGAATGGTACCTGGACACTCATGTGCCCTCACGAGTGCCCTGGCCTCGCTGATGTCTACGGCGATGAATTCGAGGCTCTCTACGAACAATACGAGAAGGAAGGTCGCGGTCGCGAGACTGTCCGTGCCCAGAAGCTGTGGTACGCTATTCTCGAGGCACAGACCGAGACTGGCAACCCCTTCATGCTCTACAAGGATGCCTGCAACCGCAAGAGCAACCAGAAGAACCTTGGTGTCATCCGCAGCTCCAACCTTTGCACCGAGATCGTCGAGTACACCGCTCCCGATGAGGTCGCAGTCTGCAACCTTGCCTCATTGGCACTCCCCACTTACGTTGACATGGCTAACGACTCTTTCGACTTCGAGAAGCTCCACGAAGTCACTCAGGTTGTTGTCAAGAACTTGAACAAGATCATCAACATCAACCACTACCCTGTGCCAGAGGCGAGGAAGAGCAACTTCCGTCACCGACCTATTGGCCTCGGTGTACAGGGTCTTGCAGATGCCTTCCTGGCCCTGCGCTTGCCTTTCGATTCTCCTGAGGCCCGTCAACTCAACATCCAGATCTTTGAGACTATTTACCACGCTGCGCTCACTGCCTCATGCGACATCGCAAAGCAACTCGGCCCTTACGAGACTTACGAGGGTTCTCCGGTCTCGAAGGGTGAGCTCCAGTACGACATGTGGGGAGTGACTCCCACTGACCTCTGGGACTGGGCCGCTCTCAAGGACAAGATTGCCCAGCACGGTGTCCGCAACTCTCTCCTCGTGGCTCCCATGCCTACTGCCTCCACCTCGCAGATCATGGGCTTCAACGAGTGCTTCGAGCCATACACCTCGAACATCTACTCTCGTCGTGTCCTTGCCGGCGAGTTCCAGGTTGTCAATCCATGGCTGCTCAAGGATCTCGTCGACCGCGGCCTGTGGTCTGACAACATGAAGAACCGCATCATCGCCGATGGTGGTTCTATTCAGAGGATCCCTAACATCCCTGACGACCTCAAGGCTCTCTACAAGACAGTTTGGGAGATCAGCCAGAGACAGATCGTGCAAATGGCCGCTGACCGTGGTGCCTTCATCGATCAGTCCCAGTCTCTGAACATCCACATGAAGGAGCCTACCATGGGCAAGATCACCTCCATGCACTTCGCCGGCTGGAAGCTTGGTCTCAAGACTGGCATGTACTACCTTCGTACTATGGCTGCCTCTGCACCCATTCAGTTCACCGTCGACCAGGAGAAGCTCAAGGTCGTCGACACCAACGTCGCTCGCAACGTCAACAGGAAGCGTGTCCAGGGCGCCGCCTCTCCTCGCGTCAACCCATCGGGACCTGAGCCAATGTACAAGACCAACCAGGCGACCGCACCAGTCGATGTGCCCACCCCATCTACCACTCCCCCGCCCGAGCCAGAGGCCAAGCGCATTGAGGTCTCACCAAAGAAGAGCCCAATGGACGTTCCAGCATTCAAGGCCGACGTGTCCGAAGGTGATAGCCCCCGGGTCATCGCTGCCGATGGTGCAAACGGTTTCCCAGATGATGAGCTCCCAGAAGCCGCCATCAAGAAGCCAAACCAGGAGGAGGATAAAGAGGAAGACAGCAAGGACCGAGAAGGCGATATCTACGCCGAGGCGGCACTTGCATGCAGCATCGAGAACCCAGAGTCGTGTCTGATGTGCTCTGGTTAGAAGGTCATTATTAGTGAAGAAGGACGATCGGCGGAGTTTTGATTCTGTTCTCATCTTGAACTTTTGTTTTCACGGCGCATGCTGGTACATGCATGACGATAGGCGTTTTGGGAATTGCTTGTATTGGTTTCGCGAGCTCCCAGTAGAGCTTCCATTTGAATTATTCACGACCGCGATTGTGTATATAGCTAGAGTACTTCGTCGGTAGACAATCGATTTTCCAACTTCATCTTTCCCTTCTCCAGATACCTCGCCTTTAGACCCTGCCTCTCAATATCGCCCTGAGCATTCTTGCTGACATATCGCGCTACAGACGACGGCTTCGCGCGATCAGATAAAGGAATTCCACTGTTGGGCCAAGTTGAACGGTGGTGTAGAGTTAGGATCGGCTCCGTCGTCTAGAAGGAAATGTGCTACATGTCCATACTTTCGCTGTACTGGAGGAGAAAAGGTTCCGATGAAGTGCGTGAGGCCGAATCAGAATTCAAGACGTGCAAAGAACCCCCCCCCCCCAACTGGACTCGGTCTCCCCTCATGCCCCGCAGCCGCTTTGTGCGGGTAATCTGTACCTAGGGCGTGTGATATCTTTCCAACAGGCATAAGTCACATATTGCTCAGATAAGATATTGGTATCGTCATTGCCACTTTTTGTCGGCTAGAGTATCGTGAAAGACAGACAAATCACGATTGTCCGGAGAAGTGACTACCGCTAAGATGGCTGGTCGACCGATACCGATGCCGATGAAAAAGGATGAAACGAAAGATGAGATCCTGTGTATCGATGATCTCCAGAGAGCAGCGACGGCGAAGCTGGACGTGATGGCGAGAGGTGAGGAAAACCCATTTCTGAATCGTTTCTATGCAAGTCTACAGCTCCTGCATGTACGGCCATGCACGAGATGCCCGCCTGATCCTGAGTCCTCCTTGTTTGCCGTCTCCCTTGCAATCATCTATTGTCGTTTCTCCAGACGTAGTTGCATGACCTAATCAGCATAGACTTTTTCAATTCTGGCTCTCAGTCTCAGTACACCATCCACGCCAACAGCGCTGCCTTTGCGAAATACGCCCTGCGCCCGCGCGTCCTCCGCGATGTCTCCAAGACTTCCACCACGACCACGGTGTTCGGGTCTCGCATCGCAATGCCTCTATGCATCTCTCCCGCAGGCTTACAAGCTATCGCCCATCCAGACGGCGAGCTCGCCACTTCTCGCGCCTCTGCCAAGAAGGGTGTCCACATGGGCATTTCGACCTACGCGAATCACACCGCTGCCGAGATCACCGGTGCTGCCCGAGAGGTCGAAGCAGGGTCGTTCCAAGGCAAACACGCCATGCAGCTGTACAGCATGAAAGATCGCTCATTGGAAGAGAGGATTCTGCGTAATGCCGAAAAGGCAGGCTGCGTGGCTGTCTTCCTGACGGCGGATAGCCCGGTGCTCGGAGTGCGGTATAACGAGTGGCGGAACGACTTTAGGACACCAGAAGGGCTAGGGTGGCCTATCATCGGAAAGACAAGCGAGCAGATCAGGAGCGCGAGTCATGACGATAGCTTTGTCGCGTTCAATGATGATTCGCACTGTTGGGCGAGAGAAATCAGATGGTTGCGGGAGAGGACTAAAATGGAGATCTGGATCAAGGGGGTTTTGACAGCTGAGGACGTAGAGCTTGCAGTCGAATTCGGGGCTGATGGAGTGCTGGTCAGCAATCATGGTGGGAGGCAGCTGGACGGTGTACCGGCCACACTGGATGTATTACCAGAATGTGTTGCGGCTGCGAGAGGTAGGATAAGAGTCCATGTCGATGGTGGGATCCGAAGTGGCACGGATGTCTTCAAGTGCCTAGCTCTAGGCGCGGAGTGCTGTTGGGTTGGCCGACCAGCCTTATGGGGACTTGCAGTAAGTCGTTACTGCTTGAACATTGGCTTCTGCTGATGAATCCAGTATGATGGTCAGGCAGGGGTTGATCTGATGCTCGATACTTTCCAGACCGAGTTTAAGCGCTGTATGCAGCTGTGTGGCTGTACGAGCGTCAAGGACATCTCGAAAGCTCATCTCGGACTTGTCAGATCAGACGCCCCACTCGCTCGACTATAGCATCAGTTTCGGGAGAACACGTTGTAGCCGTTTGCTCGTACCAGAAAGAAGTCTAGAAGTGTCGCATCGTACCCGTCTCTTCTTTTACCAGAATGGAGAGTCTACCTTGCACTCCCAGGAGCACATTTTCAGAGACCAAGAAACTTCGTCATCCTCATCTTGACACCCTCGTAGGTGTTGAGCTTGGGCCGGACATCCAGGTAGAAGTTCAGGCTCTTCCCCGGTTTCCCTTCATCTTTACCGCTGTAAAAGTCGATTACATAGTCGATCTTCTGGCCACATCTGTCCACAACCCAGTCATGCCTGTCGAATGGCGCAGTGTACCCGAGCATGGTATTCCATCGTGCACGTGGCGTCAGAGCCGTGCTCTGCCCACTGAAGCTCACCAATCTTGGTCCTCCGCATTTCTCTGATCCCTTTCCTGCTTCCCAGCCCTTGATCTCGGCCCATGCTCGCTCGTTGACAGCGTTGTGGATAGGCACTATCGAGCGCATATCTTGTGCTTGCGGGTCATAAGACTTGCGCTTCATGGCATCGAAGAACATTTGCTCGGAAGGGTAGATCCAATTTCCTGAAGTGGATGGTCCGGATTCATTCTCATTATTTGCTGGTCGACCTGAGGATGAGTCGGCGATTGCGCGAGGAATGGTCGATACTTCCCGAGACTGGTCCAGGGAGAAGTGTGTCGCTGGGCGCGGTACTGCCGGAGAGGTCGTCTGTGAAAGCTGGGAGGAGTCGCAGCTCTTGCCGACCGCCGGAGGGTTCTGGTCCGGTTGCTGTGCTCGAGCTTTATCGAGCCATACTTGTCGTGTTTTGTGATCCACCGGGCAGGCTTCTGCGCCTGAGCTTGCTGTCGAGGACATCTTTGTCAGACTAGTCGAATTATTTTGATGGAGTAGAAGTCGATGGACTTTTTACCATGGAAGATGTCATCGGAAATCGGCCGCTGCAGGGTCCGAGCTGGAGCCATGGACTGATCGTCCTCAGGAACCAAAAAAATGGTTCGATGCTGAGTGGACAGAAACTAGACATTGTCCACTGCGACCACCTTTAATCTTCCTCACTTCGAATCATTGGTTTTTCCCTTTGATCGTGGCAGAGCAATTGGTAGTCGCGAACAAGACTAGAACATCTCCACCGCCATGGCAGACAACAAACTCTACCGCTCCTCCACCTTCGCGCCGGTCAATATCGCCGTGATCAAATACTGGGGCAAACGCGACCCCTCTCTCAACCTCCCCACCAACTCCTCCCTCTCCGTCACCCTCTCGCAATCCGATCTTCGCACTCACACCACCGCCTCCTGCTCCCCCTCCTACCAATCCGACAGCCTCACCCTGAACGGCTCTTCACAGGACATATCCGGCGCCCGAACGCAAGCCTGCCTCTCCGAGTTGCGCTCCCTCCGCCGGTCCCTCGAGAGCTCCGACCCCTCCCTGCCCCCTCTGTCCAGCTACCCCCTCAAGATCGTCAGCAAGAACAACTTCCCCACGGCCGCGGGGCTCGCCTCTTCCGCAGCCGGATTCGCCGCCTTGGTCCGCAGCATAGCAGACCTATACCAGCTCCACGCTTCCCCGACGGAGCTCTCGCGCATTGCCCGCCAGGGATCCGGGTCGGCATGCCGCTCCTTGTTCGGGGGCTACGTGGCGTGGGAGATGGGCTCCGCGGCCGACGGCAGCGACAGCGTCGCCGTGGAAGTAGCCCCCGCATCACACTGGCCCACGATGCGCGCCATTGTGCTCGTCGCTTCCGCGGAGAAGAAGGACGTGAGCTCCACTTCGGGCATGCAGGCCACCGTCAAGACGAGCACTTTGTTCAAGGAGAGAGTGGCGCGTACAGTCCCGGAGAGGATGGAGGGGATGAAGAAGGCGGTGCAGGAGCGAGACTTTGAGACGTTCGCGAGCTTGACGATGAGGGATAGTAATTCTTTCCATGCTTGTTGTTTGGATACCGAGCCGGCAATCTTCTACATGAATGATGCGAGCAGGGCCGCGGTGAGGGTGGTGGACAGGATCAATGAGAGTCAGGGGAGGAAGGTGGCGGCGTATACATTTGACGCTGGGCCAAATGCGGTGGTGTATTATGAGGAGAAGGACGAGGGAGTGGTTGCTGGGGTGTTCAAGAGTATACTGGGCGAGGTGGAGGGGTGGGAAGGGGAGAAGGGGGCAAAGGTGCAGCAGGGACAAGTGCCTGAAGGGACAGAGGCGGCGGTGGAGAAGCTGAAGAGTGGGATCAGCAGGGTGATCCTGACGGGCGTAGGGGAGGAACCTATCAAAACGGAGGAGACGCTAATAGACGAGAAGGGTGAGTCGATATGAGATGAATTTATGCCAGGTCGCTGCGCTGCGCTATGTATAGCTAATGTCAAGAATCTGCCAGTGTTCTTCCTCGCTCCTTTGTACTGCTTCAGATGACGCCAGGTATGATTGCTTTCCTGTTTCCGACCTTCTCCGCTCCAAACTTGTCAACGTACCATCTCTTCCCGCTCAGCGCCCTAGGAAACATGGTTGAGATCTCATTGATCAAGAACGTCCTTGCCGGAACACATCCCCATCCACCAATCACCCAGAAGCCGGCCCACTCAAACCACTCGCAGAGGTAATGGGGGTAGAGGATATAATGAAACAGCCCATTCTTGGGTATCATGTACACCTTCTCCACGCCCTCCACCGGCTTCCCCTCCTTCTCCGCCTTCTCCTTCTGTATCCGCAGTGCCGCTCTCCGAATCTCCCTCAAATCGTCATCGTGGAAGATGTTCCCCAGCAGACTCCATCCCCACAGCACCATTCCCAGCTCCACCCTCCACGCGCTCTCACCCCAGTAAGCCTGCGTCGGCGCTCCGTAGCCGCCCACCCATCCACCGATCGAAATGCCATTCACGACATTGAAGCCCACTGCGCTGAGGAACGGCAAGGCGTGAATGGGCGACATACTAGGCTGCAGAAACGGGAACAGCCACGCGCGATAGATGTAATGCATGATGTACAGCGCGGCCATGGTGTAATTCGCCCAGGGGAGTTCCTTGAGACCCAGCTGCGCAGGGATGGTGAGGACGGAGTAGAGCACAATAGCCATGCCTGGGGTTTCCATAATGGCCCAGGCGAGCTTGCCCGGGAGGTTCAGGCGCGAATCGATGCTGGATTTGCCGGCTGGGTAGAAGTCGGAGAGCCATTGGAAGGCGGTGACAAGGGGGAAGTACTGGAAGGTTGTGACGGCGAGGTCGTACGTTGCGCGTGAAGGGGGGATGATGCCGGGGATGAGAGGCATGATTGCGGTTGCACTGCGACTTGACTAATAATGTCAGTGGAGTGAAGCAAACAGCAGAGACGTGAGAGAGAGAAAAGCTCGAGGTTGGGCTAGTCCACGCCAAAGGTCAGGCCGCATGCAGTTTGAGCAGATCATGTCGTCATGCCAAGGCCGATCGGTACAGATGCCGATAGCCGATGAACCATGATGAGTGAGTCAATGCTCAGGGGCAGATCATGTGCCTGAGATTTATGTCTATTGTAGTGCCTGCTAAATCTGCTTATCGATCTTGTATCCAGAACGCCACATAATCTCATTACCCTGAAATGGTATCGTTGACCGTCCGAGCACCTTGGAATGCTGCTCGTGGTATTTGAGCCTGTATTACCCCTGACTTCTCTGACTGCTGTTGCTCTTAGTCCTCTGCAGTCCTGAAAGTCCTGCTACCGTGCTCGCTCTCTCCTCGTACAATCTTTTCAGATCATCCACACTCTGCTTGCGCTCTCCTACTTGGCCTTTCTGTCCTGTACCGCCACTCGCATTCGCTTCCTTTTCCCAGCTTTGCATTCGTTGCATCAGACCAGGGCTTAGTGTTCTCGGTTTTGGAACGTGTGCCGCCGCATGTGTTCCACTGTCGACTCTATCGCCATTCCGAGCAACGGTGATGGGTGGGCTAGGTTTCCTATGCACAGACTTTGATGAACTGGTACTAGCTTGTCGTGAGCTGGCAGCCCATGTTGGCTTGATAAACATTCCGTCATCGCTTCTATCACTCTTTGTAGAATCGCCACTAACGGATCTGAGCATTGTCTGCGCACCTTGGATTTCGGCCAACGAGGGTGAGAGCAGAGGTGACGGAGGCTCCTTTCTCGACTGACTAGACACTGCAGTCACCGTCGCAGCACGCTTGATGGACGTGTCGATCAAAGGCCCAGCATCCTGAGCCATATCTTCGGCTTGCACTGATTGAGAGCGAGCAGACTTCTCTGGTAAGAAGCCGTTCTGCTCATCTTTCATCCGCTGTTTCGAGTCCGAGTTGAAGTTTTGTCCGTGTGAATACAACGGCGGTGCGTTAGGATCCGCCATCAATGTCGAATAGCGTGGTAGAGCAGCGACGGTAGGGGCAGGTTTGCGACGTGGTAGCGGTGAAACTGGTGGCTGTCCGTCTCGACTCCGTGGTAGTGAGGAAGACCTGGGAGGTAGGGCTGGCGCGATCTCTGGGATCTCTGTGTCTCGTAGTGTGATGTGTCGCACTCGTTCGTCGAGATTCGTGGCGTTCTCCTGGTCGTAATCTGGTAAATCGTCCTCGTAGTCTTCAGATCTGATCGGGGGTTTGAGCGTATTGTAGAACTCGCTTTGCGATGTGCAACACTTCTCCTCAAGTCCGTGTGGCCACTCTGCAATGGCTTCTGTGAGGATTCTCCGGATTACAGTGGTCATCTTCGCATCCTGTAGCTGGTCTGACCCTAGAATTAGAGCCGGTGAGAAGCAGACGGCCAAGTTCTCTGGCGTCATCTTATTGTCTGCCTCGTGGTATGTGACAATCGATAGCATTGGAAGCAAGTGCCAGGTGAGTATCAGTCGGCTCGTATATGGAAGTATCGAGTCTTTCGAGAACGGAGACAATAATTGTTCGAGTGGCTCCAATGTGATCTCATCATCTGGCGATCCAAATCTCTCCCGTAAGCTCTCATAGCATCTCTCTGGTACGATTGGAGTCTTCAGCTCGCGGTACCAGGTCTTGATCAAGCCGGCAGCCAGATGTACGCCGTACGCATCTGTCTCGTGCACCTCATTCAAAGTCTGCGAGGTCATGCCTGGGTCCGCTTGAGCGACTTGGCCTTCCTTCCAGACAATAAAGTGTTGTCCTCGATCATAGGCCTCTTTCAGTATGCCCAGCATTGTGGAGTGTGGCGGTATGCGAAATATCCCTTCAATCCTTACATTCGAATCTGCCAAGAGGAAGGTTGTTGACTCTCGAAGTACTCGTGGTAATCGTCTATTGCCATCGCTATCTTTTGGGAGAGGCTCGTTGGTGCCGAAGGCTCGCCGGCCCGTGGCATAGGGGACGTAAATGTCGGGAACCACTTTGCGATCGTGGAGGTAAACTGCTGGTGGAATAAGAAGATTCTCCAGCGGAATGTATAGTGCGAGTGCGCTGAGCGAGCTAACATGCACCACCTTCTTCTTGAATTTGGGCGATACTATAGTGCCAAAGACTTCTGTGAGCACTCTGACCCAGCTCCTCTCGTGTACTATGTAGATCTTCTGGAGCCGTTTTCTTAACGCTCTGCTCAAAACCTGGTATACTTGAATGTACCATCCGATGCCTGGACCATTTTTTTTCTCCCCCGTGGCGCTTTCTGGCTGCCCACCAGCGAAGAAGACGACCTCATACTCTGTGCCTGCGATCAGATCGTCCTCTCCTGGTAGCCTGGCGAGGACGTAGGGCAACAAGGCGTCATAGTCGATCTCTACAGAGTCAGGAAAGGCAGCCGCATTCAGTATGTAGACAGGGTGTCCATATTGTGAGGGAAGAGGTGATTGGTACAGGACGGACGCTGCATGTGCGGCATACTCCTCCGAGTACTCTGCTGAAGTTCGCGTTGGTGGTATAGTTTGAAGATTGGTCGCGTTGCTGCTACTGCGCATGCGTGCAGCTCGTTGGACGAAAGCTGATTTCATGGCGAATTGTATGACTGTAGGAAGGAGCAAGGACTGTCAAAGGAGGAGGAGCTCGTCGCATGTGCGAAAAAGGATTGCTGGCTAGGGCAATTCGGTCATTTTTCTGAGAGCGGCCCTGATCCAGGCATGAAGATACCAAGAAAAGATCCGTGTCAATCTGGAATAGGTCGTCACAGATTTCCAGAAAGTTTGCAATGTCACCAGGGTCTCGTAAAGAAGGGATTGTGAGTGTGATCGTGAGGATTGTTTTGTCTGCAACGGTCCTGGTGACGAGGGGTCTTCCAAAGATCAACAGATTGGCGCACCGTTCGGCGGCATTCCGGAGCGGCGGAGCCGTGGAATTGTTCGGCGGGATTCCCTGGAATGGGTCGCTAGAAATGGTCAAAAGACATGTCCATCATTCATTTGGTCGTGTGGTTGCGTACGTGTCAAACTAAACATAGGTGTTCGTATCGCTTCACATTAAATGTGGCTGCCTGAAAGCTGCATCACTTATACAACATCGGCTTCGTGTCGTCTTGTCACATGCTGTTCTACAGCTTGGCGCCATTTTCCTTGTCGCCGTCCACCTCTTCAGTGGCGGCCGCATTCTCTTCTGCCTTGTCTAGCTGCTCTTCATCTTTCTTATCAGTTCCGCCATGCTTGTCGACGATCTCTCTGACCACGTCTACAGTTCCAAGTGGGCTACCGTCTTCGATTGCTAGTACTTCTCCGTCCTTGCTGACCACGAAGATGCCGCGCTGCGTACTGTCACCTTTTTTGAAGCCAAGAGCGCCGACTAGAGCAGCTGGCTTGTCGCATAGCAGAGGATACGGTAGGTTCTGCTTGGTCTTGAAGTTGGTGTTGGACGTCGTTGAATCTCTACTCAAACCGTAGATGTCGAGGCCGGTCGAAGTCAATGGGTCATAGGAGTCGCGGAATGCGACGGCTTGCTTCGTGCCTACCACAAGTCAATCATCCGTGGTGCTGGCTAATCGCGACTCAAGATCTTACATCCGCCAGTGCTGGCCTTAGGATAGGTGAAGATGACAACACCAGACTTGCTCTTCTCGACCAATTGCTTCAATGTCGTCTTCTCGCCTTCATGAGTCTCAAATTCACCGCCAAAGGACTCTAGATCTATCTTGTCGCCAACCTTGGGTGGACCTCCCTTCTTTGCGGCTGCTGAAGATGGCGCCGCTTTCTTCACGTCCTTGACCTCGTCCTTTGCAGCGCTTCCGTTCTCGGGCGCATCGTCCTTGGGCTTCTTCTCCTTCTTTGCTGGTTTGACTGGTGCCGGCGGCGGGGTCTTGCGCTTGCGAAGCTCGACCATTGTTTAAGTCAGGTAAGTTGTGCAAAGATTGGAGAAATGTTAATGGGTTCAAGGTTGTAGTGGACAGATAGAAGAGGGCAAGACTTGTTCCTGACTTTGCGACAGAGGCTAGCTTGTCGTACCGCCGATTGCTAAGGAGGGCGTGTAATTAAGGGCAGACATCGATGATCAGAGCGAGTCCATCAGAGCATCTCCACCCAACCGCTGCTCGAGCTTCCTCACGTTCCCCGGCCTTCTCATGGCTGGCGTCCAAATCCGAGCCGGCGGAGGGCCGATCCGTGGAGCTTGGGCCACATCAATCTATACTGGTAGTGCGCAGAAACTCATCCACTTCTCTTGCGATATCACCACATGGGGTTTCGACTTGGCCGAAGTCCATGTAAGCTGACAAGCTTGACTCTTCAGATACCAATGCAGCGTTGCACCATTCGTCCGAGAGATTGCATTGTTCAAGGTATTGCTGGCATACTGACTGAAAATCTTCTTCCCGGCTCGAATTCCATGTCCCAGAGGCGGACTTCTCGTGACAGTTATGCGAAGTAGACTGTTGTACACAGTCTCGCAGGAAATTGGCAAACCTGTCAGTACCGTAAGAGTATGGTTTGACCTCTTACACGTCGAGTAAGATTCAACCTTGCTGTTGCAAGCTTTCTGCATCTGCAGCTACGAATACTCTGCTTTGACAGTACGGCGTCTCTCTGGATTTGGGTCTAGGAGACAGTATCGCCAGTAGCGAATGGAAAGAGTACAATTTTGGGTTTTCCTACCTTTTCTGCGCGGCATGAACCCAATTGCTCGAACATCAATTCAGGCCAGATACTTCGGGCAAAGCAAAAAGCACATCGTCACACGACCAATGCCTTACAGTGATAAGGGCAATTAATTGCCTGCACTGTACCCTCTTTCCTTCATCATTCTCTTGCTTACATTCACCTTGGACGACCAGCATTGCCACGTAGACATGGGCTCCTGTCATCACGATCCGCCCTCCCATCACTACCGCACGCAAAGCACTCCTCATGAGGCTCATCGTTGCCATCCACTCCGGGAAGACAGCGATCGCATCTTCGCGCACTTGCACAATTCCACCCTCGACATGGACACGAGCGGCCACCAAAAGGAAGCAGATCCGATCACCTACAAGCCGAGACGAGATCGTCCGAGGACGGCTATCAAAGAATCTCAGGCCTCTTCAGAGACTGACCTTGAACGAATAGGAATCTCTGTAGCGACAGTCCCCAACACTCGCGAGATTGACCCATTTGGAGATGAGAGCGGTGGAGGTGTCCACTACAAGACACTACATTGGTGGCAGTGTAGTCTACTAATGATTGCAGAGACTATATCTCTTGGTATCCTATCACTTCCTGCCGTCATCTCCAGGATGGGATTCCTGCCTGGTGTATTATTGATCGCTACTCTGGGAGTTATGGCCACCTACACCGGGTATATCTGTGGACAATTCAAGATGGCACATCCCAGAATTCATAGCTTCTCAGACGCTGGCCTCATGATCTTCGGCAAATGGGGTGAGCGTGTCATCTCTGTGGCTCAAGCGCTTGTCTTCATCTTTATCATGGCAGCTCATATACTGGCCTTTTCCATCATGATGAACGTCTTGACGGGTCATGTAACCTGCTCGTTGGTCTTTGCTGCGTCCGGCACGATACTGTCCTTTGTTCTGAGCGTGCCGAGGACATTGAAAAGCACTTCAATGCTATCTGCCCTTTGTAAGTTATTATATATGTTTTCTCAGGTAGTACGCATATTGACTCGTCCCAGCATGTCTCTCCATTTTTATCGCTGTCGTCATCACCATGATCGGCGTCGGTATCCTTCGTCCCAACGTCCACACCGCTGTCCTCGTTGTCGTTTCTAATCCTACAAGCACTCAATCCTACGCCATCGGTATCTCCAACATCGTCATCGCCTTCACCGGCCACACCGCCTACTTCAGCTTCATCAGTGAACTGCGACGACCCGGAGACTTTCCCAAATCCCTCGCCCTGCTTCAAACAATGGCTATAACATTCTACATCGTCGTGGCAGTCGTCATCTACAACTACGCAGGGGACACCGTCCCCTCACCCGCGCTAGGCTCTGCGTCCCCACTCATCCGCAAGATCGCCTACGGTATCGCCAGCCCCACCATTGTCGTCGCGGGTGTCGTCAACGCCCACGTCTGCGTCAAGAACATCTACGTCCGAATGTGGCGTGGCACGAACGTGATGCGCGAGCGCTCATTGAAGAGCATCGGTAGCTGGATCCTCCTGACTGCGGGGACTTGGATACTGGCTTTCCTGATCGCGGAGTCGATACCTGTCTTCCATGAATTGCTGGGTATACTGGGGGCGTTGTTTTGCAGCTGGTTCAGCCTAGGCCTACCAGCTTGGTTCTGGTTGTGGATGAAAAAGGGTCAATGGACAAGAGATTGGAAGAAGAGGGTCCTGACTGGGGTGAACATGGGGATTTGTGTTTGTTGTACAGCTGTGGTAAGTCACGAAAGTGCCCTGAGAAGGACCGGGAGTGCTGATGATCGGTAGTGTGTGCTTGGAACGTACGGATCCGTCAGGGCGATTATGCACTCTTCTGCGACCCAGAAGCCGTTCTCTTGCGCAGACAACTCGTGATCGAAGCAGGGGGCTGAGTTTGGACGGACATTGACTCGTACCACTAGATCCAATGGACATCTTATTGGAGACAACATTCGAGCAGGAGAAGCTAGAGGCATGGACCTGGTTGTGAGACCGTTCTAGAAGCGCGTCAAATTTTGAAAGCCGCTGGATGGCAGCTCCATGATCATTAACATGTGCAGATGTCGGCTTTACAGGAAAGACTTCAGACAGAAGCTGCGAAAGGTATTGCGTGTTGTTCCGCCGGAATAGTAGCGTTCGTATATTCAGCTTTGTTAGAAGATCCAATCCCAAAACAAGCAAGTGAGCAGAGTGTCCCCATCCCTACCAACGCTATGCTATACAGAAAGTCATGACACATGGGTATCTGCAATGAAATTTAGACCCCACACCATGTAGATGCAAGACAACACCGCTCTACAGCTTGACCGAGACGTCCCCTCCCTTCTTCGCCCAAGCTTGCTCGGCAACAAACTCGTCCCCCTGACCAGCCTTGGTCTTCATCGCCTTCTCGGCCCTCTTCCACTCCGCCTCTTCCATCTTCCGAATCTGTTCCGCGACAGGCTCCACTTCTCTCCACGACCCGCGTCCGTTGTGCACTTCATCCTCACCGCCTCTCCAGCTCCTCCGTCCTTCGCGCAGGCCACGAGCGGGGAGGTCGCCCTCGCCCCACATGCTGAGGCGCTGGACCCGGCGGAGTTTGCGCAGACCGTAAACGCAGGCGATAGCCGTGAAGACGGCGCAGGTGAGCGAGACGAGGGGGAAGCCAAAGTCCCATTCTTCGATGAAGGATTTCAAGTTCATACCGTAGAGTGCGGCGACGAACGTGCCGGCGGCGATGCCGAGAGTGCCGATGGAGAACTTGAGGTCCAAAAGCATGAGCGAGTTGCGATTGGCGTCTAGTATAGCTTTGACGCTATTGAGCGGAGATCAGCCTTCGCATCCAGCGCTTCAAAGTAGAGGGCAAAGTAAGAGAGAGGAGAAGGGGCATACGTACATCTCCTCCGTATTCCGGATGTTGCTCACCAAGTTCCCACTGACCTGCACAATCTCATCACACACCTTGTCATAACTCTCCAACAACATCTCGACCTCAGTATGATCCTCATCGCTCCTCTCCCTCCCCTCCCTCTTCTCCGACAGATACATGCTCGCCAAATCGTCATCTGCCTCGAGCAACTCATCAATCGCATCCCTCACCAACCTCGCGCGCTGCTCAAACGTTCCCAACTTCTTACTCGTCACCAGCAGCAACCGCAGCTTATCACGATCGATATTCTCCTCCAACTCCCTCAACACCTTCACCACCGGGCCTCTCACCCCCTCGAACTCGCTCTCCAACGCACTCGTCACGGAGATCAACACCGCTTCCAGCGCACGGAACTCGTACGGCAAAGGCGACTCCCCTTTCCCCTTGCCTTCGCGCGAACTCAGCTTGCCCTCGAGATCATACATGAACAAGCTCTGGGTATAGCTGTCCGTGCTACCGTAGGCATCAAACACCAACACCCGATCCGCCTGAATCAGACACCTGATGTGGAGGAGGTTCATGAGGATACTCTTCTGCCGCACCAAGATAATCGGGAGTAAGCTGCTGTCAATCTTGCGCAAGTCGCGCGGCTGCAGGCCGTATTTCTGGATCAGCTCGGATTTGCGGAACTCTCCGTTCACGACGGTCACGTTGCCGTGTTCGTCAAACTCGGTGCAGCGCAGGCGTTGGTCGGGGATAGGTTTGGATAGTCGGCTGCCGAGGGAGGCAGAGTCGTCGAGGAGAGAGGAGAGGGGGGACGGGGAGCTGGGTGGGGTGAGGCGCCATCTGGAGAACAGATCCGGGCGTCGGGCGACTTCGCGGGGTTGTAGGAGGGGAGGGCGGGTATAGATGGGTCGACGTCGGGAGGGCTGGAGGAGAGAGATGTGGTGTCGAGGGGTGTTTGACGTGGGTTTACCGTGCCATGGGGAGGTGTAGTAGGTTCGTCGAGACTCGAAGACGCTACGGGCTGGACATGCACGTTTCTGCTCGGAGAGGAAGCGGAGCGAGTCTGCTTGGATCTTGAGGTAGCGGAGAACGGCAGGCGACGGTATGGGCGAGCTGTGCAGAGACAGGGGTCTCATTGCTTTGCTTGAAGGGTGGACGCGCCCGAGTGTGCGATATGGCCAGCTACAACTCGAAAGTATGAAGCTCGAGAATTTCTTGGATTGATGTCACAGGCCTGCTTAGTCAGCTTTCCCTGCCTTGAGCAATTCGGGTCAACCCCTGGGAACTTTTACCAATATCATTGATCGCATATCTGTGTAGTTGCTGGAATACAATATTTTCGTCAATTGAGAATGCTTGGCAGGTCTAACAATACACGATCATGGTATTCATGATGTTTTCTTCTCCTCTTCTCTCTTCCTCTCTCATCTTGATCTCAATTCGAATCGGCTCATCTTCTTCACAAAGCCGAAACCTTTGTCACTCTTCTCCTTTCTCAGCACCTTCGATCGTCTGTCTTTTCTCTCCGTTTCAGGACCTCTACTCATGCTTCTTTCCCTTTCCTGAATCCGCTGTTCTTCTTTCGGCTCGATTTCACAGCTCCTGTCCCACACCCAGCCCATGCCTTCCTTCTTGCCTTCGACCAAGTTTCTGGCCCTGTTCATTTCGTCGATGAGCCAGTCCCTCAGGGCATCAATGACTCTCAGCTCGTAAGGCGTCTGAAATCTCTCCACCGTCTCGACGATGCTAGTAGTACGGACGTACTTGTCAAAGTTCACGACCTCGACCGGTTTACCTTCTGATTTCATGCCGGGTAGTGTCCTTGTGCTCGGGTTACCCGCATCCACAAAGGTCAAGTCTGTGAGGAAGAGGCCGATGAATGGCAGACAAGGCAGCTCAGCATCCTTGATGTGTCTTCTCAGAGTAGAGAAATTACGGGTGAACTCGCAGATTTCCTTGAAGTTCTCGAGCGTTTCAAGGTTCTTCGGCGGGACTAATGACCAAGTCTGGTGGAGGCGCGTGATGGCAGAGGAGTTCAGGGCACACATGATAGCCATCAGGGTGTCGTAATTGCGAAGCGTCAGACAAGAAGACGCTACCTTGATCCAGTGCTTGATGAGCAGAGCTCGAGACTTTGCTTTCGGGATCACGACAATCGATGTGCTCACAAGGTGAGTGATGTTGGTTGAAAGCGTGGACATGGCGCGAATGTGCGAGAATGATGGCGAGGTTTTATTCAGCGCGGCAGGGAGTAGATCCTGTGGTTCGATGAGGTTGAAAGTTCGTGATGCCATGAGAGTCAGCTGCCGGGCGAGCTCCAGGGGGGTGAAGTCGATCAGATCAACGTCGCTCGAAGGTAACCTCATAAGTATGCTCAGCTGATTTTTACTTATCTCCGAAGGAGGTCCACTCTTTCCCATATCCTTGATTTTATCGCAACTGATGGCCGAAGGAAGTGGTAGTCGGTCGAGCGCTGCTCTTGTCTGGACCTTTCCTATGATGTCCAGTAGCTGATGCCGTGACGATGGTAACATGTGAACTTGAGGGTTCGTCGCAAATGAGTAGAACTTCTCCATGGCTGGAACATTCGATTGTGTGTCCCAGTACTCGCTCAACCAGGTCTTGATCAATTCAAGTACCCGCTCCTGCTGTGCGAAGCAAGACTCAATCTTCTTGTCAAGAATCTTGTATTGACTGATCAATGCGCCTGCAAGATCAGCGGCACTCATGAATTGTCGGAAGGACTGGAAGAATGCCTTAGTCGGCTGTGGCTTTGCATCACTTGTCTGATGAATGAGGTATTCCACGAGTGATCTGGGAGAACCACCAAGTAACTGCCCATCTGCGGCTGTTACAAGCTCATGGGCGAAAATCTGGCTTGCAAACTCGTTCATGGACCCACTCTTAGCTTCGAGCCATGGTATTGAGGTGTCAAGAAATGATGCTCTATCCCTAGCGCTTGCTGGTAAGGGGGAGAAGAGATCAGGAGTGGTGGCTCTCGTTGATGCGCAGGACATCGTACTAATGGTTGAACTCCTCCGACTGTCCACGTCCGAGCTGACACTTGCTGGAGATGCTTTCATGGCTGATTTTGGCGGGTGTGGTGGCCGATGAGATTTGGCAGGCTTATTGGTAGTGATATCCTCGCTGAATGAGACTTTGCGTCGAAGCGACGAGGTCTCTGAGTCAGTCCCTGGTCGAGGAGAGAGATGCGAGCTGCCATCCGGAGTGTTGATTGTTGCATCTTGTTGCATCTGCAACGTCAGTCGCTGCCTTGCTGTAAAGCGCGATAGATGGCTGCTCATAGCCGGTCGGATAGCAGTGATATCCCGCTGCGATTTGGCGCTGAGCAGCAAGGCCTTTGCATCTAGTGTATAATCGCCGTGATCACGTAAGCTTCTTCTAGCTTCGGTCACACAATCGGCCGCTGTGCGAATACAGGTTGTGGCTACAGACATTAATACATCAGTCGATAGTGTGGTCTCTAAAGGTATTCCAGCTTGTTTGGAGTCTCGTCTGGGATCTGGTTGTATTGCGCCTGCCAATATCGCCAGACTGTTCGAAAATGCTTGAATCGACATGTCGAAATCATTCGGATGCCTCATATGACGCGCCCGAATATCCTTGATGAGTGCCAGAAGTGTCGATGAAGAGCCTAATGTCCGTAGAACCATAAGCTTGATCTCATCTGCAGGGCTCGATTGCATATGGAGGCCAAGAAAGGACCCAACATTGTCGAAGAACTGCGATTGCGTTATGGTGAGTAGTTCTGATACTCTGGACGATTTCCTCAATTCTTCCAATGACGTTGAAGAACGTGGTACCGCTCGGTATGGTGATGCGGCGCTTCTTCGCTTCGATTTATCCCCCGCTCGAGATTGCGCAAGAGAATGCAGTGACGACGAAGTGCTGAGTCGGTTGGTCGTGTCGGCAGGCAGCTCTATGAAGCTCTGTTTGCTTTGGCGTCTCAGACCAAAACGTGCCAGACTGCTGAACTTTTGTTTATGGGATGCTGTGCTGTGAGACCGCAGAGGTCTCAAATCCGGCGCTCTTTGCATCGGATATCGAGAACTGCTTTGTGATGGTGGTCGATCATCCTCAAACTTCGATGTGATTTCGATCTCGGGATCTTCCACGTATTGTACCCAGACATCCATGAAACGTACTAATCGCACGGCGACCTTGAAGGATCTTCGAGTGTAATCATCGATAAGCCGAGTCCATTCGTGACTGTTCATATCTTTGTGTGCTTGCTCTGCAACATGGTCACTGTGCTTCACGAGCGCGGAAAGCTCGGCAAGGAGACTCCTTCTGGTAGTCTGCAAGGGCAAGCTGGTCTTAGTCAGATTGTCCTCCCGACGTAGGCAGCGGGTCTTGTCCTGAGCATCTGTTAGCCACAAGCTTTCTCTGGCAGGAAGGTCAACATACCAGCACATGTCTGACACCGGTCACCAGCGCTTGAACTTCTTCTCGTCTTGTGCTACGCCATGCAGCTATTTGATTATCCCGAGCTCCAGCTGTCCAGAGTTCGGTGAGACCGTGGAAGAAGATGCGCACAAACTCGTGATCGTATGGCTCGCAGTAATTAGCTGGAATCCAACCCCGATCGCCGGAGTTCAGCACAGTTCCGTCAGCCCAGCCATTGGAGTTCGTAAGATGTACGAGTACCACGTCACCTTGTCGAAGAGTGACTGTTTTGGATGCAGGTCGCCGACATTCGGGCGGTGGTTGGCTGGGCTCGTGATCATGAAGTGCTCTGATGTACTTCCTATTCAACGGAGGTGGTAGATGATTTCGTTTGATCGACCGATCCATGACGGTAGTGGATGCTAGTCTAGCGAGCACTAATGAACGTGACGTTCAGGAGGTTGTCAATGGATGCGGACAAGAGCTGCGAGGTCTTGCCGCAGATGCCATTGCATGAGCACCGCACCAGCGGTATCTTTACCGAGAATGCTTGTTCTGGCCGCGCAGAATAATCGACGTATATGTTATTAGAATCAATGTTCCTGATTTGGTAATAGTTGCGGAGGCGGTGCAGGAAGGTGCGAAGCTTTGCAACGATATGTCGTGCCACGCTCCGGTGAACTTCGACCAACAGAAAGCTGAATATAGAGCATCGAACATACATGCAGGATCGAGTGGTTGAGATTGCCTGTCTTCCAAAATGATTGCAGTGTAGTCCCGGGAGCCGCAAAATGCAATTACAACCTTTCCCTATGCAAAAGATGTAGCGTCCGGCCGGTCAGAGCGATTGAACTTTTGGTGGTAAAATCATTCGAGTCGAAGTTGATCAAGCATCGAGTACAAGCCGCGGCAGCCAGCCTTTCTGCGGGGACAAATACGACTGCAATGTACCTGGCTTTTGTGTCCACCTCCCGACGTACTGCAATATCAGTGACAACCTCAGGGCAAAGACCTCAGGTGATAGCCATGCCTTGTAAGAGGTAGAAACGAGGAAATGATTGCGATACTACCGGATCTTCGAGGTCGACCTGCGGGTCCCTAGATTGTAATCCTTGAATAGCACAGACGGCAAACATGACAGTGATCGCTGCTTAGCGCTCGTGCCGGCGCGAACGTCACAAAATCCCCATGCAAAGGGACTTACCATGGCCTCGCGTGCGGTCCTCCCTGTAAGCCGGACCTATGAAGAGTCGATCTATGCGTACGCATGTGGATCTGCCGATGTGACTTCCTAGCCCAGAGGTTGGACGAGGCTTTTTGGCAATGGTCTCATGCGTTTGGACCAGCGGGCGCAAGCCAGCCAACATGGCTTAAGAAAGCTTCTGAAGAAAATGGACCAGGGTGACCATGAGACCGAGGACGAACCGATTTGATGGGGAACGCCAATGCGCATTTGTTTGGTACAGTACTCGCGCGGGGAACCCAAGAGCGATCCTCACCAGGTGCCATCATGCACTGATGCGGATCATATTGATGCGACAGTGGTGTCGCAAGTCGC
The DNA here is from genome assembly GCA_033846785.1 of Elsinoe necatrix. Taxonomy (NCBI): domain Eukaryota; kingdom Fungi; phylum Ascomycota; class Dothideomycetes; order Myriangiales; family Elsinoaceae; genus Elsinoe; species Elsinoe necatrix. The sequence goes on along the minus strand of JANZYI010000015.1, from coordinate 198,485 downwards.
CCAAAGAATATGCAGTCTTGGTAGCGGCACAGCTTGTCGAGCTGCAAACGGAATGTAGAGCATCAACGTTCCGTGATTACAATTCAGGGTCTGCCCACCTCCGAGGCTGAGGGTCGAGTTGGTTGCACAGTACTTGGTAGTATCACTGAGCCAGATCTGTCGTTAAGGTCAAGCTTCTTTTGCTTGGTGACATGTGCTGAACCTTGTGAGAAGAACCGACTTCCAAGCTCATGGACGCGGCTGGCTTGACCAACAGCTCGCTTGGTGAAAAGATTGTGGGTCGCATTCGCTAGTCCTGAGGCCCAGCCCTAGGACTTTCTGTTGGCATGTTGATCCAGCCGCTAGTCAGAAGGTGTTTATAGTGTCGTCGCAATTATGGATAAAAAGCCTCCCGGTGTATAGATAGTTCAGCTGGAATTTACGTTTAGGCTGCCGGTGAGGCACACGCGAGCGGGCCGGCAGTCGTACGTCGTCCTCGTCAAGGTGCATGTGGCTCTTGACTTCTGTTCGTGAGCTCGGATATCTTGACGCGAGGTGTCGTCTAGAGCAAATTGGCCATAGCGGTCATGTTTTTGTGCAGGGACAGACGGGTTCATGCGTGATGCCTGTCAAGCGTCTTTTGGTGGAGCAGCAGCTTGTCCCATTTCGTCATAGTCATTCCTCGACGGCCTCTGAACGACATGCAATGTCTCACTGCTCTACAGACTACACCTCCTCTAAGTTCACACCGACTTGTTCCCCTGTAACACTGCGTAATGTCGATATCACAGACCCCTTTCCGCACATTGCTGCCCGAGCTATCAGCTACTCTCAAGTCGTTTCAGTCATCAACCTCCAAATTCAGGGTCGTGCGTTCTGTAGCATGCTCATCACCGAACGATAGGAAATTTCCGAAGACACTGCTGATCCTTGATTCTTCCTTTAATCCGCCATCGAGGGCTCACTTGACATTGGCCAAGTCAGCACTGCACAAGGATACCTTGCAGCATTACGAAGCACCGTACAGACTTTTGCTCCTATTCAGCACAAATAATGCCGACAAAGCCCCGTCCGCGGCGTCCTTCGATCAACGACTCGCACTCATGACCGTCTTTGCTCAAGACTTGATCAACGATGTGCAAGACAAGGACCAATACGAGACCACCGATGTGGACATTGGCCTGACTACTGCCCCCTACTACACCGATAAGTCTGCTGCCATCTCAAACGAGGGCAAGGACACGTACCCGAGCTCACCTCGCCACATCCACATAATGGGCTTTGACACCATTACTCGCTTCCTTGCAGCCAAGTACTACAAGGACTTTGATCCGCCCTTGTCAGCTCTTGACCCTTACTTTGACGCCGGACATGAGCTACGGGTCACATTGCGTCCTTCAGACGAGTATGGGTCTGTCGAGGGCCAGAAAGCATATATCGTCAGGCTAGAGAATGGCGAACTTGAAGCTGAAGGGGCCAAGCCTCAATGGGCCAAGCAGATCACGACCGTCGAAGCTGGTGATGGTATCGGAGTGAGCAGTACTCGCGTACGGAAAGCTGCCAAAGCTGAACAATGGGATGAGGTGTCGGAGCTGTGCACTCCAGGTGTTGCCGCTGCTGTACGAGAGAATGCCATCTATGAGGGGGACGATCGAGGGGCAAAAATGGCGTGAGACCGAAACACGTGTTTTTAAAAAAAAAAACCCCCCCCCGGGCTCGCGGGACCAATTATCTTTGCTACAGTCTGTACTGCTGCTGTCCTCACGGGGTTCTCAGATGTCGCCAACCACGCATTGTTATCGTCACCCCCCTTCCGGCACTCGTCAATCTACACTGAGAGTCTGACCAACACCGCGAAATAGAGCAAGCCTTTCCAGGCCTGCACCCAGCTACCTGCGTTCTCGCAGCTTGCAAATTCGAATAAAGCGACTTGACTGAAGCTAACCCCTGCAGGTTGAGAGCACTGCGCTCCGTTGAGTCATAGACTTCATCGAAGGTGTGAAAATGCAACCGGTGTCGTTGTCCTTTGATACCGATCCATGACTAGAGATAGAAACCAGCATAAGTATCCCGTCAATGCGGTGGAATCGCATAGGCAATGGTATAGAGAGAAGGAAAATGGTATTTTGCATCATGTAGCAAGGAAAAGACCGACGCTTATATGCATATTTTCCCCCCACCCATCGGCTTCCATCGCAGAGATATCCTTTACCTCCCTCTGGATACCTACGCAAGCCTTCATCCTTGTCCGTCATCGTACTTTGCCAGTCCGCCTAAACATGAATCCAGACCACCATCACCACAACATCCATCCCCTTTGCCTCCCCTCCCTCCCACTTGAAGCTCCACATCCCATCCTTTTCGTTATTCCAATACGCCCCGGCAGCACTGTGCATACCCCTCCTACCCACCTTCTTCTCCTTATCCGCGCCGTCCGTACCCTGCGGTCGTGGGTCTTCGAGATGCTGGATGATGGTGCTGTTGACGGCGAACTTCCACGGCGAGTTGGCTTCGGGGGAGGGCTTGGTTTCCGAGATGAGAGATTGGAGAATCTTGTTCTGACATGGGATTAGTATGGCTGTAATTGCAAGGGAACCGGGGGGGGATAGCAAACGATGATGGCGCCGTTGAGTTCTTCCATGCGGGCGTGCTCGTACTTTTCCGCTTTCTCGAGGGCGGAGGTGCAGGCCTGACATGTCAATGGAGGGAACTTGAGAGGACTGAAGGAAGCTTACGTCCGAAGCGATCTGCTTGAGACGGGTTTCTGAGACCTTGAATGGGTGAGAACTTGCTCGCGCTGCTGGTCGCTAGGGGAGGGAGCTCACTGGAGTAGCCATTGTGATTTGTGAGATGCAAGATATGCAGGATAGACGTATGTTCGTAGATTGGGGAGCTGAATGTGCTCAGATGCAGTTGTATGTATTGGTGGTTGATGTGTAAAGAAGAAGTTGTCACAAGCAGTTCATGCGACACTGTTTTGCAGATCAAACGGCTGTTGATGTCTCCACTTTACGGCCGTCGGACTTTGTCGCTTCTGCGGGCCGGCGGCAAACATGACCTAAAGAGCCGCACGATTGCTCCCCGCGACCGTTCGACCAATGGCCGGCCAAATTCTTGCTCGTGCTTCGAGGGTTTTGAGAAACAACCACTGCTTGAGAGAAGGGTTTCTGCAGAGATTGTCCTTCACTTGACAGACACTCGTACAACCTGAACGTTGGCTGGGCAGATATTTTGGAGCTACAACCACTCTCAACACCTTTCCGATTCTCGTAAAGCCACCACCTGTGCGATTGCCCGTCGCTAAGAGCACATCATGTCTTCCCAACCCCTCCTCCAGACTGCGCCAGGTATGTTTCTTGGGACCGGAACAGAGGAGCCGAACTGACATTGACCAGGCAAGCGCATCGCCCTTCCTACACGAGTCGAGCCAAAAGTCTTCTTCGCAAATGAACGTACCTTTCTCTCCTGGCTCAACTTCACAGTCATTCTGGGAGGTCTCGCAGTCGGTCTCCTCAACTTTGGCGACAGAGTCGGTCAGATCTCAGCTGGTCTTTTCACGCTGGTCGCCATGGCAGCAATGGTATATGCATTAGTCACTTTTCACTGGAGGGCAAAGAGTATACGGATGAGGGGCCAGAGTGGATTCGACGATCGATTTGGTCCGACAGTGTTGGCCTTGGCTTTATTCGCGGCCGTGATTGTCAATTTCGTTCTAAGGGTGACACAGGGGAATAACGTGCAATGAGGGTGGAAAGTGGTACTAAAGCGTAGCAGCGAGGTCTGCAGAGTGATCGGGCATGGGTACTGCGTCAGATGGCTGTACGCACTGAGGAAAGGCCTGCCAGGTCGCACAAGGAGTCGGATGGGAGGGCAGATGCTGACGCGGTAGTAGCGATGCTTGCATCGAGGAGCCGGAAGGGTTGGTATAATGTACAGTAAGAGCGGCCAGGCAGAGAATATCACGTAGTCACTTCGGCCGCTGAGATTTCAGGACGCAGGCAGTCTAGTCTGTCCGAGTAATGTGGTAATCCACTGAACATAGTCAGAAGAATACGTTGTATATGTAGGTGACGTCCTGTGTAACAGACAGTCTTTGTTCAACGTGCTCGAGCGAAATGTGCATGACGGATCGGACCAGAGCCACCACGGCACGACTGGGGGCTTGAGTGGAATACCAGAATGACCTACATGCCGTGGCGTGTCGTTCGGCATGATGTGTAGTCGAGCACTGGATGTGGAGAATGCCATCCTTCTGACTGGTCGCCCTATGAGACGGAGGGATGAAGGGTGCGGGCATCTGCGGCAGCGACCCGTTGCACCTTGTGTCACCCACCATCGCAGTAGATCGAGGATGAGTTGGTTTCTCGATCCAGTGTAGGCAATTCTGAGGGAGAGAGGCCGTACTGATCAGAGACTGAGATTTTGATCGCACTATAGCGAGGTCCGTACAGCAACATTACCGACAGTCGCCCACGTAGGAACAGTCGTGGGCGCAGCGGCAGGGGTATCGATCGACAAACAATCATCGCCTGACAGACGCGAACATCTTCTCGCGCTACACAACAGAGGATCGTGCGCGGTGCATTGCCTGAAGGCGGTTTCTGTTGGTCGCCTCTTCACTCCCGGTGGAAGCATGTGAGGCAGGCGAGGTACTCTTGGTCGTTGGCATAACAGCGCTTATGACCGGTGAAATGTAAGACTGTTCTCCTACCATTTGCCTCATGGAGACTACAGCCGTAGGAATAGATTGCCTTTATTCATGAGCCGACTCTCAGCGTATGGATCGGCCCGGATTTTGGATGCTGAACAATACCATTGGCTGTAAAGGGTCGGAACGGACTGCCACGGATGGACACTGTGACCGCCAAAAGCTGGCAGGCGGGACGGTAAGCGCCGAAAGATCCTCAATAGCGCGATGGAGAGGTACTTCAAATTGATTGCTTTCCAAGCTCGTGGGGTCGCGAGCCTCACGCCGTCTGTATTGCTGCGTATCTCGTACTCCTCGGTCATCCACAAGTCGGGTCAGCTTTCACAAGCAATTCATGGTTGCGAGGAATGAACAGTGCCGACAGGACATACTGCTGGCAAGTCACAATGTTCTCGTGTGCCAATTGTGTGTGACCAGCACATTCAGCAAATTGAGCGACCTCGAGTCCAGCCACCATCCCGTGCCGCAGCTGGTGGGTTACTACAGTGAGACTGCATACAAGCCAAGGCCCCGGCGCGTACTGGGGGAGGGGGTCCCCTACCGCAGCCGATCCCTACAACCTTATGGTCAAGGCGGTAGTGCGGGTCTCTCGATGCGCTACATGGAGGTGGTTCACGTAACCGACAGACTAACACGTAGCATGCATTAGCTGCGGGAAACACCCTGGTCACTGAAGACGAGCGCTCACTGCGCTTGTCCAGCATGAAATCTACCGCGAGGATATGAGCCGATTCAAGCAGTGTGTCTTGCTGTAGCGCGTCGCGGCCGTGGTAATGACTGTCTACATGTGCTCATCTTCCACCACGCTGTAGAACAGGTAGAGTCTTTGGTAAAGGAGGTCGCATGTGATTGGCACCAGGAAATGCACCTAAATGCACTAGTTTGAGACGGCGCGCCTCCCTGTGCAGCGGAAGCCAAAGCCTTGAAGCTTCTTCGTTTCGCAGCGCGGCACGGTTCAAGCTCTCTGCACCCTTCCTGTTCCCTCCCTCTCCCTGACAAGAATCGTCGCACTTTCGCCGCATGCACCGCCGCCTACTGTGAAGTCGTCCTCAATATCGTCAATACCGATATTTCTCAACTTCCATCAGCAAGTCGACTTTTGTGCTCGGAACCACACACGAATGATAGCGCGACATTCCTCTTCATTCTGCCAACAACCGCCTCCCTACCCGGCGGCAAAGTCGGCTAGACCTTGCCAGAGACGTGGACCCTTGCGGACTCCTCGCGTCTGAAGCGGATGCTCAATATTTCGACGGGCACCACTGCAGCACATAACAAGTGCGGGACTCGATTCGATCAGCAATGAGTGCGGATTAGCCTGCTCGTCTACCTTTCCAGATTTGAGCCCTATCGAAGAATCTTTGGTACTCGGCGTATCGCAGCAGTCGCGCCTATACATAGTCTCGAAAAACGACCAGGACCTTTTATTGGCACACTGTCAAAGCAAACAGGACAGACGACGAACAATTGTCCGTACGATTCGACGCTATTCGGCCGTGATTGAGTGGCCGCCGAGCAAACACTCTAAGATCTCCTTGTCAGGCTTGCTGTATTGCCAGCAGCAGTCAACTTCGAGAGTCATATTATCACTGGTGATCATCCAACCACTGCTTCCTTTGGTCGAGAGATACTGGCTCGAATTGGTCTACAGAGCCAGTAGTTCATGCTCCAGGCGCCAATAGTGACCAGCCATCACCGGAGGCAACCTCGAAACCACTATGAGCGTCTCTGTTCAATCATCACCACAATCCTCCTTCGACCACTTCGGCAGTCGTCCGATGGAGCAGAACACATCCAAGTTCATCGCTGTCAATGGCGCTGGCCATCGTGACCAGCAACAGCAGTCGTTCACCTTCAGACCAGATTCTTCGGCGACAATGATGAATGGCCAAGCCTCACAAAGTCCTGGGGCTGCAGAGTTATCTCGAGAGACATCCAACTTTGGATATGCTCGTAATCCATCCGAAAAACAACCGTCCCAGGCAGATTCGCAGGGCTTGTTTGACAATATCAATGTCGGCAAAAGGAAACGATCACCAGAAGTCGACGAGCCTATGAAACGTCCAGACTCTCATCATTCTCCCAATACCATGCCGGACGCGCCAATCGTCGCTACCTCACTGACACAGACACCAAGTACAACCAGCCCTATCTGGACAGACTCCCAACAGGCACAGACACAGCCGAGATCGCCGGACGAAAATCAAATAGCTGAATCGCTCAAACGCGATATTGCGAGATACGAGACCCCAGCAGAACAGCACGCCACAACTAGCCCTCAGGACAATGGAGATCCACAGGACCACATGACACCGCAGGGTCAAAGTGACATGCATCCTTTCCCTAAGAAACGCGCTTTTGCAAATCGCACCAAAACCGGTTGCCAGTACGTATCCCTGCGCAAGTTTTGTACGGCCTGTACTGATTGCTTCTTAGTACTTGTCGCAGACGAAAGAAAAAATGTGATGAAGGGAAGCCGCACTGTATGAACTGCATGAAGGGTAGCTTCGTTTGCGAGGGCTACGGTGAGAAGAAAGTCGTGGGCCCCTCTACACAGAGCAACAGCCGAGGTCGCGCCAGCACTGGCAGCTCAGCATCGAGATCGTATCAGCCACAGTGAGTATACGTAACATTTGACCTAGTAGATACTGACAAAAGATAGGACTAATTACCAGACGTATGCGCCGGGATTCGCTGATTATCGTGGCCCGCCGCCAGCGTCCGAGCCAGGCAGGCGGTCAACTGACATCTTCAATGGTAACAGTCGAGAATCCTGGGGCGTCAGTAAGCAAGCATGGCCTAGTGAACTGCCAAATCCACCTCAGCAATCGCAAGCGCTCACACCACATGGGGAGTCAGGACGCGCTGCGTCTATTTTTGACCTGAATCGCGATGCCGCTGCAGCACGAGAGAGTTTGGTCACTGCTGCTCGCTTAGGTACCGCCATTGCACCTGCAGGTACACCACAGAATAACCCAAGGCCGACTCTCAACACCAGCCTCTCAACGACGAGCACCAGTCAAAACGGAAGTGATCGAGCACGCGAGAGAAATCGCATGCTCGTTGGTCAACCCTTCATGCACTATTGTGACCCTCAATTGGTCGGAGACAGGCGAGAGTGCCGCGCCGCTCTGGAAAGGTATAACAACTCAACACGACCAAGCGTCGGAACCAGTGAGGAAGAATGCGGTCGCCTCTACAAGTCTATTATCATGCCGGAACTTCGACCTGCAAGCCATGCCGACGGTCGTCCTTCTGGCAGCATTGGCCATTACGTGATGGTCGAAGCCCCGTTCACTTGTGAATACGGTTACAATATTCACCTCGGTGACGACGTTGTCATTGGGTCTGGCTGCACCATGCAAGACGCGGCCAAGGTCAAAATTGGCAACCGCTCCGTCATTGGACCAAATGTGCGATTCTATACCATGACACTGCCGATCGACCGTCGCGCTCGTGGTGGATCCAGGAGTCTCGCCATCGCAGCTCCTATCACGATCGAGGAGGACTGCTTCATCGGAGCAGACGTGCTAATACTCCCTGGACGCAAGGTTGGCAGGGGAAGCACGGTTGGAGCAGGAACAGTTGTTAGCAAGGTGGGTTTCGACTCCTTCAGTCGACATATTCATTCTTACTTGAACACGACTAACATTCTGCAGGATGTTCCAGAGAACTGTGTGGTCGCTGGCAATCCGCCCAAGGTGCTTCGCTTTGGGTTGACCGCCCAAGACGACCCGCAGGGACACAACCCTGAACGCTACCGCGACGAGGAGATCTCGACACTCATGGTCAAGAGTCGCGGCTATGCACTCACTGGGAAGTGAGCCAAGTTGTGATCTCCATGCTCGCATGGATTATACCCAATATTGGCCCTTTTGGCCACTTTCGCCAAACAAGCAAGAGATGAACGACGACTTGTAAAGCAGCAAAGATCCGATGTGGTGAAAGGCATCTCGTGATACCGGAGCAGCCCATACTACTAGGTCTTATCATGAGCATTCAGTTCCTGAAAGAATGTTTGCACATGTGTCGTGCATGGATCGTCGTGGGCAGAGGATTGCCACAGAAAATTGAAGGAGCAGGCCAAGCCACGAGGGAGAGGCACAGATGTATGAAGAGAACGCTACTCAACGCGTGTAAGAAGGATGGCTCAAAGGATGGCACTCCGGTAGGCCCGGTCGATGGATTGGACAGTGTGATCTCATGACGCTACGAGACAGATTCCGGTATATACATTTCTGTGAACAGCACGTTTCAACAACAGCTCGTGCTTCCACAAGCTACTGTGATTCCCACATATAATCTCAAATGCCATTTCAAAGCTGCTTGCTGTGTACTACGCGGTCTGCTAATTACCACATGAGAGTCTGGCTCAAAGACATTACTGAGAGCAGTGTTATGGTCACGTCACTGGGTCACCAAGTGTCATTTCCTCGTGAGAAATTTACATGTCCATTCATGCACTCCATTTGACCATTATCAATTCCGAATAGTGATTACATTGTTTTCCATGATTATCCATATGTACACAAATAGACGCGGCTGTAGCCGCCAGAAGCGCGAATGCGGACAGTGTAAATCGATTGGATCGTCACGAGCTTCGAGTCTAATTGCGCAGGGCTTCTCTCGTTTTTTTGACAACCACCCTCAGACTTCAACCTTACTTTTCTTCTTTCGTCAGTCAGCTTGCAAGAGTCTTTTTGAATCTTGCGTACGAAACTGCCGTCAAGCACTCAATCGCAATTGACATCTCGCGGAATTGGTTTGCTAACCTCGTAGGTTCATAGCTTTCCGCAAGGCAAGCAACCAGTGAGCTACACCAAGATAACTCGAGGTTTTGCTTGATCGCTGACATCTCGCAGACACTATACATCATATCCACTACACGACCTCCCACGAACGATCCATACACAAAGTCTTTCGCCATGTCCGACGAGGTCAAGCCTGCCGCCGACCCGGCCACTTTCGAGGGCGAGACTGAGGAGAATGCTGATGAGGAAGAGATCGCCGCCATGAAGAAGCGCGTGCAAGAGATGGAAGCTGAAGCCGCGAAGCTTCGCGAGATGCAGGCCTCTCTGGATAACAATGAGCCTGCCTCACGTGAGTCTCGCGAGGATATCGACTCCCGCTCCGTCTTCATCGGCAATGTCGACTATGCTGCTTCACCTGAGGAGATCCAGTCTCACTTCGGCAGCTGCGGTGCCATTAATCGCGTGACCATCCTTCTCGACAAGTTCACCGGCAACCCCAAAGGCTACGCTTATGTCGAGTTCGCCGAACCCAACCTTGTTGCCAACGCTTTGGTTCTCAATGAGAGCGTCTTTCGTGGCCGCAACATCAAAGTGAGGATTCTCACATTTCTGCGACGGGCATAAACACGGACATCACTAACACCTCCAAGGTCACTCCAAAGCGCACCAATCTCCCTGGCATGACTCGCGGTCGTGGCCGCGGTGGAGGAGGCGGCTTCCGTGGCGGTCGTGGAGGCGGTGGCTTTGGCTACGGCGCTCCCCCGTACGGTGGAGGTCGCGGTGGAGGGGGATATGCTCCCCGCGGTGGAGGGTACGATCGCTCTTTCTTTCAACCACCACCTTTCTTCTACTACTACTAAGCGGTGTACATTCGCGGTCTGCAATTCGATATGCAGCATCGACTTGACACACGCATGATATATGCCATGACGATCTCACGAGCAAGAAGCTTACGATCTGTTTAGCTACCGCGGAGGGTTCAGAGGAAGAGGCAGGGGCTATTCCCCCTACTAACGAAGATGATACCCAACTTGTGCCTCTTTTCCGATCAAAGCCGCCTCGATAATCCTGTACAACAACATAACAATCAAGAATGCGACCCCAAAAAAAATAGCTACGGACCGGCTCGTGGCAAAAGATGTGAAACAGTGCGACACGTGGCGGAGTCTATTGGATTGCACAAGCATCAGAGAAATGATCAGGCACAAACGCAACGTCATCACGACTTTGAGCAAGCATATGAAGAGGGCAAAAGACGGCAAACATCAGCTGTCGCAATCAACGTTCTTTCTCAACAAAGGACAGCTGGATGGCTGAAGGAGCAATGGATTGGATGGTGGGCATGGTCTGAAATATCGAGAAGAAGAAATACTGCGAGTGCAAGATGAAAGATTGTTGTCATGATCAAAAAGAAAGTGAAGACCTCCCCAAGATGTTAAGAGTCAAGAGATGCTGTGAAGATGAGGATGTCGAGCTTTCCAGCTTATGCTCAGACTGTCAAGTCGACTTTGTCGTCACGGGCTATCAAGCGCTTCTCCCCAGCAGGCTTCAGCTCTGGACTCAAGACGAAGTCAAGCATTCAAGAGATCTATCACATTCGCAGCCTGACCAAGATGAAGAGAGAATTAGGTCTCTATGTACCACCACATCTGCGACGCGCTCAGACCTCCTGTTCCAGTCGGCGTTGATGCTCATACAACATCTTGAGCAGGATTCCGAGAACAGGCTCCCACCTTCCACCTTCAAGGCGAACGATCAATCAGGTCTCATATTTGCGGATGTACGGACCATGTTCAGAAACACCGCTTCTATCGATTCTTCCATTCTGACATAAAGTACTTGGACAGCTGATGCGGTCACAGAATAGCCGTCGAGGAGCCAACACGAACGGAGCAAGGCGGCATCTCAAAGCACATCTGCGCTTTTCTAGTCCTGATAGCTCGTTGCAACATCACCTGCCTTGGCACCGTCGCCGCCCCTGCGATTAGCAGATGACGAGCACTGACTCTCGGATTCTTTTGCCTGAGAGACAGGTCCAACGCAAAAACTGTATCCCCAGCTCTGCAAGCTACGGGCGTCCCCTCCATCGCAGGACATCAAGGGCGGTTTCCCCCCCATTCCCCCAAAGTGACGCCTCCTGCGGCACGGTAAAGACAAGTATGCGGCACGGTAGGCCCCCCCCCCTTTTTTATTTCCCTCAATTCTCGATCCCATGCTCGCTCTGTGACAAGCAGCGGTACAGCGGCGCGTATGATGCTCCTGAGCGGCTGCTCCGGAATCGCAAGGGAGATGGCCTGCTCGACTCGGCTCCATGGTCGCGTCAACGCGGGACCGACCCCCGGGATTACGCCTCAGAGGCGACGCGAACACGGACGAGAGGCCTCTGACGATCGAAAGGGGTAGTAGTAGATGGTAGGCAAGCGTGATGACGATGATGATGCTGGGTCCCTGCTTGGCTCTCGTGTCGGCAGTCCCCTTGACGTTGATGGGTGTGGCTGTGCGTACGGGGCTTGCTCGCGCGTATTGAGTGGCGAGGACATGATGCCTCGTGTGGCTGATAGCAGCGCCGATGAAGGGAAAACGGGTTGTGCTTTTCCGAGCCACGCTTTTGCAAGAAAGGGGTGCCATGAGGACGGGTTCAGGCAAGTACATGCACTCGTCAGAAGGTGGGACGACGACTACGACAATAAAGGGCGATTAGGAGCATCAAAGTAAGAATAAGCCGTGATTGCATTCTGGCAGCGAGCATATCTCGTGATTTGTGATATGAGCATGACCCGCCCGCTCATAAATTTCAAAAGCCTACTAAAGTGATATCGACAGGTTAAACACTTTCGAAATCAGAGACTCGCAACGTCAATGAACAGCCAAAAAAAACAATAAGCAACACCCCAGACTCGAGGCAGGCAAGGACAGACGTGCCGTACGCCTTCCCCGCCGCCTACTTGGTACCGACGCCCCTCTTCTTGTCAGAAGGCGTACGCTCGACGTCCTCCTTCATGTTCGCTTCGGACTTGTCGGCATCGGCCTCGTCATCTCTGGCCTCGGTCTTGTCATCCTTTGCCGGGACGACATCCCCCGGCTTGCCCTCCAGGGTGACGTTCTTCTCAGTGATCAGGCCCTTGAGCCACTGGTTCTCCATCTCGAGCTGACCGATCCTGGCTTCGAGAATCTGGACCTTTTCCGTCATTTCCTTTGCCGTCTTCTCTAGGGCTTGCTCGCGTTGCTTCTTCTTGACCCGGAAGCGGGCGGAGGCGGCGGTGTTGCGGCGGCGTTTGTCCTCTTCGGCGTGGTAGCGGGCTTGTTCTTCGAGTTCGACGGGGTTCGGGATAGTGCCGGTGACGCCGGCCTTGCGCTTTTCGCCGGTCTGAGGTGCGTTCTGAGGGCTGAGAGCAGCGGTAAAGTGAGCTGGAGAAGGGATAGTGGGTTGAGATTGCTGGATCGTGCCGGCGAAGGGAACACCATTTGGCGGGGAAGGCGGCAATGAGGTGCGACCTGGCAGGGTTGGATTCTGAGGGAATTGAGAGAAGTGGTTCTGAAAGAACTGTGGCTCTGAGAAGAACTGTTAGTGTTGCTGGACTCAGTAGCATAATTAGAGGTTGACGAACGGTTCACGAAGCCGGTCTGCTCGTTTGCGACGCTGTGGGCCGGAGACGACGGCTGTTGGCGACTGCCACTGAATTGCATGCCATTCTGCATCTCAGACACGGGCGCATTGAGGTCAAAGTCGAAGAAATCGGCATTGGTGAATGCGTCGAGGTCGATGCCGCTGTCGAAATTGCCAAAGTCGTCCTGCTGGTTGTTCATTTCGGGCGTGATGGTGTTGAGGCCCGCTATGTATTGCGACACATTGGGTCCCCGACGAGTATGGTATTGAGCCATATCGTAGAGGGAGGTTGTATTAGTCGTGGATGAAGACAGGTGAATGTAGAGAGACGAGAGGGAGGGTCGTGGGATGTTTCGTCACCACTGGCAGAGCGAGAGCGAGAGGGAAAGAGGGCTTTGTCAGCGTCTCACAGCGGGTAAAAGTCTTGTCCTTATTGTCGATTGCCCTCGAATTCATGCAAGCCCCGCAGTCGATCCGATCGAGTTGACAGTAAAGTCCTCGGTCGTGTTTTTTTTTCTTGGTCCTTGTCTTATCGATGGCGAAGGAGAGATGCAATCAATAATGTAGAAAGATGAAGAAGTGACAAGCTCTCCCCAAGTCATGCGCGTCTTCACCTGGAGGCAGGAGGCTTCCGTGTGGACAACAGGGGCCGTCTAACGGCGACTCTCTTCCTCTCTCTCTCTCTCTCTCTCTCTCTCTCTCTCGCTCTCGCTCTCATATACTCCACTCGGACGACCCCAAATAGGACACGATCCGATCAGTTCCCGTGCAACCCACGCTGGAGCGAGTCTCGCCCGTTGCTCCCACGCCAAGCTCCACTCCTTTGTCAAAGTACAGTACAATCATGAGCTCTGGTGGTCACTTTTCGCTGCATGGAAGGAACACTGGGCTTCACGCTACGAGGTAGGTAAGCACACCTGTAACACTGTCCCTCCCACCCCCTCGCACTAGAAAGAGATTGACAGTCGCATCGGCGGTAAACATGAGCATCGCAGGCCGCAGTTCGGTAGCATTCCGCGCTGGAAAATTCTGCATGCTCCTCCAGGCCGTGGTAACGCCGGTAGAGACTGGGTACTAGAGTTGTATGCTCGACCAAACTATGCAAACCGTCCTCATATCCCGAGGTAGTGGTGCAAGACGAGCGGTCATCACGCACACAGTCGAGGGTAGCGACCAGAGACGAATGGTCTCACATGCTCCATTTAGGTTGAAGGAAGCCTCGACATGTGAGACGTTGCAGGAATACTGCGTTCCTGCTTCCTTTGGTCGAATATTTTGCCCTCATTCTGCGGGACTGCTATTCGAAGACGGGATATCAGGGTCCGGCCACATTGCCCCCAACGAGTCAGTCGCTCAGTTCACGGTGCGGAGATGCAGTACAGCGTGGGAGACCACTCGCCGGCGTATGAACCTGAAGATGCAATTATTGAGACTCGCATCTTGCCCTGCAGATCACGCGTGCATGTCGAGGAGATGCAGTATGCATGGAAGCATTCGAGACTTGTTGCTGTCCTGCCGTGCGCTAAGTCTTGTCGATTTCGGGCTTGTCTACTACCAGCCGTCTTTTTACCACCTCACTACTCCCCAAGCATTGATGTTTTCCTTGTCGAGTCTGTTGGGATCAAATGAGGATGCGGCTCATCGTTGGTCACGGAAATAAACACCCGAGGACGACAGAAATGCTGGGGTGAAATGACGTACTGCGATTCGTGGAAGTTTTGGCAGCTCTCTCTCTGTCTCTCTCTCTCTCTCTCCCTCTCAGCCGCCGACGGCCTTTGACTCAGCAAACCTTTGATGCATGTGAAACAACCTTTTTACGGACGACTTCATCTCGGAAGATACACTTTCCAACATAGTTTGTACAACATCTCGACTGCTCGGTACATCTATGTCATAGGTGCTATTCTTTCCTGGGCATCTTACCATTTTACAATGTCCTTTTCGTGCGCTTAGCCCCCCTCTTTTACTCAGCTTCTCTATCAGCTTCCCCAGTTCTCGGCAACTCCGCCGCATACCAAGATCGATTGAAGAGGAGAGCTCTAGAATATGGCTGCACGAAGAGGTAGCAGGCTGCTCAAGGGCCTTGGCTACACCGCTGGAGCCGGTGCCGTCACTGCTGGTGTCCTCTATGTATCCTACCGTCCGCGCGACATTCCCGGATCCGAGAGCGCTGTTGTAGCACCCCCGACATATGGCGAAGGCGGAATCTTCAGACCACCAAACTTCCCAGGAGTCAAGGACAGAGACGAACAGATCGCCGACCTCAAGGCTTCCGCCGGCGAGAACCTCAAGGGTGCCGCGAGCAAGCTCAAGTCGGCATTTGGTGGTCAATCCGAGCCTACTACTGCGGAAGGAGGCGAAGAATACGACCTGCTAGTGATTGGTGGTGGAGCTACTGGCACTGGAATCGCCCTTGATGCCGCCACTCGAGGCTTGAAAGTGGCCCTTGTCGAACGGGACGATTTTGCTTCGGGAACAAGCAGTAAGAGCACAAAGTTGGTACACGGAGGTGTCAGATACTTGGAGAAGGCTTTTTGGGAACTCGACTACAGCCAGTATGCCCTGGTGAAGGAAGCTCTGCGCGAGAGAAGGTACTTCCTGGACACTGCACCACATCTGTCGTCCTGGCTCCCAATCATGATTCCCGTCACAAAATGGTGGCAGGCACCATACTTCTGGGCCGGTACCAAGGCCTATGACTTTCTCGCTGGATCCGAGAACATTGAGTCTTCCTACTTCCTCACCCGCAGCAAAGCTTTGGACGCCTTCCCTATGCTGAAGAAAGACAACCTTGTAGGTGCGCTAGTCTACTACGACGGTGCCCACAATGACTCCCGCATGAACATTTCTCTGGCCATGACCGCAGCTCTCTATGGCGCTACCGTCGTCAACCATCTTGAAGTCACTGGCCTCACTAAAGACGATTCCGGCCGTCTCAATGGTGCATTCGTCAAAGACCTGGTCCCCGAAAAGAACGGCCAGAAGGCGCCCGAGTTCAAGATTCGCGCAAAGGGTATCATCAATGCCACCGGTCCATACTGTGACGCCATCCGCAAGCTCGATGACCAATCCATTCCTGAAATCGTTGCTCCCTCCTCTGGCGTCCACGTTATCCTACCAGGCTACTACTCCCCGTCCAACATGGGTCTGATCGACCCCAAGACCTCCGATGGCCGTGTGATCTTCTTCCTCCCATGGCAAGGCAACACCATTGCCGGCACCACCGACGCGCCCTGCAACATCGCCCAGAACCCCATCGCAGGGGAAGAAGAAATCAACTGGATTCTCTCCGAAGTCAAAAACTACCTGCAACCCGACATCACCGTCCGCAGGGGCGATGTCCTGGCCGCCTGGTCCGGCATCCGCCCCCTAGTCCGCGATCCCAAGAAATCCAAATCCGAAGGTCTCGTCCGGAACCACCTGGTCACCACCTCCCCCTCTGGCCTCCTCACCATCTCCGGCGGCAAATGGACCACCTACCGCCAAATGGCCGAAGAAGCCGTCGACGAAGCCCTCAAGGAATTCTCTCTCTCCACCCGTCCCCTCGTCTCCCCACCTCGCGTCTCCGGCACCGAAATCATCGACGCAGACGCCGCCCTCGACGGCACCTGCCAAACGCACCAGGTGAAACTAGTCGGCGCGCACGGATGGAGCAAGACGCTCTTCATCAACCTCATCCAGCACTATGGCGTCGAAACGGACGTGGCGAAACACCTCTGCGAAGCCTACGGCGACAGGGCATGGCAGGTCGCCGCCCTGTGCGCCCCGACCGAGGCCCGCTTCCCCATCCGCGGACAGCGCATCAGCGCCCTGTACCCCTTCGTCGACGGCGAGGTGCGCTACGCCGTCCGCCACGAATACGCCCAGTCCGCGACCGACGTGCTCGCGCGCCGGACCCGGCTTGCCTTCCTCAACGCCCAGGCCGCCTTGGAGGCCCTCCCCCGCGTCATCGATCTCATGGCCGAGGAGCTGAAGTGGAATTCGGCCCGGAAGGAGTTCGAGTGGACCAACGCCGTCACCTTCCTGGGCAGCATGGGCTTGCCCAAGGGCAAGCTGAGTCTGACGAGGAAGGAGGTCGAGGGTGGGAAAGTGGGGAGGTACGAGGATGAGGAGTGGGGGTTGTATGCTCGTCACGGTAAGTCATGTCTTTCACTATTAGAGGATGGTAAGTTCCGGGACGCTGATGTGAGACAGATAAGCCCCAGGAGACGCTGGAGAGTGATAGTAATTTCCGGTCGGGGACGAATCCGACCATTGGCGTGAAATCACCGGCGAACAAGTAGAGATGCCGTGGCGGGGAGAAGGATGGGTGGAGAGGATGCGTAGTTCTTATGCACAGGGGTTTATGGGCCATAGCAGAGCAATCTCGAACCCGTGTAAAATGGCAAATGGAACCCTTTTGGATACCACTTCTGGCAAACCACAACCGTACGCCGGTGAATGCTGCTTCCATGGTATTCTTTTTCTTTCAATTGGCAATCTACTGTTTCTGTCGCCTGGCGTTTTTAACATTACTGCATTTCCCAGCCGCTAGACATCCAGGCTCTCTTTGAACCTCAACACCGCATTACCCTCCAACATACCGTCCACCGCTTCCGGTATCCCGTGGAAGCTACTCGTCGGCGCCTTAGGCCTACTACTCGACCCCGAAACATCTGTAATGAGCACCAATCCCGCCACTTTGATCGCTTCACTCAACGCAGGTACTAGCGCAAGCAATCGTGCCGAGCAGACCAAACCCATAAAGTTGTTTCCCTGAGCCACCCTCACGGCCTCCTTCACGCTCATTGCGGCACGACCTTCACTGTAGATTGAGTGCTCGCTGCTGCGGCTGACGGGAGCCTCGACTCCGAGGTCGTTGCAGAGAAGAACTGGATCTATGCGCTGTCAGTGACGATCGACAGTATGTCAGTGGTTCATGCTTACAATTCGGTTGCTTCCAGTTCAATCCAATGCAGACGTCGGGATTGTAAGATGAAAACACCACGCCTCTCACGAGTCCCTCGTTCGCTTCTCGAATCTGAGCAGCATGCTCGAAGATGACCGCCAGGACGCTGTCAATCACATGATTCATGTTGCCAGTCGGTCCAAGGTTATGCGAATCCTCTTGAGCTCGAGAAGGATAGATGACATGGATGTCGAGGTGGATATCGGGAGAAAGAAGATTCACCACCTCTTTCAGAGGTGCACATGAGGTAGCCAAAGCATGCGTCAACGGTCGTGCATCATGCGGGTACGTCGAGATAGCCTGCCCAATGAGTTGCGAAACAGGTGGCTGTCCCGATGCTGCAGTGATAGCTTGCAATTGCTCAAACGTCAGTCGAGGAATCAGATCGTTGTAGATACCGAACTGAGAGAGACTCGAGGACACTGCCCAACGAGGAAAGAGTACAGGAATACCATCTCGAGTCGTCTGAACAAAGATGCGGATGTAGTCGCCTGACAACGACGAGCCAGTAATCAAGGCGCTGGGCTGGGCGCTGATCTGACTGGTGGCTTTCCAGTACGTTGCAAATTGCGAGATCTCCATCGGAATACCTCTGAACGGCGTCACAACCTGGTATCTGAACGTCATGCGTCCAATGGCTCGCAGACGAGGATCGAACAGCTCAAGATGCCAGCTTCCCGAGCTACTGCTTCTGCTCGTAAATACTCTCGATGAAGCTGCTGCACGAGCAATGACCCTGCTGCCGAATGTGGGATAGATGTCGAAATCTATCGAGAATGTTTCCAGGTTCTCGATCTGGAATGAGATGTTTTTGAATTCGTCTTGGATAGGAAGCGCAATATTGCGCGGGATGAGGTCGGAAGATTTTGATGATATCGTCAACCTTGCCGCAGGATATCTGTTATCGCCATAAAATTCGATCGCGTTAGAACCATGGGTATCGAAACTGATGACAATATATGTCTTTGTTGTGTCCAAGAAGTTGTGACCGTATCTACGAAGGGGAATGATTGGTGGAGGAAGTGAAAGGTCCGGTATCGATTCTGGCTCTCCTCTTACTGATATCGGTGTTGCGACAGCTATGCTTGGTGGCTGTATAGCTGCGATTGCAGGTGATGTCCTTGAGAGTGGTTTGTTCTGCGTCGCAGCTTCGAGCAGTCTTAGGCAGTCCAAATGCCCTTCCCAAGCCGCATAGTACATCGCCGGCAGTCCTTTCTCATCCAGCGCATCCGCGCTGACGCCTGATGAGAGGAGGGTCTGCACACACTGGAGATGGCCTTCGCTTGCAGCATGAAAAAGTGGTGTCCACTGATAGAGCTTATCTGGCTGGTCGAGATCTGCACCATAGTTTTTGAGCATCAATAGTATCTTTGGACTTCGTCCAGATCGAGGCACTAGATGCTGTGGGTACAGTCCTTCTGCATCGGGCAAGATCTTTGGATTTGACTGCAGGAGAAGATCCACAACTGACGCTGAACCATGCTGACATGCGAGGTTCAACGGTATATGATCAGTATCGCTGGTTGGATCTATGCGTGCGCCCAGAGACAGTAGCGCTCTGACGACTTCAAAATGCGAATGGACAATACCATGAATGACAGGCGTGAAGTTGTCCAGATCCAGATAATCGACGGTATTCACCGAGGATCCTGCTCGGCTCTGCGTTGTGTTACGATCTTGCGCTGCTTGTTGTGCCCTGTCCGCAGCTATAAGCGCTTCGATGACTGCTACATGCCCACGCATGCACGCGTAATGAAGTGGTATGCGACCATACACGTCGATATTTCGTACGTCTGCACCATACCGTAGCGCCAGAGCGAGGGACTCCAGGCGACCTGAAATCGCGAGCTCGTGCAAGCAGGTCCGCTCGTTGATGTCATCGGCAAAATTGATGTCAATGAATCCTGTGTCGACAAGAGCCTGTTGAGCAGAAACGGGTGCTTGGTTGATCGCGTTGAGGAAGAGACGACTGACACGCACTCGACCATGTTGACTTGCTGATATTCGATTGATCCAGTCAATGACGAGAGTGACATTATTCGCGATGAATGCTGTTTGTATCTGGCTATCGATGTCGCTCTCGTCCTGATCACCAGGTCGAAGTTGTGGCGTCTGCTCCGCGCTAGTGCTTCTAAATTCCAGGTTCTCACCTTCTGCCCATGCCGCTAGCTCGAGTAGACTTGTGGTGGCTTGATCAGAGAGATCGCTTATGACGTCTCTGTTGAAACAGGGTTGTACTTCTACAGCTCGTGAGAGATAGAGCTCCTTCGTTCGAGACTGATGGCATAAGCACAAGTCTCCTTGGACATATTCTGTATCGTACCTTTGACGTCTTGTCCCACTGTATATTGTCAGCGAGCATTCGACTACATGGCATCGTAGATGAGGCATACCTTCTTCAAAATCTTAGAGAAGGCAGTTTGGTTGACCTCCACAAATCGCTGGTTACTGTCAATTCTACTAGGTCAGTGCACTTGGGTTCGTGACAATCCTACCTGAAGCTTGTCGAGATCACTGTTGAACAGTCTGAAGCCCTCATCAAGCGTCCTATACACCGAAGAAAGCTTCGAAGCAGATGGCGCTCGTTGTTGCAAAGCTCGTTTCCTATCTAGCAGTGTGCGCAGACGCAGTTTCAGCTGTGGCGAATTAGTGACTCGGTAGATGAGAACGAAGGTCAGGTCACCTCTGCTTCTTTCTGCAAGTAGAAAGTGTTGACCTTCTCAAGCTCTCGTTCCTGCAAGTGTCAGTCACGCACTGAGCCTCCATCGGAACATTCTCACCAGTCGGAAGAAAAACGTCGCCTTATTCGCCTGTAACGATGCCTTCGAGTCAAGGGGTTCATCGAGGCTCAGTCCCGGGGCTTGAGCTTGGATGATCGGAGTTGCGCTGAGCTTCTTGATAAGCTAACAGGTATCAGCATCAGCCAGTGTAGGTTTGTGCCTGAAGAATGTGACCTTCTTCAGCGCCTTGTAGTCCACGAAGCTTGCTGCATATTCTGGAATGTCCAGTTGGCGCTTCTGAATGTGCTTGCCGAACTTCCTACAGAAGAAAGAAGTTAGGTGAGAACTTTTGGGCGGTTCGGCTGATCTAATTGACTAGAGCCAATGGACCGGTTTGCCACATACATCTTCTTGATATGCGGAACAGAACAGAGGAGGCTGCGATATCAATCCGCCGTTGTTTGCGTTTTTGATCTGGAAAGAGGGGCCTCGGGTTCGGATGAATCAACAACGACAAGATGTTGAGCTCGCGGGATCAGGGTCGTCCATGGTCTATCGTGCTGAGCGCATAAGCAGACAGTCGTATTATGATTTTCCCGTGGTTTGTGCTCGGACGAGTCTCTCAATTGTGGTCCAGAGTCGTTGTAGTCGAGTTTCGAGAATGCCGAGTCGAGAAACGCAGTCAGTCACAGGCTACCGCTATGAGCTCACGCATCTGCACAGAAGAATCTCCCACGCTGCAAGTAATCAATTTCTTCGCAGATCCAAGCGCAACACAACCTCTTCTCAAGGTCTCTTGAACACTCCTGCTATGACAACCAATCAAATCGGCACGTTTTCTTCGTCTTCATGACGGCTCGGGTACTACCGACATGACTTGCATCGCGGCTCAAACATCCCACGACTTGACTCGATTATCCTGTTGCCGCGGAAAGATGCCGCGGAATCTCTAGTCCAGACTACGACTTCAAGCCCACAAACGTTTCCGATGACAAAGCTGGTCTCGCAATGCTTCGGAAGCCAAACGCATTTTCCATGTGAGTCTCTGATACAAGGTTACAGTCCTCTTCTGTAAACCATCTTCATGTTGCAATCTCGATATTTTTACTTTACCGTCATCGTCACTGCTATTGCAATTGCACTCGCTTTCGTCTCTCCCTCCCTCCGCACAAGCGCAAAGCTCTGGAGGAGCACTGTAAAGACGACAACCACCAAAGGCATATCTTCTAGAAACGGCACTACTCCAACTACCATGGCGCGTACACCTGTCTATTTCTTGAGCCATGGTGGACCAAATATCATGTACGATACCAAGCATCCTGCATATGCAAAGCTCCAGGAGATCGGCAGGGAGATCACTCAGAAGGTCAAGCCTAAAGCCATAGTGGTGTTCTCGGCGCACTGGCAGGCTGACCCAAACACAATCGGGGTCAACACTGCCGAGATGACCCCCTTGATATACGAGTGCGTCTTACTACCGCTTCCCTATCGAAGGCAAACTAATCCAGGACAGCTACTACGGGTTTCCGGATCATTACTACAAGCATCAGTACCCAAACGTTGGCAACAAAGCGCTAGCTGAGACAGTACTGCAACGTCTGCGCAGTGCTGGCATCAAAGCTGAAGGGCTAAAGCGAGGTCTTGACCATGGTGTCTTTGCTCCTTTTACGGTAGCCTTCAATCCTGAAACCAATCCGTTGAGCGTGCCAATTGTGCAGGCAAGCCTGTTTGACAGCGATGATCCAGATCAACACTACAGGCTTGGTCAGGCAGTTGAAAGCCTCAGGGACGAGGGAGTCCAAATTATCGCCAGTGGTATGGCTGTCCACAACTTGCGAGACATGTTCGCAGCCATGAGCAGACCGACCCCAATGCCATATACCGTAAGCTTTGACAAAGCCATGAAGGAAGCCGTTGAGCAGAAGGCGAGTAGTACTGTCTTGGAGAACTACCACGAAAGGGACTGACAAATGGATAGCCCGAAGACAGACAAGCAGCGCTTGCAGAGCTTATGAAGAGACCAGACGCAAGACGTGCTCATCCGTCCTTCGAGCATCTCTTACCTATTCATATCGCTGCAGGAGCCGCCGGAAAGGACACTGGTGAACAATTCTGGACACTGCCACAGGGCAGTATGAGCTGGGCACAATTCCGCTTCGGCGAAGTGCAGGCTGCCTAATGTCTGCAACCGATGATAGTGTTGTCGTCGCGTTTATGCATTGTTTTTCGGGTATCTGTACATAGCGAGTCTTGATCTTTCTTTTTTACATGTTTGTCATGCAATCGCTCCTTCTAGCTTGGTGAAGTCGCCAATTCTGTGACCTTGCTTTCGATTGCCTTGTCGTCCAATCCTGATAAGCTCTCGACTCTCTCCTTTCCGAACTCTGTGATGTCGTCAGATCTGGAGAATTGGGTAGTTTCAGCCAGCCTTACCATAACGCGCCCAGACCTTAGGCTCAATGCCTTGTGCTTCCCGGATCAATATCGGCGTCGATGGATTGTGCTTCTTCATTGTGGGGTATGCTCGGACAAGAAATGACCTTGATACGGATCAGTCCAGCTCTGCCACTGCACTCGAGATATCTATGACTGACCTAACCGCTTGACTCTGCTGCGACGTCTGACAAAGGTGGAAGCGCAACTCCTTCAGCGCCTTGGCAAAGGCGTACTTTCCAGACGACATGATGGCCACGTATCCCTCTAAGATCTCGGTGTTGTGTTGTCCTGGAAAAGATGAAGTTCACCTGCAAAGAGTATCGGACCTCACCTCTTGGCACCACCGATTGCCGGACTTTGCTTCTTCTCCGCACTCAACCTCTCACCTTGACCAGTTCCAATCCCACAACACAACAATCTCCACTTCTCTGCTGTTGCATATCCGCTATCCGGACCCTTTCGACCGTATAGGCAGCATCAATGTCTCAGCGTCTAGGCCTCCGCGCCTTCCACACGATCCGGCAAAATGCCACCACCTCGACTGTGCGCCGGCAACCTTTCGCCGCCAGGACGACGCGGCACTACAGCGATGCTGCGGCACCGACGCAGAGCAAGCTGCAGCAGTTCTGGCACAGTCCTATTGGACCCAAGACGGTGCACTTCTGGGCGCCCATCATGAAGGTGAGTCCTGCACTACCACTGCAACAACCCCCACGTCCACAGAAGGAGATACAGGCACGTGAGAAGCTTTATGCACTCCTCACGGCTTCTCAAATCTCCAGTACATGTAGCAGCTAGACATTGGAGGACACGGAAGTATTGTCCGAGTACCCACTAACACTCACCAGTGGGGAGTCGTCCTAGCAGGCGCAGCCGATTTCTTGCGCCCAGCCAGCTCCCTCTCCATCTCCCAGAACGCGGCTCTCATGGCGACAGGCGCCATCTGGACGCGGTGGTGTTTCATCATCAAGCCGCAGAACTTGTTCCTGGCTTCGGTGAACTTCTTGCTGTTCTGTGTCGGCGCGACTCAGGTGTCGAGGGTGTTGATTTACAGGCAAAGTTTGGACAAGGAGTCTGTGGGTGATGAGATCAAGGATTTGGCCAAGGAGGAGGGTAAGAGCTTGGAGAAGGTGGCGCAGAAGGTGGAGGGGAAGGTCAAGTCTTGAGTCACGGGACGAGATGGAGCATGGGAGAGTAAGATAGGTGAGGGTAGAGGGTATAATCATGTAAATTGCCGCCCTTTCTACGAGCCGATCTATATAAACGCCGGTCGTCAATGTGTCCGCCAATAATGCTTGTTCTTGGTATGCGTGTAGCATGAGTTTACCTTGCCAGGTTCTGTGGAGCGGCAGTTGGTGGACCTTCAGGCGTTACATATGCCTTGGTCATGCCTCCGTCGACCACAAAATCTGCGCCGTTGACGAAGCTGGCCTCGTCACTGGCGAGGAAGAGTACCGCCTGCGCCTGCTCGATGGCTTCACCAAAACGACCGGTAGGGAAGTGGATTTCCCTGCGCTGGCGTTTTGCCTTGTCATCACCAAGCCAATCTTGGAGGAGCGGTGTGCTGCGAAAGGTCAGCAAACAAGCTCAAAGACGTGAAGTGAATCCTTACTTGAGAGGTGCTGGGCACAGTGAGTTGAACCTGAAGCCTTCTCGAGCATGCACGATTGCCAGCTCCCTGGTCATGGCCAGAACAGCACCTTTGCTAGCTGTATACGCGAGCTGAGGAGTAGCAGCTCCAACCAGCGCGACTACAGAGGCGGTGTTGATAATAGAACCCTTAGTCTTCTTGTGTTTGCGGAGAGATAGGACGGCATGCTTGCTGCCGAACCACACGCCCTTGACGTTGATGTTTTGTGTCAGATCCCAGATCTTTTCGGGAGTATCAATAGCATCTAGTATTGTCAGCATAATGTCAATAGTATGTTGCAGCTTAGAGCTTACCAGCGTCATCTGCATGCATGATTCCAGCATTGTTGAAGATGACATCAACGCCACCCCAGGAGTCGAGATGCTCGACCATGGCCGCAACATCCGACTCCTTGCTCACGTCGCAAGTCTTTGTCTCGATCTTGACGCTTACATTCGGTACGACTTCTTTCAACTTGGCGAGACCCTTGTCGAGTGCCGGTCCAGAAATATCAGCCATCAGGACATTGGCGCCCTCTCGTGCAAAGAGAATGCATGTCTCGAGTCCAATACCCCTGATATCGGTTAGTGTTCCGAGAAGCCAAAACGGCGAGCGTGATCATGAAGAGCATTGTATGAGTGAAAACGCAGCATCATGAATGGTCAATAATAATAAGAGAGTGCTATGACTGATTCGAACTCTGATCCGATGTGGCAAGTCGGTGAATCACTCACCCAGCAGCACCTGTAACGATGGCGTTTTTCCCAGCCAGACGTCCACTCGAAGTCATATTGATAGCTTAGGCTTAATTCGAGGTCTGGACGATGTTGATTAGAGACGATGGGACTGAGGAGTTAACAAGGAAAATTGTAAGGCTTGTCAAGGCTAAAAGAGCTTGTGGAATGATGATTCTGATCGTATCTCCGCCGGATATGTTTACTGGGTACAGCCTTCCGATAACGGCCATGTGTTTCCTATCTACTCGAAATGACATGATAACTCTTAGCTCCACAGAGACCTGATGCCGCAAATTTCGCTGGTCTCTGTAAAGGATCTCACACGTCAGTAATCCGAGTGTGCAAATGCTCGACAGAGCCAACGCGGCTCATTGTAATTGCGAGCATTATCGATGCTATATTTTGGGCTCGGGTCCTTCCGAATCTGCAGGTGACGTCGATCGCCTTTGCTTGACTCGCGATTTGTAGATAGCTTTCCCCAGGATTTGCAGGCTGAGAGCTGTCTGTCGCATGCTTCCTGTTTGTTACCTTATCTCTGTCCCGTCTGTTCCGCTCGTCTTTGGGCATTCTTGATTCCACATCAACAACCCACCGTACGAAACCAAAACCAAGACTAAAGGTGGGCACCATGACGATTACGGACGACCCGAAAACACTCGAGGTCGCGGATCTGCGTGATCTCCTTGCACGAGACACAAGCGTCAAAGTTGCAGGTTGCGATATCGATGGCGTCTTGCGTGGGAAGCTCATGTCCAAGAAGAAGTTTCTGTCGGTCGCCGAGGATGGGTTTGGTTTCTGCTCTGTCATATTTGGCTGGGATATGCATGATCAGACCTACTTTCGCGAACTCAAGATCTCAAATGCAGAGAATGGCTACAGGGATATCATAGCAAGAATCGACCTCAGTAGCTACCGGCGCATACCTTGGGAGGATAATGTTCCATTCTTTCTGGTCAGCTTTGACGATCCAGATGGTGGTAGCTTGAGGGCCTGTCCAAGAAGTGTTCTGGCAAGGGCTGCAGCGAAGCTCGATGAGGCAGGGATTTCAGCACTGGCGGGAGGTAAGTAGCCAGATGCGGTTCCAACACACATACTGACATATTGCAGCCGAGTACGAATTCTACCAGTTCCGAGCGCCAGCAAACCCAGATCTTCCTGATGCGGAGAGAAATTCCTCAGCTACCGCAGCCTACCTCCGAAACAATGCAGTCCACACACTCCCATCGTTGACTGAAGGCATGTTCGGATACAGCTTGACAAGACCAATACACAACCAGGACTACTACTATGGTATATTCGACGCTTGTCAAAAGTTTGGGTGTGAGATTGAGGGTTGGCATACCGAGTCTGGTCCAGGAGTATTCGAGGCTGCTCTGGAGTATGGGGAGATAAGAGCAATGGCAGACAAGGCATCCCTGTTTAAGCTTGTCGTCAAGTCTCTGGGCAGTAAATATGGTATCACACCGTGCTTCATGGCGAAACCACGGCAAGGTCTTCCTGGCAACTCTGGACATATGCATGTCTCCTTAGTTGGCAAGGATGGCGGAAACCTCTTCGCAAGAGAGTCACCGGACGATTCTGCCAAGTATCCAGACCTGAAGCATCTATCGGATATTGGCCGACATTTCCTCGCAGGCTTGTTGGAAGGTCTGCCAGACGTGATGCCCATAGTTGCTCCTACCGTCAATAGCTACAAGCGTCTGGTCGAGAACTTCTGGGCTCCAGTCACGGTCAGCTGGGGACTGGAGCATCGTGCAGCCAGTATACGTCTCATCGCACCTCCAACAGCGTCGCCGAAAGCGACGAGGTTCGAGATTCGAGTTGCTGGTGCGGATGCGAACCCATTCTTGGTCCTTGCTACTATCCTGGGGCTTGGATGGCGAGGAGTGGAGAAGAAATTAGAGGTCAAGCTACCACCTCTGGGCAAGGGTGAGGATGTCGGAGGCTCATCTGATAAGGGCGAGAGACTAGCAAAAAGTCTGAAAGAAGCTACGCAGCGGTTTGCTAGGAAGGAAAGTGTCGCCAGAGAAGTATTTGGTGATGATTTTGTCGACCATTTTGCTGGCACGAGAGAGCATGAAGTACGATTATGGGACGAAGCAGTTACTGATTGGTGAGTGCACTTTATTGTACGGCTCGAGGAATCGTTTTACTGACGTCTTTGCAGGGAAGTCAAGCGATACATTGAGACGGTCTGATTGCCATAGCATGGCGTTCCGGGTAGCGGCATTGATAGCGCTGGTTCATTCAATCATGCACCAAACAGGCCTCGGCGAAACTGTAGTGATAGCCACTGTAGAGCATATCCTGGGTGAGATTGATGACTTGAGCTATGTGCCGGTCTACTACCTTTGCCTGGTCGACTGATGCAAGTCTACTTCGGAATGAGTCGTGGACACAGTCGCCTGCCCCTCATCTGGCAGATCGGAGCTTTTTCTGCATGACATCAGCTACCCCACATCGACTGCTTTCCACCACCATCATGTTGTGATCTATGCCCGAATTGCCTTTCAATGGTCGAGCTTCTGGTCACGGTGAGATGCTCATGTAAGCCATTATGCGCGTCCTGAATCTATCTGTAATTTCTCGCCAAATTTTTTCCACCCGTATTTCAGTTGCTCGTTCAATTGCTTCCGTACTGCAGCTTCAAACCAAACCAGCAGCTATCTTTCCCACCAAATCAACACGAGTTCAATTCTCGACCACAGCCATCACATCCAGAAACATGGCTCAATCTCACGCTTGCTGTACCGTACCTCCGGTTGTATCTGAGGGCTATGAAGGCAAGGGCGAATACACTACGTTCGCCGGCCTAAAGACCTATGCAACTGGCGCTAGCGGTGCAAAGACCGGCATCCTCGTCGTCTACGACATTTTTGGCTACTTTCCGCAGACGATCCAGGGAGCCGATATCCTCGCGACCGGTGACAGGGAGCGTCAATATCAGGTGTTCATGCCAGGTTGATCTCCCTGCATTCCAAGTTAAGAATGCCTCTGACCTGGCTAGATTTCTTTGAGGGCAAGCCAGTGCCAGTCGACTACTACCCACCAGACAACGTATGACACTCATTTTGATCGGAGATACGCTCTCACTAACTCCCCTCACAGGAGGAGAAGCAAAAGTTCGTCGGCAACTTCTTCCAAACCACCGCCGCCCCACCCAAGACACTCGAACGCATCCCCAAGATCCTCAAAGACATCCAGAGCAAGAACTCCAGTATCACGCAATGGGCCATTGTCGGCTTCTGTTGGGGTGGCAAGATCGTCAACCTCTCTTCGCAAAAGGACACTCTCTTCAAGGCCGGGGCCGCCGTGCACCCAGCCATGGTCGACGCCAACGATGCACCAGGCGTATCGATCCCTTACATCATGCTGCCATCCAAGGGAGAGGACAAGGGTGACGTCGAGAAGTGGCAGCAGGGTATCAAGGTGAAGCATCAGGTTGAGTGGTTCCCCGATCAGGAGCATGGGTTCATGGCTGCCAGGTGAGTTGCATTGACGTGGTGAGAGACCAGCTGCTGATGACGGACAGGGGTGACCTGAAGGATCCAAAGGTCAAGAAGGAGTATGAGCGTGGCTATGGCTTGTTACTCAACTTCTTCCACGAGAACATTTCTGCGTAAGTTCCCGGATCGCTGGAGCGAAGGGCGCACAAGCACCGTGGTAAGCTCGATCCCACAAAATGCCTATCTTGCTATGACATTACCCCAGAGTATGTAGAACCCATGACTGACAGCTCATAGCCCTGCCTCAAAGATCTGAAACGGCAGCAAGGAAGAGATGGGATAAACATGGCCCGCGATAGTAGTACATAGGCTACCAGAACGAAGACTTTCAAATCTACCATCTCACAACCATAAGCAAGTATGAGCTCATTCTGCCTTTCCTCAGTGGCGCACTGTGCAAATCTGGCCGAGTTTGTATTTGCTCAATCACCCGTAGACTACAGCTTAGCCTTGCCCTCATTCTTCATCATCGCCTCCGCCACCATCCGTCTCTGCACCTTGCCCGTCGCGGTCTTGGGCATGACTTTCGTCACCCACACCCTCTTCGGCACTTTAAACTTGGCCACTCTCTCCGTCATCCAGCTCTTCAATTCCTTCTCCTCCAACCTCTTCTCATCCCGCAACACCACCGCCACGCCGATATCCTGGCCGTACATCTCGTCCTCGATCGCAAAACTCACCGCCTCAGCGACAGCAGGGTGCTGGCTCAGGATATTATCCAGCTCGATGGGACTGATCTTCTCTCCGCCCTTGTTGATCAACTCCTTGATGCGGCCCGTGATGTAGACGTAACCGTCTGCGTCTTTCTTGCCCTGGTCGCCTGTGCGGAAGAACTTTTGTTCCGTGAAGGAGGACGCGTTAGCGGAAGGGTTGTTGAGGTAACCCTTTGTCACGTTGGGACCGCGTATGCAGATCTCCCCTTCTTTGCCCTGGGTCAGTTCAGTGCCGGATGCATCGAGGATGCGAACGTCGACGCCTTGGCCGATGCCCACAGAGCCGGGCTTGTGTGGGCCCACCGAGGGGAGAGGGTTGGAGGTCATTTGGTGGGCGGCTTCGGTCATGGCGTAGGCTTCGAGGACAGGGGTGGAGAATGTCTTTTCGAGGTCGTGCAGGGTTTTGGGGGCGAGAGGGGACGAGCAGGATCGGATGAAGCGGATCGAGGGGATGGGGGAGGGAAGAGGGGATTTGAGTAGGATTTGGTGAATGGTGGGGACTGCGGTGTACCAGTTTGCGCGGTGGAGGGTGAAGTCGTGCCAGAAATCTGAGGCGGAGAACTTCGGTGGCACGATGACCGAGCCACCTGAGTGGAGAGGGGCGAGGAAGCCGGCAAGCAGGCCGTGGACGTGGAAGAGAGGCATGACGAGCATAGTGCGATCGGCGGGAGTCAGGAGGTAAGTCTGTTTGACATTGGTCATGGTTGTGGTGAGATTGCGGTGCGAGAGAGGGACAGCCTGGATGTGGTCAGAGAGTGCTAGGGAAAGAAAGCAAAAGAGCATACCTTTGGTCGTCCTGTGGTGCCACTGGTGTGTAGGACGAGGGCGGTGTCATCTGGCTGTGCTGTCTCGACCGGTTTGTTGCCTTGACCCTTAAGCTTGCCGAGATCCTTGACATCAAGAACAACCTCCTGGCCATTCCAATAGCATTCAGCTACAGCCGCGTTATACTTTGTTGCGGCCTTTACTGCAGGACCATTGGCTTGTCCCTGAGGGATGAGAACCAGATGTGATTTCAGATCGTCAATGTAGAACTCGAACTCGGACTGCTTGTAGGCTGGATTGAGTGGTGCTGCAATCGCGCGTTGCCATGCTGCAGCTAGAAAGGCGACTATGAAAGGATAGGAGTTGGGAACTGCTATGGATACGGCTGCTCCAGGGGTAATTCCAAGATCAGCCAGTTTCTTTTGGAACTTTGAGATATCTGCATTGAGCCGTGAGAACGAAATCTCCAATGGGTTTTTGCCTGGAATGATGACCGCAGTCGTATTCGAATTCCGAGGAAACGATGTCGCTAGAGTTGCCATTATTGCCCAAGATTTGTTGATAGAGTAGCGGGCGATATCGGATTGACAAAAAGACTCAGGAGATGCGGCGAGGCTCTATTTCTATCCAAATACAAGACAAGTCTATAACGATCTATGAGAAGAATCGAAGCTGCAAGATGAACGAAACCTGGTACAAACGATAATTACTCGGCCAGGATAGAGATGCTGATGTAGTGAATGAAATAAAAATGGTACAAGGAGACCAGGCTGATCTGCGAACGGCTTCGAAATGCCAAGGCCGAGGCAGGACTCCACACTTTAACAACCCTTGTAACCTCGAAGCTCAAGCTCCGAGTATTTTCGTCAATTCATGTGAACGCGCATACATCGACACGTCTCCTCACTGCTTGGCTGCACGTCAGGGCTGTGACCATCGCCGTCACAGATTTCTCGGTGTACAGCGAGCCTGCACGATGCCGTCACTTTACGCCAATCTGCTCGACCCCAAAATCAAGGATGCTGCCACGATATCTGGTGAACCGGTGAAGTACGAGTTCAAGAAGCCAGAGGAACCACAGGAAGAGAAGAAGAAGCAAGACGGTAGCTAAATACCCGACTATGTGCTCATAAGAATGGCAAAACTCACTTGAACCTTTTCACCATTAGCCGCACTACGCTTTCAGCCTGTGAAACGACCAGCGATTACTCAAAAGCAGAAACCTCGTCCATCTGCTGCGTCTGGATTCGCCAACGCGAAATCGCCCGATAATGTCGATGCCGTCAAGAAGGTACCTACGCAAGGAGGATCAGATAGCGCACCCAAAGTCACACTGGATCAATTCTTGACCAAGGATGATGACGATGGAGGGGACCCTTTTGCAGCAGAGTACAACCGTCGCATGGACGAAGCGCGAAGAGCACAAAGAGTGCGCGGTGGAAAGAAGAAGAAAAAGAAGCACGGGGCTGGCGATTCAAACAGGGTGGACTGGGATGCCATCTACGACCCTGCGAAGCCGACTCGACTGGATCTGTACAAGGGTAGCGATGAGCAATCACAAGCCATTCATGACTGGAAGATGAGACTGCATGCACACACGCTGAAGGATAGGCCACGCAAGGATCTCTCCAGCGACGAAGAGGAAGGTCAAACACGAAGGCCAAGACGTATGGCTTCACTAGTTTCAGACCCGAGTATTGTGCTGACAATACTCAGAAGCGTTTGCCCCTCCAGCAATGTTCGCACCGCCTCCCTCGTACGACGACACTTCCAGCAATGGTGCGCCGCCTCCACCTCCGTCGCTTCCGAAGGACCCAGAGCCGTACGTACCTCCTACCCCTGCAGCCACTGTGCCGGACGATGTCTCCGGCGAGGATGCATATATGCGTCGCCTCCGCTTGAGCGGCATGTTGCCACCCTCCGCCAGTCCGCCCGCGCCACTTCTCCCTGCCAAGTCAAATGTAAGTTCAAACCCTCCACAACATCAAGCCGCTACCCCGCCGCCCCCGCCACCACCGTCCGTCCAGCCGCCGTTGCCTGCCGCACCTAGCATGCCCCTGTCGCAAGCCGCCCCCGCACCAGGCACAGTCGCCGCTCCACCACCACCTCGACCGCCTCCGAGCACATCAAGCACTATGTCTGCCGCACCGGTTATGTACGCTGCCCCACCCCAGCTATTCGCTCCTCCCCAAAACGCCGCCGCACAGCCAGAATCACCTCTCAACGACCCATCCGAAGCTCTGGAAGACGACGAACGCCGCTCCTCCCGACCCGGCCAGAAAGGATTCGCCAAACGTCTCCTGCAAAAGTACGGCTGGCAAGAAGGCCAAGGCCTTGGTGCCTCCGGGGACGGTATCACCACTATCCTCCGTCACCAGCCCGAGAAGCGCAAGAAACGGCCTGATGCAGAGGGAGGGGGCTTTGTCGGCCCTGCAGGCGGCGTGGCGCGTATCGTGGGCGGGAAGCGGCAGAAGACCTCTGCGGATGACGACGAGAGCGCCGCATGGTCCACCGTTGCAGTATTCAAGGGTATGTTGCGCAACATCGACGTGCAGAGGGAGATGGCGGAGGGAGACCTGATGCAGTCTATGGGTGAGAAGATGGGGGAGTATGGCGTTGTGGAGAGGTTGTTCCTGCATGATGGAGGAGAGGAGGAGGGGACGAGAGTGTACGTCAAGTTTACAAGCGCATTGAGTGCCTATCGGGTAAGTACCCCCTTCTATCCTTTCCGCTTGTCCAGGAGCGGTAGCAGTTTCTTGAGCTAGGGCGTTGTGTGTGTATGAGGGCTAATGGGGACAGGTCATCCAAGCGAGCAGCGGCAAGGACTTTGTTGGTAACGGCCGGACAGTCGAGTCCAGCTTCTTTGACGCGGAAAAGTTCGAGGAAGGTGTCTACGACTGAAGGCCGCAAAGCACTGGGATGAGAACGGCAAAGGCCGAGCAGAGTGGTCCGGCATGCGGGGATGGAATGATCAAGGACAGCACGAGACGAACATGCCACGACCTAGCACAGCTGGCATCACGAATGACAAGATACCCCGAAATGGAAAAAAAGTATCAGAAAAAAAAATTAAAATCCATTCCCCTAAACCATCGCCAGAGGGTATCTAACATACAATCTTGATTCGATCCGTGCCCGGCGCCAAATGACTTCTGGGCATTACCCTCTCCCTCGAAATCTGATGCCATGGTTGATTCCCACTTTTGGTGACCTTGACTCCCGCTTAAGCTTGCAGTTGCGTACTTCACGTGCTTCATCTCCTACCACAGAGTACCTGGTGATACTTCCTATGCAGCTCTCGGACTTGCCTTCCTGCCGTTCATGCCAGACGCGTCCAATGAAGAGTGTCCGAGATGTGGTTGATGGAACCGCATCGTCTCACTGATGGGCGGCGGAGGCTTGGCTGGAAGTGAGGGAGCAGCAAACTTGGCAATGCTGCTCTCCTTTGGCGGTCCGGTATTTTTCGGCGAAGGTGTAGCCTTATCTTTAATCCCATTCTGACCTGCGTTCGGTTGAGGACCATTTGACGTATAGACTGGTTGAGGTAAAGGATGCGTCAGTGTTTGCGGATTTGGCTGAACCAAGGTGTGGTGCTGCAGTGTACCATTTGTATTCGACTGGGAGGAGTGCTGACGCTGGAGGTGCTGTGGAGTCGAGTGGGCAGCGCTTGCATGAGACATGGCTGGAGAGTATGGAGCCATGTAGGGTGGTCGATAAGGGGATGTGTTCTGAGTCGGCACGAAAGCTTGGCTTTGCGGATTGAAATATTGTCTGTTGAAGCTCCCTGGCAAGGGGTGATGAGGATTTTGACGCTTTCCACCACCATTTCCGTGAGCAGGAAGCATCCCATAGGCATACGGCTGACCGCTTTGGTACGTCTGGCTGTTCTGGTACGTCTGGCTGTTCTGGTACGGTTGTGCTGGGAAAGGACCAGAGTATGACTCTGAGTAGTTTTGTGGCATTGCCGGATAGACCGGGTAGGCCTGCATCTGACTGGGCGAGCCATAATGCGGTGCAGCAGCTTGTCCCATAGGGCTAGTGTAGCCGGGCATCATGTTAGGCTGCTGGATAGACATACCCTGCATCTGATTCGCCAGATAGTAGCCACCATACGGATCCTGAGACCAGGCTTGGGGTGCTTGAGGTATTTCTGGATAGTACTGTTGAGGGGCCCAATGTTGTTGAGCCGGGTTTGCATCCAGGTGGGGACCGTAACCATTGCCATATTTTGGCTGTCCCGTGCCCATATATTGCGAGTGTTGACCGTGTTGCATGGGCATGTTCTCTGCTTGCTGGTATCCTTGGCCTTTCGGGATCTGCGCGACACTTCCAGGGGCGTACATACTAAATGCAGCTCTGCCTTCGAAGCCGTCTTCACTGTCGGATCGCTGCTTTCTGTTCTTCTTCTTCCCGATGACGGAATTAGAAGCAGATTCGTCCTTGTCTTTGGGCAAGATTAATGCCGCTCCTTCCTCTACTGGCTTGGCGGCGCCCAGAATCCTCAAGCGGGCAGCCTCGTAGCGTGCCTCACGTTCCTCACGAGTCGCTGGGAACTTGTTCTTACCCACATCCGAACCACTATCTCCATCTGCAATCCCTTCACGCGAGCTTGGTCTTGTTCCGTTTTCGCTTCGTCGCAGGATCTTCATCTGTGGCATCGGTGGTGGTGGGGTGCTGGCAGCTGTCGATGGGTTGGTGATGTCGGATAGGCGTGGCGGGCTAAATGCATCAGTACGTAGTCCGGATCGTCTGTTTGTATACTCACATTCGACAATTGGGAGTCTTCCATAATCGGACGGTTGCAAGGGACGAGTCCATGGTATGTCCGAGGAGGTAATAGTCTGCCATCTTATGCGCAAGCATTCTGTAAAACGAGTTACATTGTGGAAGATCAAACATTTGCGCGCTGTAGAAATGTCAGTCGAAAGTCTCGTGCTTACTATACTGGAGGAACCACTCACGAAGGATCTTTGACAAAGTCGGTGATATCCTGCTCTAGCTTAAGAACCCAGACGCGGTCTCGTACACTACTTAGAGCCTCTAGCAGCTTTTCATCCGGCGGGAAATTCAGGGCATTGGGGTCTCCAGTGAGGGTCGAAGGTACGCCATTCAGAGCGTTTGGCATGGCCATCGGTGACGGAGCATAAAGAATCCCAGGATGTGGCACGCTCGTTGAGCTGATACGGGCCATGACTGGAGGTTGTCTCGAAGGAGGACCCATTATGGAGATTTCTCTCAATTGCTCGCTGAAAGCTCGAGCGCCTGAATCTGATCCGATTCGAGACGACGGCTGCGTTGAGCCACGTCCGTCTTCCTCTTCGCCTGCCTGTACGCTGGCACTATCATCCGGTCGTAAGGATTCCTTCTCGTCCAACGGAAAAGTAGTGCCGGAAGTTGTGCTTTTGGCATCAAAGCTTATGGACGACGGTGGTGGTCTCATGGACGAGATCTTTTCCACGTTCTCCTCAGATACTGGCGCAGCGCCGATAGGCTTGTCTCCTGCAGTATTTGCGGCGTCAATGGTTATAGGCGCTTGTGCTGCGGTGAAGCTGCTGGCGAGTGTGGACTTCGATTGTCGTGGGGTATATTTGTCCACATCCGGTCCATTCTCCACTGGCTCAAGAGATATGCTAGCATCATCGCCCTTTGGCGGTTCTGCCACTTCCGGAGATGAAGGGAGGTGTGGTTGTGGTGGTGGGACCGCGCTACCACGCGCGATTACTGGCGGTTTGATATTTCCTGAGGCTGCAACCTGAGACATGTCAACACAATCCGCCGGACGAATTGCTTCCTGACGAACCTTTGCAAATGTGAGCTTCGGTTTCGCAGCGTCGGCAGACATTATTGCCGGTTTTCGTTACGATTTTGGTGTCGATCAAGAGAGAATGTCGTACAAAACAGTGTGCGCTGACCGGTCCCAATCGAAGAAATAGTCAAGTGGTCGAAAAGAGTGAAGATATCAAGAGACCGGTCGCTCAAGGAGAAGTGAAGATGGTTGTGAGAAAGCGCCAGGCATGGTGCATGATGATCAGCTCTCTTCTCTTGCGCCTTGCTCTTTGTGACACTGTGTGAATGCCTGAAATCCCGACGATGACTAGCCGATCAATGGTAGGTCAGAGTTCTTTCGATTCGGAGTCGAGCACAGATATGGAGCAATGCGTCCAGTATCCAGTCCAGAAAAACAGCTGGCAGAATCCCAACTTGCGATCACTCGGAGAAGAGAGATAGATTATGCGTGGAAGACAGTCAAGGACCTGAAGTTGCGAAAAAGACGCCAAGTACGGCTCCTTCCTTTTGTTCCGTCAAGCTTTCCTCACGTGCAACCCGGACGTTCTTGGTTTCTGCTCATGCTGTTGGATTTTGTGGTCTACTAAATTATGTAAAATACTGTGCAATGGCACATCCTAGCCTGTGGCAGTGGCTCCCTTCGCCCGGCGCCATGCCTAATCCGTTTGCAAGTCCACTCGCGAAGTCTTCACTTTTCTGCTTGATCACTGTCCTCTCTTTAGATGTGCCTTCCTTAAGACTTCCAAATGCTCCCGCACACTAGCTCCCCTCCTTTCGTGCCAGTAACCGCCCTCCATCATCTTGTCTACACACCATAAGGCTGAATCGAATTCGTGAACGCGTTTATAAGCATAGAGCATGGAAAGCCAGTGCCTACCGTCCAACTCATGCTCATTGCTTTGCATTTGCTCGAGCACACGTTCGGCGTACCGGATATGATCATTATCGGGCGCTGCATGTTGGCAGAGGGCACGATGAAGAATACTGAGGGTCGTCCGCGTTGGTGGTGAGAAGCCGGTAGGTTGCCCTACGATGTGACCATCTCTTGCCACCTGGATGGCCGGCGGTGAAGACGTGTCAGTGCTCGCATCTGCCAGCTCCATGATCGAGTCGCCAAGCATGTCAGACTCGCTAGGAATAGCCATTTTGGGTGCCGCCTCCAAGGGCTTGAAGACTTCCCGAGCATCATGCTCCATGTTGCTGACAATCTCCGCGACCCACTTGAGACCAGCTTTGTGAGCAGCGAACCAAGCAATAAAAGCATTGCTAACGTAGTCGGTCTGCAAAAGCTCGGTGAATGGCTCATGACCCGCCAAGGCAAGATGTCGGATCAGACGATAACGGTGCAGGACTCCATGAAGATTTGGATGCCCATGTGACAGCCACGCTTGAATGACAATGCTCAGAGGCGGCGCTTCGGCCGACAGGACCCTTGAAGATTTCGCGGGAGCCTGCTCTGTAACCAACCCTAACGTCCGCAGTGGTGTTGTGTCGAATAGCTGTGCGTACGATTCTGATATGAGCTGAAACGTGTCTTGCCGGTCGACCTTCTTGTGATGCCGATACAGAGCATCCAGCGCCTCGCTCGCGACAACCGGAGAAGTCAATAGTACCCCCTTCTGCAAAGCCTTTTCAATTACGGACGCCAAACGTTGACCATCCTCTGGAACCAATTTACAGGCCTGCACCAGCGCAGCAAAGAGGTATTTGTCAGGCTCTAATTTGTTCTCCGACAGCATGTTGTAGACATTGAAAGCCGCACTGGCATCTCCCATTCGCATCGAGTTGCGAAGGATCATTGTGCAGAGCCGGACATTCAGATTGATGCCAGAGCGTACCAGATGGGTGATCACCTCAATACATAGCTGATGCCCATCTGTCCGATTCTCGGCTTGACGCATGATCGAAAAGCATGCCTTGCGGACAAGATCATGGTTACAAGAAGGAGTCCGACCAATTTTCCCAAGCTGCTCGATCGCTACCTCCAATGTGCTGTCATTGCTTGCCAGCTTCTGGATCGCATGCAGACGAGTGTTGAGAGTAATAATATGCTCGGCGGTCTCAAAATTTTTCAGGATCTGTGCAAGAGTTGAGACATCAGAAGACTTGAAGAGCCAAGCCAAGTAGGCACCTTCAATGTGCAATTGATCGTGCTTTGGACGTCTCGAGACGCGTGCGATGGTTTTGCCGATTTCCAGCTTCAATTCTTGGTTGTCAAGATGAGGATTGCTTGTCGCTCGTAGAATCAAGTATTCCAGTGCTTGCCCGACCATATACTGTGGAGGCAATGGTCTGACATGCGATCTAACGAGAAAGGAGAATGCCTGGTCAGGCGAGTGCTGCAGAACCCAAAGTAGTGATTCTTCCCATACTCGATGACGACGTTCAAAAAAAAATCCTAGCTCGGCTTGGATGTCTTTAGCATTCTTCTCTCCACTTATAACACTCCGTGCCCATTGGGGCGCGGCAGGATCAAGCTCGCCAGGTTCTCGTAAACGCCGAGCATGTGGCCCCATGAAATACGGCCTCTTCATCTTAGCCATCCATTGCATCCATTTCGTTGAGTAGTCACCGAGTATATAGTCGTAGTTGAAAATCCTCGCAGTGGACATGGTACGATTTAGCCTCAACCATCGTCGGCCCAAACTGACCATAAATGTGTGCTCGCCGACAGTCACATCTCGCAGGTAATGGCTCTGCCGCCTTGTCTTCTTCCTGGCTTTGAGTGCATTGATAGCATCCACCGATTTACTGTTCTTCTTGCCGCTAACGAATCTCAGATGCAGGCGCTGTCTTCGTGATTCGGGATTGTCGACACGAACGAACATATTCCTCCGGAAGGGCCGTCTTCGCTTCTGTTCGAGAGCAGCCCCTCGGTTCACTGGCTCTTCTTGAAATGACGCGTCCGCAGCGGTGCGTTCGAGCTGCGGATCAGCATCCTGCTGGTTGATACCGAGTATAGCCTCATACCAGTCGTCGGCACGATTTTGACCTTTGGGCTCTACGTCGCCTGGTGACCTGGACTTCTCCACGGTCTCTGGTGCCTTGCTTGGGCCCCTCCCATCACCGTAGACCTTGAAGATCTTGGGACCATGCTGGACATCGTCTTGTTCCTTCTCCTTGCGCCATGCATATGTCGTTATCGACGGTTTCGTCCTGTCCTTGATTGCTCGGGTCGTCCGAAACTTTCTCTCGGTTCGTCTGTCTGCGCTCCTATGGGGCTGTATATCAACCAGCGATTTACTTGCAACATATTTCGCTGAATCATTCTGATCACCATCCTCGTCTCGCCTGACCTCTATGCTCGCTTTCCTGCTTCCTGAGAACTCGGGCCAAGGTCGAAACACTCTCGGAGCTAGCCAGGGTAGTATTGGTCGTGCAGGGTCATCGATGAGGCATTGGATCTGTCGACGCCATCTTGTCATACGAATAGCTTCCAAAGACGCTCGTCACATGTTTTGACATGTGATCTGAATTTTATAAGGTGATGCGGAGACGCGTGAAGCTGTCGGTCCCATAGAAATAATTTTACCTGGCCCGTGCTCATCTCCGACAAAGTCCGCATCAGGTACTCTTCACTTGCTCACACGTGCGACCCCCATACAAACCCTGGACAATTCACCTGCTATCTGTGCTTGGTACACCACTAGACTGCTGCTGTACGGACTATTTTATCCCCAATCGCGGTTTTCTCATACGAGTAATCGCAATAATGTCCACCACCGCCCTCTCCGCCGCCTCATCAGACCGCAAAGCGCGCCTCGCCCAACTCAAATCGCTCAAACGCAAAGACCCGCCCTCGGACACACCTCCAGACCCCAGTGATGATGATGCTCCTACCTCCCCTCGCCCGGCAAAGTCCCCCCGCACCTCTCCCCCCCCGAGCAACACCCACCTCAGCGGGCGAAACTACGACCCCCTCACCCGCGGGCCCAAACTCGGGTTCGAAACCGCACCCACGTCGGACGTGACCACCCTCGAAGCCCGCGCCCACGCTCTCTCGTCAGAGGCGAAGGCGGCGCAACAAGCGGAGAAGCAAGCGCAACTGGAAGGCTCAGAGGCCCCGCTTGACCTGTTCAAGTTGCAGCCCAAGAAACCGAATTGGGATCTGAAGAGGGAGCTGGAGAGGAGGATGCAGCCGCTCGAAGTGCGGACGGAGAACGCGATCGCGAGGTTGGTGCGGGAGAGGGTGGAGGGGCAGAAGAGGGCTGCGAAGGAGGCGCAGGGAAAGACGAATGGGGCGGGGAAGAAGGTAGGGGAGGTCGATGGGGCGGAGGAGGTGGGAATGGAGGGAAGTACATTGGTGGAGGCGACGAAGGAGAGGGAGAGGGAGGATGAGGAGGAAAGTAGAAGGGAGAGAGAGATGGAGGAGGAGTTGGAGGCGCCTTGAAGCGGTGTTTGAGCTTGGACTGGACTACATGTGTCGTTGGACTCCATATGTCGATCTTGCCGCTATCGTTGGCAGTAACTGCTCAAGGTCCCGTCAAGAGGTCCAAAGACGCCCTTTGACGTTCACGAATGAAGATGGAGGAATTGTATGACAAAAGACAGTCCTACAGCCGTCCTCCTGGACTTAACCTCGCCGTATGCGCATACATCTTCGCACAGAGGACACAGCGAGGAGAATGAGGAAATAGAAAGCCACGATCCACATCAAGTAAGATTCTTAACATTACTCCAACCTATCCAAACGCCGAAAGCTCGCATCTGGGGTATCTTTGAGCACTAACATGCCTGTTAAAAACAGCAGACAAATTTTCTTTTGTTGCGCGGGCCTTCTCCAT
This sequence comes from Elsinoe necatrix, assembly GCA_033846785.1. Classification (NCBI taxonomy): domain Eukaryota; kingdom Fungi; phylum Ascomycota; class Dothideomycetes; order Myriangiales; family Elsinoaceae; genus Elsinoe; species Elsinoe necatrix. Next base: position 157,414 of record JANZYI010000015.1, on the reverse strand, counting down.
TCTCATGAATCGTAGCCTCGCGGCCCGTATGTACTTCCCTCCACCTTCCTCCTGCCCTACCCATCCTCCCAATCCTTCGAAGGCTCTCCTTTCTTCTCCTCCTGCTGACGTCGCGCCATATTCCTCCCCATTCCTATCTACTCTCCCCACGATCCGTTCATGTCACTGTCCAAGCCACCAAACCTCCACTCCCGACTGCGACCACGCACAATACCACCCCGGCCATAGCCCACACCCAACCCCTGAGATGCTCCCCACTGCGATAAAGACTCACGGTCCCCACGACAGCAAAACACAAACTCACCGCCACAGCGAACAAAACCCCGGCGTCCACCTCGGTACTCAACTTCTTCTTCCCCGTCGCAGCCAACACGAACGCAACCAACAGTATGCTCATGGAAGCAGCGAAACACGTCCCACTGAACCTCGGCACCGACGCCAGCGCGCGCTGGGCGGCAGTCTGCTCTTCCACTCCCAGCCCGACGGGGCCATAGATGCGGGAGATGCGGTAATTCATGACCTCTTCGTCGTCCGAGGACTCGTAGTCGACTTCTCCCTCGCCTTGGGATGAGAGATTGGGGGAGTACAGCAGGGGTTCCGTCTCCGGGTTCTTCTCCTGCGTGACGAAGAGGGAGCGCATGTTGCCCCAGAGGCGGTCGAAGATGGTCTTTTCGTTTGGGTCGAGGTAGATGACGTAGGCGTCGTCGTCGTCAGTCGCGTCGGGGTCGTCGTATTCGGAGTAATAGCGTTGGTTGACGAGTTTCGAGCTTCGAGCTGGGGCGTAGGAGTTCTTGCGGGATTTCGTGAGCGTTTTGTGAGGACCGTCGAAGACGGGTGATGTTCGGGCTTTTTCGCGGGACTGTTGTGGTTTGAGAGTCGGACGAGGGTCGGATGATTGGCCACCTGCTTCGGAAGATGTTGCGGTCGACATTTGAGGTGTGGTAGATTGCGAACCAAATTCTTGACTGGCTTTGTGTAGTGATGCGGTCGCTGGCTGTGGTACCTTGCGCAGGTCTTGGGCAAGGAGTGGAAGCCAGAATGGCGGACTGATGTCGCTGGGTTGGGTCGCTTGCCACACAGCATGATGTTCCATCGAGAATCCCGGGACGCGCTCGACCTGATATTGAGTCAGCGTGGACGCATTTCCATAGTGGAAGAGTACTTACTAGGTGACTGCTGTCAAGGATCTTTGACAGGTCTACCGGTTGAGCACCCTCCTGACGAACACGAAGGACCGCATGGGGGAATGTTGCCGTCGATCCTCCATCCACTTCTGATATTGCGCCTGCCTGAAAGTGTATGCTATGGTCGAGAGTCGCCAGGAGCACACCCGTAGTATTGGCAGACACATTGAAGAAGCGTGCACGTTGCGAGGAGACAGTAGTGATGGGTCGTACATCTGCATGCAACTTGAGCCATTCCTGCAGATGCTCGACTGAGTCGGAAGATGTTGAAGCAGAACCTTCAAATGGGAAATGCTGTATCGCTGCTTTCTGTGGTGGCAGACGACCTTTGCGATCCACCAATGGCTCAGTGAATTTCCGCTTCACCGCACAGCTCTCAAGGCGAGTGGTACTTCCCTGGCCATCTCTTTTCCAGGCAAGGAGTGCCACGTCGTCCTCTGTATTGCAGCGAGCATGCAGAGCAGCTTTTTGCAGCGGCGCATCGCGTTGCACCTCGACCTCGCTGATAGTCTCCGAGCCGAGTTGCGACAGAAATCGCTGGGGCTCATCCGCGATTATATCAAAAGTGTCTGCGAGGAGGAAAGAAGCTTGGGTCAAGCTTGGCGAATTCTGGCCGGATGTCGCAGACGAGACAGAGGGCTGTCGGCAGCACGCGTTGAACGATCTTGTGTATTGTGAAAGCAGCACTTGCAGCTCCACGATGTTCTCCGGGTGCACCCAATATACTGCGTTCTTGCCCTGCTGTCCCAGCTCAAGAGTGGCAATCAGGTGATCAAAGTCAACACGCTTGCCACTGTCAAGGACTAGTCGTACGCCTGTGAATTGCGCCGCTGCTGCCGATGCACGATCTGGCCATGTTCGATTTGGTGTATTCGGCCGTGCTTGTTTCTTGTTCTGACTCTGCTCATATAATGATCGCACGTTGTGCAGTAACTCTTCATACCGGTCCAGGAATGGGTTTAGATCAGTGGTGGTGAAGGTCGACCGTCTTTGCTTGACCTCCTCGTCGAAGCGATAGCCTAACTCGGAAGACCCAGTCCATTTCTTGTATTTCTTGATCAGCTTCCGGAAAGCTTCTTGCTGGACCCCGATGAACCGAGACAGTGCTTGAATCTCCTCTCCGACTCTGTGCATGCTCGGTCAGTCGAGTTCAACCGATTCCACTAAGGGCACCTTACCGGAGTATATCGGATTCTATCCTTCCATATCTTTCGAGTCGCTTCACAGAGATCCTTCCCGGCGGGAGGTCTCCTGCCCGTCCGCCGATTCGTGAAATCTGCTGCTCAAGGTGTGCTATCCAATATTAGTCTGGATTCGCGCCGACCACTAGACCTCCATACCAAGCCTGCTTTGGATCTCTCCAACCTTGCTTCTTACAAACCATGTTATCCGCTCGTCCTGCTCTTTCAGGATTGAGAAAAGCTTGTTCTCAAAGTCAATCGCGTTCGTGTCCGTAGATCCGGGTATGGTGACAGCTTTGCCTTTACCAGGGCTGGTGTTGATTTTTATAAAGTGTTTGATATCTTGGTAGTCGACGTTGTCTGCGAGTGTGGGTCAACATGCATACATTCCATGTGGAGCCGCAACCTCGGGCTGGGACGATTGTGAGGCCTTACGAGTTTGCCATGCTGGAATTGATCTCTGCCGGAGAGTCTCTCCGTATTTCATGATGGTTGTGTCTGTCCTGACTAGCTATGGGTCGTCTGCTATACTGAGGTGTGGGAGATTGATCAACGTAACATCAAGTGGCTTGTGGTGCTTGTGCTGTGCGGGCGGCGCGGGGAGGATTGGTTAGATGGAAGAAGGTCGATGGGATTGTACACGGCTTTGGAAGAACATGACAGCGCAACAAGGCCAATATGCCCAAGACGGAGAGATGAGCAGGAAATTTCCAGAACGTTACGCCAGCATGTATAGGAAGGCAATGTCGGCGGCAGGGTGTTATCGACGATGGGGAGGAGATTGGGCAAGCCGAGTCGCTGCCCGGGTCGTCTCTATCAAAGTTTGGTACGAGCTGCAAGGCTAAAGATTTGACTGCCGGCGGCGTGGCTCGGGGCTACAGGTGCTTGTACCTCAACAAGTCGTGGCGCCCTAGATTGTTTTGGTCATGGCTCGTTGTCCAAACATCGGTACCGTAAACCACAGTGCCAGCTTGCCATCGAGACTTGTGTGTACTGTATACCGCGTGGCTTGACCATCTAAACGTTTGACTCGTTACAGAGCCTAGGCCACATAGGGTAATTGCTCACACGAGCACCTCCGTGTGCACCACCATCACCACACAAGCATGCATTATCTCTTGGTTGATATGCTTGTCACAGAGATTGACCCGGTGGAGCTGTTTCCCGCCCATAGATCAAAACTAGAGCACCACTGCAAAGTCAGTCTTGACATCTCCATGGCCATCTTGACATATTCAGGCCGATACGTGGATAAGGGCTATAACCAGGACTGGGGCCGAGGTCTCGTCGTTGAGAGAGTTAAAAGTCTGGTCGGTTCCTCCACTGGAGTACTATGCCCGCTGAAAATTCGTCCGAACTGCGGTCCCGGCCCTAGCTAATATCTCTGACTTCTGGGTACACGTTCACCCGGAGTAGTGTCCGCCCATCTGGTCATCTGAATCGTGTGATGGACTGCCATTTTGGTGGGGCATCATCCTTGCCAAAAAGTCATATACAAACTGCCAGCTCGTTGTACTAGTTTCCTTTCGGAGATGGAAGAGGATGGGTAGATCTTGTTACGGAGCAAGATACCTGTCGCAATGCGCTTCCCAGGCATTATGCAGCGCACTGATACCATTCCTCCCCATGCTACCATGCCGGTAGTCCTTTCATGAGTGTACGGTTTTTTCCAGACACTGCATGCCCGGATATGCGTGGATGTGGCTGACCAGAGGTCGGAGCTCTGGTAGAGACGATGGGGAGCTTATATGGTCAACATGTCAACCATGTCCGGCTGCAAATCCTTGTCGATCACTGCAAATCATATAGCACCAAGCATTTCTCCACATCAAGACGCGAGTGCTGTCACGGCAGCTCGGCACATTATCAGCGAGTTATATACACTGCAGCTGGAAGTGCCAGCACTAATAGATGTGGCAGTCTCGTGGTGGAAGCTGGTGCTTGTGCTTGCTGTATCCCCGAGATTGCCTGGCATATGGTCGTGACGAACAGTCGTACTGGCAATCTATTGCTCAGCATGGCGTCTCTTGATCCGCTCATGGCGTTGATGCTTCCCACCTTTCGAGCCTAGTATTACAGCTGATATGAGGTCCATCCTCTGCTGTTGCCATGCTTTCGCACGAGAGTATCTTCTCCGGTTCTCGATTGTAATCTCCGCGAAATCCGAGATGCTTTCACTTCTTCATGTCCTGACTCATAGCCATGCGCTTCGTAAATGGGCTTGGACTGCGCTGGCGGCTCTCCATCTTCTCGTCCTGGGCACCATCATAGCGGTAGTCTCCTGTCTTGTATCCTCTTCCACCCCTTGACATTGATCGAGATTTGGAAAAGTGAGCACTCTCAGATCCACGACGCCTGCGACGACCACGTTCCTGAGGCGAGACCGATCTCTTTCTGCGCCTGATGTTGCGCTCCTCAACCCTCGAATTCCTGTCTTCGATTCCGTCCATCCCATCTTCGGAAGAGGTACTAGCTCCACGAGCACGCTTAGTCCCGCTCGAGCGTCTTGAGTCATCGAAGGCCTCGGTTGCGCCGCCATTCAGGTTTCCTGCATCGACGCCACGAGACTGTGAGTTAGAGCGACTTGTTGATATAGTCGACACGGAGGCTGAGCGGCTGGACGACATTGAGCGGTTCCTCTTGCGCGGTTGTGAGTCTTCGTTGTAGTCGTCGGCACCGCGCTTGCGACGGCGTTGTTCGGCTCTGTCGCTGAGTATCTTGTCCGCTAGACCTTTTCTGGAATATGTTCAGAAGCTGTCTTGTCATTTGGAGTCGGTTCATAATACTTGTCCACTAAACCCTCTGGCTCTTTTGGCGCTTGGTTCGTTAGGGCAGGCTTGAGACGTGGGTTGAAGAGCTGCGCAGAGCGTGACGGGCGCGCGGCATAGGGACGTTCCTGGACGCCGGATTTGCACTCGTAGCTATAGTGCCCTAGTCAAGGATTAGATTCTATCTTTAGGTTATGTAGAGTGGTATGGATGACCTTTCTGCAAGCACTTCTGGCAGGTCGTGTTCGTTGTCGCTTCTGAAGCGCCGCGACCAGAATTGTAGCTCATCGCGATCTGCGAAAAGTTATTAGCGATATACGCTACTGGATGCGACAGCAGCGCGACCAGCAGCAGCAGTAAAGGTATTCGTTGGTAGTTTGTGGAAGGAAACAGAATTCCCTAGTCAGCAAAATCACAAATCACTTTGCGACATACAAGCTCAGAGAAACTGCCGATCAGCAAGATTTGCCGACGCAGATGAGTAAAGAGGGGCACAAAAATGGGCAAACACCTGCGGGGTCTTTATGGTTGTCTCTTTCTGTTTTTGACATCACATACCAGAGATGCACCTTGCGTGGATGGTCCTGCTACACATTTCACAACAACATGGTGAGCTCGCAATTCATGCTGACGGACCCAAACATATTCCATCGCCTGGATGAACGTGATACATTTCTCCGGCGGAAAAATTCAACCTGCTCCTCTATCACATTGATGTACCTCTTTGTCACCTTCTACATACCACTGTCAAGCAAGTATGTCATTCACAAATCCTGTCATCAGAGGTTGCAATCCAGATCCGACAGTCTGCGTGGTCCCAGGCGATGGCGACAAGCCTACTACTTACTTCTTAAGCACTTCCACATTCGAGTACTTTCCTGGGTGTCCAATATACTCGTCCACAGATCTGATCAATTGGCAACTCATTGGTCATGCCCTTACTCGCCGCAGCCACCTTGAATTGCGTACCGTCGAGCCAGGAGCTGGAGCTTGGGCAAGCACACTCCGCTACAGGATGAGGGAAAAGCGATGGTATCTGACCACTGGCGTTTTCCAGAGGTACAGACCAGCATCAGATGTACCTTCCACGTCTCTCCTCCCTTGAAATGGGCAGTTGATGGATACTAGGAACGTGTTTTCCCCCGAGGCTTCTACGTCTATACCGACAACATCTACGACTCCTCCTCCTGGTCTGACCCGATCTACTTTGACAATCCTGGTTTTGATCAAGACGTATGTACTACCACCTCTTAACCCTTCTTAGCTAATTATACAGCTCTTCTGGGACGACGACGATGATGGCAAAGTTTATCTCTCCACCACCGTCCGTATGGCAGATCGCAACCCCAACAGCCAGCTAAAGGACTTTGCTATCCATATCTCCCGGATCGATCTGCCGACCGGTCGGACTTTGACGCCACCTGTCGTGATCCGCGCCTCACCATTCGGGGTGGCGGAGGGGTCGCACATCATCAAACGAAACGGATGGTACTACCTGTTCACTGCTGAAGGAGGTACAGAAGCTGGTCACCAGGAGTGGGTATTTCGAAGTCGACACGGACCGCTGGGACCATGGGAAGGCCAAGGCAAGGGGCTGTGGTATAATGGTCCTGACGAGGCGGTGCAGAGGACAGGGCACGCGGATGTCTTTGAGGATGGAGATGGGCATTGGTGGGGCATTTTCCTTGGGGTGAGACCTGTAAAGGACAATGGGAAGTGGCTTGAGCCGCAGCTGGGAAGAGAGACGTTCTTAGTGAAGGTAGATTGGGTGAATGATTGGCCTATCTTCAATGAAGGGAGAAACGTGACGTTGGAAACCGCCGCCAGGTGCGAAGTGAAGCAGGAGATTGAGACTATCAAGAACGGAGACGTGAAGTGGAGTGCTGATCTCACCAAAGGTCAGCTCGAGCTGGGGTGGTATCAGAAAGGTCGTACGAAATGTGTGTAGTACTGAAGGTGTGCTGACATTGTGAATAGGAACGCCGCTCAAGCAATGCTACGATCTCGCATCGAGGCCTGGACACCTACGTCTCCACGGCAATTGCTATAACCTCGCAAGCCCAGAAGCGCCAGCTCTGCTACTGAGGAAGCAATCTGAATATACGGACTCTTTCCACGCTAAGCTACATTTCGCACCGTCAAGACGAGGGTACGAAGCTGGACTTGTCCTGTGGTGGAATCAGTTCTCTCACGCTTCGCTCGGCATTACTCGAACCAAAGACCCACAAGGTGTGCAAAACCTCGTGCTCATGGTTAGAGAACCGACAGGGCAGCCGCACGCCCATCAGGTAAGCGCCACTGTACAATCCTCCAGCTATCATTAACAGACCATGCAGACACGGAACGTCGTGTTGGACCAGGATGCGGCTTCCACAGCGGTGGACTTATCAATACAGTCCTCACCCACCACATACGTCCTTTCATGCCACTCAAGAGGAGCACTATTGCACAGTGAGGAGGTTCACGCATCTAGTCTCGCGGTCATGCCGCCTGTTGGTGGAGCTTTCTGCGGCACCATGTTCGGCATCTACTCCTTCGGTGGTGGCGAGCCTGTCTTGGATCCAGCAGACTTCTCGGAGATCGTGGTCAAACAAGGGTAGACCTCAGCCAAATGCAGCTACATACAAACCCGACGATGACCTCACGTATTGCTACGCTGGTAAGCACGTTGAACGACACTCGTTGCACGCGGGATACCTGTATTGCGCAACGTCACCTGGGATGGCGTGGTAGTACAGAGCGGCCAGTACGCCTTGACCATCAGACCCTGCTATGGCGAAGAGGCCGACTAGTGCAAAGCAAACGTGGCGTCAAGCTCGGTCGAGGACGTGCATGTCAAGAGCTTCAAGGGGAACCACACCCAAGAAGTATGCGTCTACCACTGGCGAACTCTTCTGTCCCGTAACGGGAGCAGCTTGCGATGCCCGCATCACTAGCCGGACTGTGCAAGCTTCTATCACAGCGGGGAAGGTGCTTTGCAATGGAAAAAGACAGCGGAACCCTAAGACAGGCATGCACACAGTCCGATCCCAACGCAGTTACCATCAATTCCATTCATACAGGGCCTTGTCCTATACTAGATTCCTCTATGGCAAGGCAAGGAACACCTCTCTCAACCTCCCAAAATCCGCGCTCCCCAGACCCGAAACCGGATCCCAACCCTGCGTGGCTAAGAAACCAGCCGTGCCGCAACCGGGGTTGCTCCCAGTGGTCACATCGTTGAACGCTTGGGGGTTGGCGTACACGACGGGGTTGACGAATCCAACGGGGCCCTTGCCCTGCGCGATCCTGTCCTCGTTGATGCGCACCAGGATACTGGCGAAGAGTGGTGCCGAAGCGGAGGTGCCGCCGATGAGCAGCGGGCGGAGATTTCCGACGATGGCGACTGGATCGCGTCAGTGTCATACCTCTTATAAGCCCTGCTTGCACGCAAGAAATGGAAGGAAGGGAAAGGGGAGGGGAGGAGTTTTGGGGGGGGAATCACGTACTCTTATCTCCCAGCCCAGCGACGTCAGGATAACCCCTTCCAGCCCGGTTGTAAATGCCTCCATTCTCGTTGAAGCTAGAGTTATCCACGCTCTCGTAGAAGGGATAGTCGACTAGGTTCTTGGCAAAGTAAGCGTCCACGGCATCGACTTGCCACGTCGCCTGCTCGGCGCGCCCGTAGATGTTGCTGAAGCCGCCACCGGAGCCGAAGCGGGTGGTTGGGACCTCGTTGCCGACCGCGAAGGTGGAGTTGGCTTGGATGACGGTGGAGCCGACGGCGGTGACTTGATTGTTAGCATGTGTGAAGTGTAAGGGGAATAGAAAGGGGGCCACGTACTGTAAGGGCATGTAGCGGGGAACTGGGGCGCGAAGACATCGTTGTTGGGTCCAAGACATTCGCCGGGCGTGGGGTCACCGCCGCGTCCTTCCACGCCGGAGTCGCCGGACGAGTTGATCACGGAGATACCGCGGAGGCCGAGCTTCATGATCTCGTCGCATTGTCTGCGCTGGTAGGAGATCGGGAGGTCGGCTTCGGCCCCGCCGTAGCTGATGCTGATGACGTTTGTGGGCTCGTAGACGCCGCACTGCAATTCGCCCTTGTAGGCGCCGGGCTCGTTGCTCGGGTCGGGGTACGGTGGGTCGAGAGGGGAGTTGCCCGTCTCGCCGTATGCCGAGAAGGTGCAGTAGCTTCCGTCGATGGCGTCGAAGAAGTTGTTCAGAAAACCTTCGAAGGTATAGTTGTTCTCCACGACTGGGTCATCGGTCTGGAAAAGGACAGAGTTCTGTGGAGTGATGATCGGGTAGGAGATCTGGAAGTCGAGAGCAGATTCAAGACCAGCTTGAGCAGGGGCGACAGGGGCGACGGCACCGTCGATCAGGCGGAGATCGGGAGTTGTGCCGTTGGGGAGCTGTGGGAAGTACAGAGTGAAGAAGGCATCAAGGTCCTCCTGAGCGAAGACATCGCCCAGATCTTCAAAAATGCCGAGCTCATTCCCTGGCGTGGCAGAAGTACCTGCTGTGATATTGTACAGAGCTAAAAGCGTGATTAGCAGATAATCTTTGCTCGAGAGGTTCCCTGATACATACCAGCGATGCAAGCAGGTGTGACGATGGTGCTGCAGTTGGACAGGTCGTCGGTCTTCGCAATCATTTCCTTGAATCGGCTGCTGGTCACGGACTCGGGCATAGGCATAACGAGTGGTGGCCGGCTATATTTCTTGTTGCCCAGGCCTCGCTTTCGGAGGACGCTACGGGGTGCAGGAAGGCCAGAGTCTTTGGCAAGCTTGATGCCGGGTGTGATGTAGTCGACGTGAGCTTGAACCTCTTGTGGGACATGATATCTGGCCATGATCAATACTAACGATCCATTTCAACCTGGTAGGCTGCTCACTCGTCACAAGCGATGTTGGTCTTGCCCGTGGTCGTGTGCTCGTAAGCGTGGTATTCTGTCTCCAACAATCTCTCAGCCTCTTCGGCTGGTGCGTCAAATTGGATCCACTGCTTGTTTGCTGATTGACCGATCCTGTCTGCAGAGATACCAGCTGACACTAACCAAGAGCGGACAGCTTCAACCGCCTCTGCTGAAGGTGCAAAGAAGTCGGTGACCTCCTCAGCGGTCCAGTGCTTGCCGTACTTGTCTGAGCCATGATGAGCACTGATCGCTTGTCAGTCCCGACTTGATCGATGGACGTTTGATAATTTGACTTACACTTCCATTAACTTGGTATGGCCTTGCTCGAGATTTGACTGTGTCAGACCAATCCTCATGGGTAGGATGGCTCGCTTGTCTAGTCTGTCAATTCTCTGCCACGCTCCTGATGAAGTCTCTCGCTTCTCGTGCAGCACGTGTCCTGAGGACGCCGGCGCCGCGAGCGCAGTGCTCACTGCCGCTGCGAGTAGGGCAAGCTCCTTGAACAGCATGTTGAGGTATTGTAAAAGGCAAGGAATTACACAAAGCAAACGGATGCTTGCAAGCAATGTCTTGCGGATGGCCTACCTCTTATCACGTAGCACAAGCTGCACGTGGCACAAGCACAAGAGCAGTCATTGCTCATGACCCACCCCTATCGGAAGGTGATATGATGCTCAGGGCGTTCTAAGGACGCTAGATGACCTCGAGAGATTAGACGATCAGAAGTCGGGAGGGTGTTCTGGTGAACTGTGGGGTGGAAGATCAAGCTCACCAAGAGATGGCAAGCAATTCGTGGTGTGAGCTTGGACCAAAGATCGGCACGCTAGACATCGTCTCCTTCCCATCACGGTCAAGAGTTAACAGTTCACTGCTATCAGAGCTTTCGACAAAGAATCTTGACGGTCGATCGAAGGAACGCGCATCTGGGAGTGGATCAGAACATATTGCCGTGACCCGGAGAAGGAAAGGCACAAGAGCTCTCTATCGAGCTTTTTTCCTTTGGAGACCGTGGGCTTATCAGGAGAGATATAGAGCATGAAGATGGTCTTCAAGATTAAAACCTCGACTGTTTCCAATCAGCTTCTCGCTTCGAGTCTACGCACCGTATCATGTTCCAGAAATCATAGCCGTTCCTGGCAGATGCGGGGTTTCTCTTGTTTTTCGCAATTCACCCGAACCCTTCGACTTGTGTTCGTCAAGCTTTGGTCATCCCCTCTTCGCTATCATCGCCTACGTCTAATCAACCAAAGTTGCCAAGGGTCCGCTGGGGAATCTTCTCTCCCGGCTGTGTCATAGTCTCTCATCGTCCCATTGGCGGAAACCTGATCTCCGTTATGCCAGTCACGCGCCTGCTTGGTAGGGTTTGTGTATGCTCTACATGATGTCAATGTGGCAACAACATTTGCAGTAAGTAAGTCTTCGAGATGTTATTGCCTTGGCTTGCTGTGATCGGAATCGTTTCAGTCGACGCGGCTGCACCACAGCGCCCTGTTCTCCACCCTGGGCCTAAATCACCGGCCACGCCATTCCCACTGAGCCCAGCGAGGCAGGCAGGTAAGATCTGCACAGTACCGGCGAATGGTACAGATGCATCCCCGAGCATTCTAGAGGCAGCAAAGGCATGCAACAATGGAGGCACCGTCGTCTTTCCAGTTGGTCAAACATTCGTCATAGGTACCCCTCTGGACTTGACTTTCCTCAAAAATATCGACTTTGCTATTCTCGGCACAATCGCACTAAGTGACAACATCACCTCTTGGAGAGGCCGTCTGTTTGAATACGCATTCCAGGATTCCCGACTTGCATGGCGATTTGGTGGCGAAGATGCCAATATCTATGGCCTTGGTCAGGGCACGATTGATGGTGAGTGCCCCCCACAGAATTATGCACACAAGGTTGACGAGCAGTAGGACGAGGACAGACCTGGTGGGATGCGTGGCATGCGGATTCGACGTTGATGCGACCGCATCTCTTCGGCACAGATGGACTTCGTGGGGGGTCGATCTCTGGCCTGAAAATGGTCAACTCGCCGAATTGGTTCAACCTTATCGCTAATTCCAGCGACGTTCTAATCACAAACCTGAACTTGAATGTACTTTCCAACGCTGCTTCTCCAGCCAAGGTTCGCTAACCAGATTGACCAATACCTCGACGAGGCTGATCTCTGTAGAACACCGATGGTTGGGACACTTATCGCAGCTCCAACATTGTCATCCAAGATTCGGTGATCAACAATACCGATGGTGAGTCTGAACAACTCCAGACAGGCGACCATACTGAATGAGCCCACAGACTGCGTCTCATTCAAGCCCAACTCAACCCAAATCATTGTCCAGGGTCTCAAGTGCAATGGCTCTCACGGGATATCGGTCGGTAGTCTTGGCCAGTACCTTGGTGAGACAGACATTGTCGAGGATGTATACGTCTACAATACGACCATGAGCAATGCTTCGGACGGTGCCCGCATCAAAGTTTGGCCTGGTGCTGCTCCGGGATCCGATGGCAAGAGCGGCGGTGGTCTCGGTCGTGTCCGCAATGTGACCTACGACACCTTCAGCGTCTCAAATGTTGATTGTAAGTGCACATCATGCAACCTGAAAGGGGTGCTAAACCAAGTGTAGATGCGATAGAGCTCACTCAATGCTACTCCGCAAAGAGTCAGCAGCTCTGCAACCCGTACCCAGTAAGTCGTCCAAACAGTCGCACATGTTCATAGGACTCATCGTGCCAGGCTACACTTGTCATCGAAGACATCCTCTTCAAGGGCTTCTCTGGCACAACATCGGCCAAGTATGATCCCATCTCCGGCTCGTTGGTGTGCAGCAGTCCAAAGGTGAGATGATCCCCAACCTTTCGATCGGAGGTGACACGCTGAACGTGATTGTCAGGTCTGCGTCAACATTGAAGGACATGATATCAACGTCATGCCCAAGAGCAATAAGGCGGCGAAGTGGACCTGCACGAATGTCAACACTACAGCACTCGAGGTTGCATGTACTTCTGGATAAGCCCACGACGCTCATGTCTCACACTCTGTGCAATTCCAGCATTCAGGAGGACTGAATTATATCCAGCCGCACTGAGGAGATCGAAGGTACTTCGCAATAGCCACAAATGCAGTAAGCAGATATCGTGGACGTCTTTGTTGCTGCTGTCTCTCGCTTACATTCTTTTGTTTCTGATGTTTCATTTCACTCATGCTGTATCTTGGCAAAATCTGAGCGCAAAAGTCTTCAGGGCGGCGTTCAGCGTATGCTGCCTACGGGCTTGCAGCACTCATCAGCGGTGATTAAATCAAGTCTGAAGGTGCCAAGGAGCGGGGAAAGGATCTCATAAGTTATACTGAAGTCGTACGTATGAGGACTGTACCGTTCGCTAATTGATATCTCAATAGCTGACCAACAATGGCATAATGCTGTGCGAGGTGAAGTTTGTGCCAGTGGCGAACATGGCATCTTTGGCCAATACCAACTAGTCAGGCCACATGGATTGACCGTAACGTGCTACTATATCAGTCGTGATATTTCAGGATCATTCCTAATTGATGGGGTTTAGTAATGGGTAAAGGGAGGAGTGACTTGTGCGGCGAGAGCGGCGAGATGTTGATCTCCGCACAGGGTTAGGGTTGTCATGTCGAAACCAAAAAATTTCCGCAAGTCTGCGGGAGTGCTCGATTGAACAAGCAGACAGCTCACGTCTACAAATTCTGGAGTGTTCTCTCAGTCCGCGTGGCAGCGAAATCCTCTCGTACTATACGCCAGTATGGCGACCACTACCCTGTCTGCGACCCTCTCCTCCCGTCCCGAAGCCTTTCTCACTCCCACCACCCCACTTCAGGACTCCTCTCTCTCATACATCTCGTCTCTGCTCTCGCCAGTAGCCTCGCAGATACACGAAGCTCACAAAAAAAGAACGGGCGAGCACCGCGCCTCCCGAAAGCGGAAACGTGGAGGAGACGAAGCGATCTCCGAGTCGTCTGCCAGGAAAGAATTGAGACCTTGGAACGAGAAAGATGCGCTGAAGCTCAGTGCGGTGTATACGCAAGGCTTTGGTGCAGATCAAGTATGGGAGCAAGTCAGGCGGGTAGTCCAAGCAGTGGAAAAGGAAGTTGGGCGGGACCTCGAAGCGAGGGAAAAGAGGGCGCTGGAACAAGAGGACGAGGATGTAGATGGTGAAGTGGAGGATGGTAGTGTGCTTGGAGAGGAGGGGCTTGATTACGAGGTCGAGGGTGTAGACGATGATGAAGATGCAAGGCCAAGTGAGGATGAGGATGAGGACACGGACGATGAGGATTTGGACGACGAGGATGTTATGCAAGAAGATGAACTTGAAGACGAAGGCGACGATGAGAATGTGGAGGACCAAGAGAAGGTCGAGACGCCTGCGACGGAGTATGTCGAAGATCCGAACGGGCTTAATGACGGCTTCTTCTCTATTGACGACTTCAACAAGCAATCGGAGTTTCTTGAGCGAGCAGATGCAAGAGGAGAGGATGATGGAGCAGCCAGTGACGAGGAGGAGGTAGACTGGAATGCAAACCCTCTATCAGAAAAGGCAGCTACCCAGTCGAAATTGAGGGCAAAAGAGGACGATGAAGGTTCTGAAGAGGATGGCCCTACGTTTGGCGACATGGATCTCAACGCGCCAGAAGGCGAAAGTGACGAAGAGGACGAACTCGAAGGCGGAGAGATGGACGACATGGACGATCTCACAAATGCCAACAATGTCATGTATACCGACTTCTTTGCCCCTCCAGCCAAAAAGGGTCGCAAGAACAAGAAAGGTCGACCGCACCCTCACAACTTTCCGTCCAAGCCCAAAGTGCCTTCTCCATCAGCGTTGGATAACGAAGAGGAAGAGCTCCCCGAAGACCCAGACGCAGAGTACAACGAGTCCGCCCTCTCCCGCATCCACCGCGACCTCTTCTCCGACGAAGACCTCTCTGACGCCGAATCCGACGCCGAAGACTCCACACGCCCATCGGCCAACCTCTCCAACCACGAACGCCGTCGCCTCGCACTCACCAAGGAGATCTCCGCCCTCGAATCGACCCTCGTAAGCGCCAAACCCTGGGCCCTCTCAGGCGAGGCCACCTCGGGGTCCCGGCCCCTCAACTCGTTACTAGAAGAAGACCTCGCCTTTGAACGCACCGGCAAGCCCGTGCCGGTGATCACAGCCGAAGTCTCCTCGTCCCTGGAAACACTGATCAAGACGCGCATCCTCGCGCGAGAATTCGAGGACATCTACCGCCGACGGCCCGACGATCTGGCCGTGCCGCGACAGGGCCGCGGCGGCGACCGGCACGACCTGCAGGACAGCAAGAGCCAAAAATCGCTCGCGGAGCTGTACGAGGAGGAACACGTCCGCGCGACGACGGGGGGCGGGAGAGACGTCGAGCTCACGGACGCCGAGAGGAAGGAGCAGACGGCCATCCTGAACCTCTGGAACCAAGTCAGGGCCGACCTGGACTCGTTGAGTAATTTCTCGTTGAGGCCCAAGGCGCAGCAGACGAGTATGGAGATCCGGACCGACGTGGCGGTGGCGAGGATCGAGGACGCGAGACCGAGTGCCGTGTCCGCCACGGAAGGGGGCACGGTGGAGACGGCGAGGTTGGCGCCGGGAGAGGTGTTTAGGATTGATGAGGGGGAGAGGGGGGAGGGGGAGATGTTGGCCGGGGGACGGAAGGGGGAGGTGGTGGGGAAGGACGAGCGGGAGAGGGGAGAGGGCAAGAGGGCGAGGAGACGGGCAAAGGAGAGGGCGAGGAAGCAGAGGGAGAATGTTTACGTGGACCCCGCGAAGGAGGGGAAGAAGAAGAGGAGGAGGGAAGGGGAGAAGGAGGTCCTGGGCCAATTGAAGAAGGGTGGCGTGAGGGTTATTGGGAAGAAGGGGGCGTTGACGGACGTGGATGGGCAGAAGGTGAAGGAGGGGGCGCAGATGGGAGCTGGGTCGTACAAGTTGTAGGATCTCGGGAATTGCCTGGAATATCTCATACATCACTACCAGATCTTCCTCCTCACTATCCCCTCACTGTCTCCTCCTGCGTCCCCACGACCCCCCAATCATTGGCCGATCGTCGTCCTCATCTTAGATAGCCATCTTCTTCTCCCCAAAGACATCATCCATCAACCCCCTCCAAACCCTGCCCACCTCCCCTTCGGCCTTCTTGACCTCCTCCACCGTGGCCTTGACCTCCCTCTCCACGCCACCCGCCACTTCTCCAGCCAGACTGCCCACGGTCCCCACCACCTTGGCATAATCGATGTCCACGGCCGAGTTGTCAGACACCTCGCTCATCGGACTGACCAGACTGTCCAGACTGCTGGAACTGATGACGGGCTTCATGACGGGCTGGGCTGCCTCCTCCTGGACAGCGCGGGCGAAATCGGCGCGGATGATGGGGACGCGGCTGAGGAGGGCGTCATCCGGGAGGGAAGCGGGACTGGAGAAGGAGGGGAGGTAGGCAAAGTCGATGGTCGAGCTGTCGTTGTTGGCTTTGAGGGTGCGGGAGGTGTTGAAGCTGCGGCCGGAGGTGTTGTCGGGAGTGGTCTCGGGAGCAGTTGGGCGAGGAGTGCGAGCTGGGCGGGAGGCGATGACGGGGGAGAAGTCCCGGGGTCCGGTCATGTGCAGGTTGCGGCGTTGGCGGACGAGGTGGCCGGGGGTGGAGAGCTGGCGGAGGGGGAGGAATTGGGTGATGCGTGGTGCAGACATGGTTTTGTAGGTTGATCAGACGTGTGTAACAGGTGCTTGGGCTGTTTGGCTAGGAATTGGTGGTGAATTGGCTTGATATGTATAGCTGTGTTGAGCTGGTTGAGGTCGGGAGTGCGGGGACGCGGGAGCTTTGGGATGGAACGGGCTTCGGTGGTGGGAAACGCCTGGACAAAGTGATCACAATGACCGACGGGGGAACAGAGGCAGGTACGGACGGAGACGCAAATGGTCAGCGTGGCCGGGGAATAGTTCGATACTTATGTATCTACGACTCACGCAGGGGGTACATGCGCTGTACAGAAACGTATGTATCATGCAGCAAATCATGCGATAGGCAATTGGCTGCTATCGGTGAACGACACAGCAGCGAGCATGTCGTGTGCCGGGAGTGGCTTGCATCCTGCCAACGCGACACTCTGTTTGTTCCTCGCTGCTAAGGGCAAGGGTAGCTCTGCTGCAGTTCAGTTGAGAGAGCTTCGTCTTCGGACAGTCCCGGGCTGTTCAAATGATCGGCATCGACTTCTATTTCGGGTCTTTGTTGAGCGGACAATTCGCATTGCGGTGTGATGAGTCTTTGTCGGCATTGATTGCGTGTTGCCTGAGACTCGTGTCTTCTCCTTATCTGACTCGGAAGATCGTACCATTTCTGCAAAGGAAATTATTGTTGGCGTGCACAGTGCATCTGCTGCAGTCCAGGCGGTGAAACTGGTCAACGAGAATGAATACGCGATTGATTCGCGGTGTATCGTGAACTCCTGAGCTAGTAGACACAGATGCGGGGAAGCTCGGTGGTCACCATCGAGGACTTGTGTTTGTACATGGACTTGCACTTCGTCGGAAGACGACGGGAACGGACTAGTAGCGTGACGATTGATTGCAAAGCACAAACATGATCTCGTGATCGGGTTTGATTAGGAGCGACAACGATAGCTTTGCCAATGCTGGATAGTTCGGAGCTTCGCTATACCATGACCGCTATAAAGCTTGGTCCGACTTCACCCCCTGCTTATCCTACCTTACTTCACGAGCCCGGAGAGTGCTCCATCTGTCGAGCTACCGCCGGTCCGGAATCCCAATCGCTTCGCAAAGTAACACATCATCATCCATAGTCCTCGTAAACGCCTCGCTGAACGACCAGCTCATCATGATCAAAAATGAGACTCAGCTCAAGAAGGAATTCCCAGTCAACACTCCCACTAGTCCGCCCTTCTTCTTACCTCGGCCACCTCGCGCTTGCTTCATCTCGAGATACAGCGCAGGATTGATACCCTTCTTCTCCAACTTGCGAATCTTTTCTGGACTCAAGCTGCTGACATCGACTTCACTACCCCTCCAGTCTTCGCTGTTCAGAGAACTGGACGAGTTGGACGTCGTGTGACTCGGCCGAGACATACCACTAATGCCATTGTTATGAAGTCTCGGTCGATTACGCGCAGATGCTGCCTGGTATCTTCTCGTGTCTGAT
The DNA here is from genome assembly GCA_033846785.1 of Elsinoe necatrix. NCBI lineage: Eukaryota > Fungi > Ascomycota > Dothideomycetes > Myriangiales > Elsinoaceae > Elsinoe > Elsinoe necatrix. The sequence continues at coordinate 139,211 of JANZYI010000015.1, read as the reverse complement.
CGATTCGATCTGTCCGTCGAGTTGGAAGTCGATCTCCCCAGCTGACTTGGTCCGGCGTTGACTGGCGCATGTAAACTGCCTTGACGCTCTGCTGCAGCTTCAAACACGTCGCGGTGTGTTTTGCGCGTGGTCGCTGTGGTAGTCGTGTTGGAATTGCCATTGGCGGGTCCGTTCGAGCCGCGAGTGGTCGCTGTCCCGTTGCTGCTGTCACTCAACCAGCTCTCCCTGTTGCTGCCACTGGTACCACTGTCATTCGTCCGCTGCTTGTCATTCATGCGCCGCTTGTCACCGTTTGCATTGCTCTCGTGGTCTTTGTATCCGGTATTCGGATTGGAAGACCTCTGTCTCTGCTCTTGGGGTGAACGTGCCACCGGCGCGGCCCATCTCTGTCTTTCGCGCTCCAGTTGGCTCGGTCGTTGTGTCGGGTTCCAGCCCATCCGGCCGTCAAATGCGAAATCAGAAGCTTCACTGTATCCTGTCGTCGTGCTCTCTGCGATTGAATCCGTGTCATTTGTAGTCATCGTCTCTTCTGACACCGTCGAGTCTGCATCTGAGTCTTGACTCGACACCACACTGTCTGCATACGGCTTGTATATCCATGTCCGCGGGTTGCTTGATTTGAGGTGGAGCGGAAGTTCTTGTCGGTCTGCGTACGTTCGTATTACCGGGAAAGGTGCTGCATCGTCATCGTCGTAGGATTGATTGTCCGTATCGTACCTCGCTGGCGGTGTCTTGTCACCATCCCGCGACTCATGGTCTCGATTGCGCGATTCGTGCGACGGATGCGACTGGTCAGGTTGGTCAAGTTGTACTTGAGGTCGGAAAGCCTGGTCAATGATCGGACTGTTTTCAAATGTAGGACTCTTCTCCAAGACCGGCGACGCGAGTGCGCTAGGCGGATTCGACGTGGAAGGGGAAAAAGGTCGTGGTCGCGAGAAATTGAATGTCCGTCGAGCTTCCATCGATCCGTCAGATCTCGGATATCCAGAGACTAGGGGGCTGACCGGTTCTCTGGGTTCCTCCGGTAGCTCCGGTATCTGTTCGAGAGAAGGCATGTTGGCGATATAACAGCTGCGCGAAGTACATGCGGAAGTGGTCAGCAATCTCTCGAGGTACCTGACCCAACCGGACAGAGAGGGACGACGACAAAGGATGAGCAGAGAATGACGGTGATTGGCGACCTTGTTGGTGGTGGCCTGGCTTGAGATGTTCCGGGAGATGGGCGCGCGGATCTAGTCCCGTCGACCCCCCTCGTTCTCGTTGAAAATGCGCACAAAAAGCGACCCAAGCCTCGGGTGAGGAGCACACCATCAACGTCATTCGCTGGGCCTGCCTGACTCTGCGATCCGACAAACCCCTGTTCACGTTCCCTGCAACAGAGCTCGGAGATCGGGTAGCACTCGTCCAGATGAGCCCGGCTCCTTCTACAAGTGGTTGACCTGGTGACACGTCGGCAACAAGAAACAGGAACTGCAAAGGTATAGAAACAGCTGTCAACGTGCGACAGGTCTCATCATCCCGTGGTTTTCTTCACACCATCATTGTTTGGTGCAAAAGCCACGGCCGACCCGAACTTCGATCCTAGCGTGGTGGACCGAAAAAAGGCTTTGCAAAGCCATGACGTCCTTGCGGCTTCTCTCCAACATGTTGACCATCTCAGGGATGGCGTACTTGGCCATTAGCATCATAGACGTAACATTGATCTCCAATCCGCGCGCCCAGTCAGTCTTGTCAGTGTGGACTGCCGTCCCCGCAGTGCACGTACCTACCGATCTATTGATGGATGATAGTGTGCTCACTATTAAAAAAAAAAAGCCAGCACGTTGAAAGTAGAGCAAGTGGCTATACTTTACATAAGCTTAAATGTCTGATGATCACATTGAAGCGGGGTAAATTGTATCATGGCCAAAGTCTGGTATCCATGGGTGATCTGGCTTCGTGCGGAATGCACCATCTCGAAGTTGACATGTTGATACTGGTGAAGCTGCAAACACTGGACGACATAGGGTCATAGCATGTTGGAACAGAAAGTCTTGGGTGAGCGATCATCATTCATCCCATGACATGAAATTCTCATAGCTTTGGTCCCAATCCTTTGGCCACCTATGAGATACGCTATCGGCCCTCATCTTGATCAAGTTCGACTCTTCCCCAGTGCAGACTTCCATCGGCGAGCCTACAAAACCCGCACACCACGTACAATGGTGGCCGCGGACAAAGGCAGCGCCGATCATTGCTTTTTGACCTTTCCTTTCTTCAGGCCAGATCATGAGCTGACTGGTCCAGCTCTTTACTCCTCGCCTCGGGAGCCCGACTGACGAGCTTCGCTAGTCGAGTGGAATGCAAGTCTTGAGCACGGTAAGCAGACCCTTACCCCATTCTCCACCTCTTGTAACGCCTGGATCCCAGAAGATAAGTGGTGATATCGATCCAATGCTCGCTTCGTGACTACCAAAAATGTTCTCCAAAAGGGCTCTGTGATGAGAAGAAGAGAAGGAGAGGAGAAGGAGAAGAAGTTTATTCGTGGCGACGTGACGGATATCATGACCATCAAATCTCGAAACAAAAAAAGAAGTGCGTTTTTGCCGGGCCCGGTTGACGGGCCTGCACCGAGAAAATGCAATACGGGGGGACGCGAGGATATCGTTCGGATATCGTTCAAGGCATCGATTCAGTGTCCTTGAGGTTTTGACTCTTCTTCCCCATGGGCTTCCAAGAACTGAGCCGACCGAACTTTTTCCATGTACCACTTTCCCGACTGTTTGTCGGGCTGAGGACCATGTCGCTCTCCGGGGGACTCATTGGTGGAGTCATTATGCTTTCGTTCGTGTGTGATGAAGTGTAGCCAGAGTCATCTGTCAGACCAGGCGCCGATGGAGGATCGGTGACGCCTGCTGAAGTCATGTGTGGTACATTGTTTGTGGAACTGGTCGGACTGAGCTTGGTAGAAAGACGATGTCTGTGAAGAACAGTTGTCAGAGATTGTGCCGTTGATATGCGGTTGCTTGGGAGGACGGGAGAGGGGAAGCTCATCATGGATGATTCTGTGGATGGTGACAGGGTGGGGGAGCCGTACCGACTGAATCTGCTTTTTCTTAAGCCCGCCGACTTGAGTTCTCGTGGGCTGAGTGGGCTCGACTCGTCTGTCCGGCAATCGCAACCATTCGGCGGTGGAGATTGTGTTGTCCGCGGTGACATGCTGTTCAGAAATGGTACAAGAACCGATTCCTCCATCAACTCGTACACCTTTGCGACTGCAATGTCGAGGGCTTCGGGAGGTGGTGGATTGATTGTGTAGTCAAAGTTGAGAATTGGGTCTCTAACTTCTGACGGTATGTTGATTTCTCTTGACCCGTTTGGTCGAATGTATGCCTCTATTAATCGTTGCCAGAGGATCTTGATATTTGCGGCCTCCTTGCTCTGTGGTGACAGGCCTTTGTCCGCGTGCTTTGCCATAATCTTGGCATAGTGCTTCTTGTACCGTGTCGCATCCATTGTGAACTCGAGTGTCTCCAAACAGTGGTTGTTGGACAGGTAAGCCATGAATGCGGTCAGCGTCCATGGCGGTGGTGATGAATTGGACAAAATCTCCTTCAGGGTCGGTCGTTTCGCCTGTATGTGAATCGAGCAGGCGGGGGTGTGCCGCGGTGGTACAGCAATGGTCATGGGCCTGGCAGACGCCTCATCGCCTGACATGTTGCTGCGCTCGAACTCGTCGTCTGCGTCCCAATCACCCGGAGTGGGACTTCTGGATCTCGATGATGATATAGAAGATGGAGGTGAAAATGTCGCTGATGTCTTCCTACTCAGCATGCCGCTGAGGAAACTCTTCCGTTTCCCGGCAGCGGCCCTGTCCTTCACCTGGGTCGGCTTTGGACTAGAGGACAGCGGCCGTGATGGGGCATAAAATGACGCCAGCTTGACAGCGGGGCGACACGGCCGTGCCTGAATGTGTATGTGATATGAAGGCCGAGGACTTGCTGATAAGATCCCCTTCCTCCTTCTTTGACCCGTGAAATCTGATGGAACGACGTTTTACGACGGTGGTATGCGCGGCAACCTCATTATAGGGTCTAAACTCTGTGTCGGGGACGAGCTTGGTTGCGGTCAGGACGCTGGCTGTATCGCGGCGCTTGGCGGGTTGACGACCTGGTGTAGTTTTGATTGCGGTCAAACGGCGTATTGCGCAGATGACGCGGGAACGGTGGAAGAGACCTTTTCGTTGTCGACAGATAAGGCTGACGAAGTTACGGTGTGTAGGCACTTTCTTGAGAGAATGTGGTCGTGGCTGAGACGGGCTCTGACTAGGCTGCGACCTGGCTCGCGAGTTTGATGACTGTCTGTTAGGGCTGCGGATGGATGTAGAATATCGAGTGAGGATAGTTTGTCGCAAGATTGACAGTCGAAGCGGGCCGGAATTGGTATTAGTAGTTCGTCCGCGAGGTGTTTGTACGTGTTAATTATGAGGTATTGTAGTGAGATGGTTCCTCTGGAGATTTGTCAGATTCGACACCCTGGGATGATGAGATGTCACTCGTGAAATCCGTACTGTGTAGACACGCTTGGATATTGCAGGAAGCGAAGAAATTAATTGTCGAAGAGATGGTCGGAGCAAGTCGATCGTGTGTGTGTGTGTGTGTGTGTGTGTGTGTGTGTGTGAGGCGGTCGGTGTGGTTTAGAGACACAAGTCGAGATCGGCGGCTGCGAGACAGCATGCAAAGATGAGAGACAAGAGATTGAGATAGATAGGTAGAGGAAGCGCTCCAGGCATGCGTCTGGTGAGGGAGAGAAGGCCCGGGCAGGCTAGACGAGACAGGCAAGAGCGGTTGGAGCATGCCGTCACCTGGCACCTGCTTTTTGCAACGGTTTCAAACGCACCACGCTAGAGCTAGCCTAGCCGACTAGCGCCCTTCTGGAAGAAAATCATCTTTTTCGCCTTGCCTTGCCTTGCCTTGCCTTGCCTTGCCTTGCCTTGCCTTGCCTTGCCTTGCCTCGTCCTGCTTCTTCCTGTAGACTATAGACTCTGCAGCGACATGCTTCCCGCCTCTGCCTCTTCCCGACCGACTAACGGTTCGCCAGACAGGTGCATGTCCCTTGGCTTCGGAAACGCTCGAGGAGACAAAACACTGCCTCCTCTACCTATTCAAAAGTCCGAAAAACCCTATGATGAGATTCCACCGGTACGGGTCAAACGAGAAAAAAAAAAGGAAAAAAAAATCTGGGATGCTACAATCTTTGGTAAGGGAGGCCTGTGGTGTGTGGTTGAGATGGCCTCTGCTTACACAACGCGTGTCTGTCTGAATCTGCTCCCGAATTTTTCATGAATGGACATGGACACGGGGCCGACCGTCTCCCATCCCTTGCGTTGCGTTGCGTTGCCTCGCCTTACCTTGGCCTGTCTGCGCTCACGTCAAAACAGTAATCTGACGAAAAGGAAACACCCGTCTGCAGAGCACGTCACGAGGCAGAGGCGATCCCAGGAGATCTGCAGGACAGGGCCAAGATAAAGACTATAGCGTGGTTTACAGCTCTGGTAGGCAATGTCGATCAATCCTACCCAAACACTTCCCCGATGCTTGAATCCCCGCTCCAGGACAGTACATTCGTCTCTACTTTCTTTCCTGAACGACTCTTTCATCATCAGAATAATGTATACCAAGAGCTCATCAGGGATACACGGCAAGGAATGTGCCATGTACTACCACACGGTATCCGATACGCCCTACACTGCCGGGCACATCAATCGAGCACACCTCGTCACATCCAATCCGAGCATTGCCGAACGGAGATCCATCCCATGAGCTTTTCCATTCTGTGCTTCCACGTTACATCGGCTGGTGGTTGAATATCAGCCAAGGGGCCATCTATTGCTCGCGTCGTTCCAATCACCTGGCCAGTGCTCGATACAGGGCAGATTGGATGCCACCTGTTCGCATTTGATAGGAATCAGAATGTCGTCCTCCAGCCGTGGCAATCAAGCATTCGATGATCGTCCACGCTAGAAGCATTCTAGAAGACGGCCACCGAACGTGGCTGCTGCTTGCATGCATTTTCGGTTTTCAACCGCGACGCCCTCTCCTTTCCACATGTACATGTGCACGTCCCACGACAATCATCCAATGGTATATTGGTGCTGCCTCTGGACATCTGCACTGCGGAGATGCACTCCCGCTTTCCATGCGACTCTTTGCCTTGTCTTACCTCCGCTTATTCCTGCTGAGCGTTGTTCTGGTGTCTTGCGGTATGACCGCTGGCGAACTGGTCGGAAGTCTCTTTCTCGCAAGTCCTCATCCCTAGCCTCGACATGCTTTTTGCTTGTCGACGGCCGCGTTGCGCGCCCTCTGGTAAGAAATCGAGTTGCAACGTTGTCCCGCAGCCGTCTGCTTCGAGCCCAAGGACAGATAACGGGCACCCAAGATTTCCGAGATGCCTAGGCTGCCTCCTTGATCACTGAAACCGTGCTCACAGAGATCTATCATCACATAAGTCTTATCGTGTTTCATCAAAAAGCTTCCAGTTGTGACAAATGCTCATCTCAGCATCGTGCTTGGCATATACCATGGGTCGACCTCGTGTCCAGGGGTCGACCTCGTGCTCATGGGTCAATACAACCACGTCCTGAGCGACACGATCGTTTTTGTTCGTCTGTCTGCCTTACGCCCCAGACGCTGCCATGGTGATCATCAACCTTCTCCGAGCAACTGGCGACGAAGAAGATACCGTCGAAGGTCCAGACCCGACCACAGCAACCAAAGGTCTCATCAACCGTTTACAACAAAACGGTGCACGAGGGCAACGCCCCATTCCGAACCGAACATGGTATACTCGCGGCCAGTTGACGCCGTTGACACAAGATCTGGCAAGCCTCGTGGTCATCAAAGTCTCGCATCTCGGTTAACATGGTCGGCCATACGGCTACTGCATTCTCGCAAATCGGATGCCTCTTCTCGTCTCCAATGCTCCCGTTTCGAGATCCCATCCCGCTTCCTCTAGCCTCTTTTCAAAACTCAGGTATTCTCCGTCCGCGTAGTCTTGCGCTTCTTTAACCAGTGTCGACGTCGTGTCCAACCAAGCCGAACCATAGCCATCTGTCACGGGCTGTTCCTTCCCTCCGTGGTCGATGCCCCTCCCAATACCACCGATCGGATCACCTCGCCGTAGCAGTTGCAGCGCTCGATAGGCCACGAACCATGCCAGCAGTTGATCCCGCACTGTGCTCGACTTCTCCAGGGCAATGAAGCAATGACGACTGCCGATGTCGAGGTGAAGTAGATATCTGCGTTGCGAGCCCTGACCGCCAAATCCAATACTCTCCATATCATCCATCAATGAATGTCGAACATGGAAAGCCAAATCACCTTTGGTCCTTGCCACGCCTACTCTTTGCAAGTATTCTTCGAAGCTCACGCCGATACTGGCCCAACCCATGATATCCCCATTGACATCCCTAATCACTCCATCCCTCTCAAACACCCGCTCCCTTGCCCCAACCTGCCCCGGTCCAAGCAACCTTCCCTTCTCCATCCACTCCCCAATCACGATTCCCCACCTCTGCCTATTCAGCGTCCTCATCCTCACACTCTTCACCGCCATCCAATTCAACCACAGATGCCCGGCCAACAATCCCAACAGCACCACCCACGTCCCCTGCCCATGCGGCACCCATCCCACCACCACCCCTCCCACCAACATGCCCACCAAACTGATCACCGTCTCCTGACTGCTATCCTTGGCATTAAGTTCCGCTAGATTCCCCCATCTGGCAAAATGCGCAGACAAACTAGCCTTACTGCTCCCGGCCGCGACGCCACAGAGGGCCTTGAGCGCGCTCGCAGACGCCAACACCACCACCCGCCCCGTGCGGGGAAAAGCAGGGGAGAGACACTCCAGGACCATGGCGACGTCGTTGAACACGTCCGCCGCGAGACGGTACATCTTGCACTCGGGCTCGAGGGCCGTGCCCAAGCGGTGCGCGAACACGATCGTCGTCACCCGTCCCAGCGAGTCCTGGAGGATGCTGAGCAGGATGGCCAACGTCGCCGAGGCGGTGGCGTCGCCTACGCCCAGGGTGGAGAGGACGGCGCGCGAGGAGAGCAGGCCCGCGATCGAGGAGGTGAAGGCCTGCAGCGAGTCGTAGATTTGGTAGGGCGTGTAGTCGTCGGTCACGCTGTGGGGGTAGCCTGTGGGGAGGAAGACGGTGAGGAGGAGGGAGGTCAGGGAGGAGAGGCTCGGTGGGGGTTTCTGGGAGGGGAGGGGGGGTCAGGCTCGATCCATGCGCATGGCGAGGCATGCAATGATGTTACTTACTATCACGTCAATCCGGACATTCTCTCCACGAGTGTTTTCGTCCCGAGGTTTCAGCGTGCTCGGGACGTATGTGGCCAGGACGGTGCCTGCTTCGTCTGTAGAGACGACACGAGGGAGGTCGTCTGCCATGATACCTCGACCAGCTGGAAAAGGTCCTGCAGTGACAATTGCTGGCTACGAATGACGAGGTTGGTATCGCCTTTGGTCCCAATGACTTTTATGATCCTCTCTGCCCTAAATTCACTCCCATCAGACACGTAGTTGTACCACGCCTCGTGCTCCGCAAACGGGAGCTTCGTAAAACAGCACACCTCCGCGGCACCCCACCACCACACCAGCACCGTTTCACGCGGCCGACCCTCTTAAAGTGTTTTAAGCATATCGTCTGTATGAACACAGCCAAACACGCAGATCGATCGAGCACGAACTCTTTCCATCAAAAGTCCCACGAACCATCGTTGTGGTCGTTCCCCCGCCTCGTACCCGCGCATCTCGTTGAGAAAGTGACTGAATACATCATGTCATAAGTGTTCATTCAGGTATGCTGTACCAGTGTATTTCCCTTTTATCCAAAGCAATGCACCCATTGTCCTGTGATCATCTGTGCCCAAACAAGTCAAATTCCACACCATCGTCCCCGCCTTCCTCCTCCGCCTCCTCCTCGACCTCAGAATCACTCTCGCTCTCCTCTCCGCCCTCACTGCCCTGATCATCGGTTCCTTCGTCATCGTCATCCTCCTCATTATCCCCTCCCCAAAATCCCATCTCCTCCTCTCTCTCACCCTCCTCATCTGCCGTACCGCTCCCCCTCCGCTTCCTCCCTCTCCTCTCCCCCTCCTTCCTTCCCTCATTCCGCCAATACGTCTCCCACCTCTCCATCCCCTCAGCGACGTCCCTTCGACTCCACCTGCCCCCCTCCGTAAGACCGGCCATGACCTCCCCCATCCTCTCCCCTGCTTTACCCACACGTTCCCTGGCGTCCCGATCTAGAGACTCGAGATAATGCCGCATGGGACTGAGACTCCTCCCCACCTTCTGCAGAAAATCAAACGGGGATACGCCGAATCGTTCCAAGAAGTCGGGCGGGGAAATATTGAGACGAGCAAGGAATTCAGAGGGGGAGATGCCCACGCGGGCGAGGAACTCGGATGGGGCGACGCCGAAGCGGTCGAGTCGCGCCATGGCGAGGGTGAGATAGTCGCTTTCGGTTTCCCTCGGCGCCGCGTCTGGATCCGATGAGGTGGTGGAGGAGCGGAGGGCGGTCAGACGGGTCGGGGAGAGGGAAGAGGCCCACGAGCGGGGACTTGGCGCGGAAGACGGGGACGAGGAGAGGAAGTAGCTGCGTGATGGCGTCGAGGGGTGCAGATGGGTCGAGCGGGTTGGCGATTGTGCGGCTAGATTGTCGGATCGAGGTCGGTCTGCTACTGTAGCGAGGTCGGGGTCGTCGAAGGATCGAAGCACTGTCGCGCCGGTAAAGTCGTGCTGGCGCTGGAGAGCAGTATTGGGAACATCAGCGATGAAGCGTGTCTCCGAAGAGCCAGTCGGCGTGAGCTGGTTCGTGTTGTAGCCGTCACATACTGGGCATTTGAGACCGAGCCAGTGGAAGGGAGTCCATCCCCGACCGCCACAATCATTGCAGCCGACCCAGACACGGCGAGGGACACGCCGCCTTTGGGATGGAGCGCGATTTGTTAGACCCAGGTTTCGCAGGCCAGCAGAAAGCCGGGAGTCGGTGTTGTCCAAAGAGTCCGGGGTCGCTGGTCTGTCGTCTGATGTTTCGTCCGCAAAATCTTCCTCTGGCATCGGCTGCACTCGTATCTCATCATCCAGCTTACGCCACTGCAGCTCCATGTTGACAGCGCTCTTGTTGCACACCGGACAACGATAAGTGACATTCATTAGCTCCTTGTAGCAGGCTGAATGCATGTAGTGACCACAGAGCAGACTGACCACCGGCGTGGATGAAGAGAACAGATACTCCAGGCAGAGAGGACAATCGCAATCCGTGGCTCGCTCAATACAAGGATGAGTGTTTGAAGTCGAGATGGAAATGCAAACATTGCATCTCTTGCAATGCACAAAGTCTTTTCCCAGTCCCTCTCCCTTCCTGCAGATTCCGCAGTCGTCGCAATGATAGATGCGTTTGGTGCCGTCGTTGTCCCAAAGCTTGCATTTTGAACAATAGTAATATGCTGCTTCCGTTCCACAGGAAGTGCAGATGTCTGAAGCCGGCTGTGCGGTCTTGCATGCCATGCAAAGCATGTGCTGTGTCTTCCTCCTGTTCAACTGGTGATGCCATGGCAGCTCTGGTGACGCATCGTGGCAGAAACGGCACGGATACCACAGCTTGCAGTCGAAGCACTGCACCTTCACATTCCGTTTGTAGTGCTTACAACCCAAGATCGGCTCCGTCTCTTGATCCGGTAGCTCGTCCAGCTCGTCCTGAACGTCCGTATCTGGATGATACGAGGGCTCCTTATCCTCATCTGTGAGGTGAAAGTCGGCTGTGCTCAGTGGCTTCTCCTGCTTCGTCTGTGTCGCTGGTTTCGTGTTCACGGCCCTTCTATTCCTTGTCTCATATGCCTCCGTCATGAGCGCATGCATTTGTCTGGCAGTCTCTTCGGTCGACAGCGCGAGCTTTCGTATCTCGTGCATCTTTTCCCGCAAATCTCGCATACCATCATTCTCGGGCAGCGAGCCCGTGGGCGTGGCTGACCGATTGTCCGGCAGTGCTGGTGCCAAGTGCTCCTGGTGTGACATGGCGTACTGGGCTCGATGAGGTCGCAAGACTGGAGCTTGCTTTCAAGCAGAGATGCCTGGTCGGGTCGCGGTCACATGACGGAATCTTTCATAGGTCGCGAAGATGCGCAGAGGCGAAAAAGAATGTGATCGGAAATGCAGAATGGCATCTTGGAAAGCGGAGGAGAAGTGGAGTGCATGCAGGTTCAAGTGGCTCGATGCATCCGTCGAGCAAGGTTCGTCCAGGCTTCAGCCGCATGCGCGGATCCGCAGAATCCCCACTCGTCACTCTGCAGATCAAGCATGTGATCCTTGGCGTTCGCAGCATAAAATTAATGAATTCTCACCGCAATCTATCTTGATATCAGAACGCCGCGCTCAATATGACCTAGCTCAAGCCTCGTTGCTAAGTCTCACAATATGCTTGTCTGTACACCAAAAGCTGTCTTCACAGCTAGCCATCCTTCATACACTCTGAGCTTTATTCTGACCCTTTGAAACGCCGACCAGGCTATTATGAAATGCCAGAGATTTCGTGGATTTGCAAGACTGCCTCTCAGTTTCTCCAATTGCTCTTCGTATACGGTCCTCGCTGCGTATCTCGCCAGAATGAGGAAAGTTCGGATTGGGCCTTGGCTGGTCTTGAGATTCTCATCCAGACTTCGAGTAAGATCGTTGGTTTTAAGGATCAACAAGATGACCCTGGGTACCTGACCAAGAAGTGATATCAGATCCTCAAGAAGTCCCTCTCCGAGAGCGTCCGATATTGTTTGCTTCTCCTCGTTGCTTCGTGGCTTCGAAATGCTGGATGCGACGACACTATAGTCCCGACCAGTAATCGCACTTGCGAATAGGGGAAACTGCTCGTCGGTGATGCCGGCAACAGCATGAGCGTACTTGCGCATCCGCGTCTCGTCTGCATCTATTACGGCCAGCCAGAGCTTTGCATAGTTGCGCCGGAGATTCAGGGGAGGATTACGATAAAGACCATGATCGTAGAGAATAATATCGAAGTTGTACGGGGCTCTTCGAGAGTCATTGAGTCGGACTGCAATGTTACCGCCATGAGGATCACAATGCAATGGTGCCCCTCTGCCAAATATCATCTCATTGAAGATCCTTGCGAGAGCAGCTGAGACCTCGTCTCGAGAAATGTTATTCGAATCAAGATAATCCAGATCGTCCGGCCTATGACCCGTGACGTACTCCATGACCAGAATGCGTCGCTGAGCCCACATGACCTTAGGAATAACCACAGGTAACTCAGCATGGTGGGAAAAGTACTCCTTTGCGATCTTCGCATTGGTACCTTCTTGGGTAAAGTCGAGCTCTTTAGGCAGACTTTCCTGCATCTCGTCGCTCAACCAGGTCAAGTCGTATTCAGGGAACCATCGTTTGAGTGTGTTGAAAGAGAAGCGTGTCAAGGCAAGGTCCATCTCTGCCCAGTCGTCCAATGTCGGATGCTGAATCTTGACCGCAACCTCCTCCCCAGTCTCCTTGAGATGAGCAATATGCACCTGCGCCAGTGATGCTGCTCCTATTGGTTGCTCGTTGAAGTCGCTGAAATACTCTTCGAGCGACTTTCCTGTGTCCTTCAAGACCATCTTTTGCACACTCTCAAATGAAGACACCGGGCACTTGTCCTGCAGAGGAATGAAGGTGTCACACCACTCAGAAGGTAACAAGTAGTTCATGCTGCTGAGATGCTGTCCAAGCTTGACGAAGATTGACCCGTTCTTCTCGAGAGCAGAGTAGGTTCTGTCGGCACATCTCTGATGGCAGGCTTTGAGCAATGCGCTGTAGTGATCTGGGTCCTCGCCATGGTGTTTCAGTGTACTTCGATAGCTAAATCTCGTTAGCGCAAGTATCCGCGGTTTTATGACTGAGAGTAAACTACTCATTAATGCAGAGGAACAGTGTCGTTACTACCCTACCAGACCGCTGGGCCGCATGATAGATGTGTCTTGCTTCATCGCTAACATACACAGCACCTGCTCCAAAGACAAATACTCCAGCTGCAGTATAGAATAATGTCCGGCTCCTCGTTGATCCCTTCGTTGGCTGTGGCGCATCAGACGCAAACCTCCGGATCAGTGCTGCTTGGCCGCGGCATTTATGAGTCCTCGTACGGTTCGTGAAGTTGCCAAAGCTTCTCGATGTGCCCGATGTGAAGAGCCATCGTGACATTGGTTTCATATCATGTCGTGCCGTACGGCTGTCGCTCCAATATCAACAAACGCAAGTCATTACTCGCATATCAACTTTTCTGTTGTTTCTATGCATGGGGTCGCGGACAAGATCGGCGGGACAGCTTTCTGCCGAAGGCGGTGGGACAGAATACTTTGGGTAGTGCAAGTGATAATAAGTATGTATTTTATATATCTGCTGCCCATGGTAGAATCGAAAGATCAAGCTTGCTCGCTCTACACTGCGTGGTAATAGCATTTGGAAATGCTGGCACTTCCCAAACTCCGCGCTCAACCTCCCTTATGCTGTCGTAATGCGTAATCGTGAATTTTGAGAGAAGATCGTTATGGTGCAGGATTGTCCTTGACTACTTGCTTGATCTTCTTCTCGTATGCCACGAGATCCTTCTTGAAAAGGTTGTAAGCGTCTGCTTGTGCTGGCGACTCCGGGTTTGGCTCGTCTAGTAACGACTGGATACCGAGCAGAATCTCCTTGATCGTGATCGCTGGCTTCCAGCCTTCCTCCTCGTTGAGAATCGATAGACAGACTGTGCCAGATGGGTAGACGTTCGGGTGAAAGAGAGGTGGAACAAATTTGCCTGTTCGCATAAGTTTGATGTCGCGCCTCTCACCTCGTGCACTCACATTTGGGTGGCTTGGTAGGGTACTCATCTGGGAACAGAAGCTCGACTCTGAAGAGACCGCCCTCCCAGATCGTCTTCTCCTTGCCTGGTATAGAGCACTCCCATTTCTTAAGATCGAGAACACCTTGAGACGTCTTTGCTGGTTTTGCGACAAAGCCGAAGGGATGGTCTTTGCGCCACTGCTTGCGCTCTTCGGCGAGGCGATTTTGACAGAGCGACATTGTGCGTGGTACGTCCAGCGCCAATCGGAAGAGATGTGGTGTTGACCAAATGGTGAAGGGTGAGTTGTGAATGAATAGATTGGCGCGATGGCGGCACAAACGCCAAGGCAAGAGCTACAAATTCAGCCGCAGAAAATCAGGCACAATCCGCGGATTGCGGAGCTCTCTGCCGAGGCCCTTAGGGCAATGCCCCACCTGCGGTCACAAGCTTCTTTAGAACAACCTCGACCGCCATTCACACAAGACTAATATCTTATTCACTGCACTGTCTCGATTGTCGATCTCACCCGTCTTCGACAACTGATACCGTTTCTTTTTGAGCGAATTTTCAAGTATAGAACGACTTTAGACCACAATGACAGACAAGAAGGAAGACGCGCCCGCGGAACTGGCACCTGATCCTGATGAGGACGAATTGGATGACCTAGATGGTCAGTCATCCTTATGCTTTGTCATGTGGAGGAATTAATCCAATCAGATATGCTGGATGAGTTCTCGGCGACCAAGATAGATGAGAAGAAGCCAGCGGCTACAGAGACCAAAGCAACAGCAGAGCCAATTTCGAAAGAATCGGGCGCAGACGAGGATGAATTCTCAAAGCAATTGCAAGCAGGTATGGCCGAGCTCCTTGGCTCGCTAGGCCAGAACCCCGAGATGCAAGCAGAACTCGAGACCATGATGAAGGAATTGGGCGACGTGGCATCGAAAGAGGGTGCTTCAGAGGGCGGTGTGGAAGTGTCGAAAGTTGAAGGTGCTACGACCGGCGCGAAATCGAAAAAATCACCAGAAGACTCATTCCAGGAGACCATACGCAAGACAATGGAACGAATGCAGAACTCCGGCGAAACAGCTTCTGCCGCTGCTGCCTCGTCAAGTGAGGAAGATATGTTCGCCCAAATGCTGAAGGAAATGGAGAAGGGCAACTTCCCTGGATTAGACGGTGGTAGTGAAGAAGATTTCAACAAGATGCTCATGGGCATGATGGAGCAGTTGACGAACAAGGAAATCCTCTATGAGCCCATGAAAGACCTGCACGACAAGTTTCCAGAATGGCTCAAGAGCAATGCCGATAAGACAAATGCAGAAGACCTCGCCAGATACAAGCACCAGCAATCTCTGGTTGGCGAGATAGTGGCTAGATTCGACCGTCCGGGTTACAGCGACGACAACAAGGACGACCGCGATTTTATTGTTGAGCGTATGCAAAAGATGCAAGCGGCGGGTTCGCCTCCGCCAGATCTGGTTGGCGATTTAGGCTCTGCGCAGGACATGCTTTCTGATATGGAGGGCGGTTGTCCGACGCAATGATGTTTAGAAACGAATGGCACGAAGTTTACAGGACTTGACAGATTTGCCAGTCATCTTGGAGAAACAGCTGCGGCAAATGAGATGGGATCTCACACAAGACCGACAACGCAAGTCGAGCCGCGCGTTGTCCAAACATGAAACATGGACGTCGAGTGCCTCCATCCGGAAGCGAGGCTCTTTCTAGTCTTGCCGGAGCTGGACACACTGGCGACGCAGAGTGAGGCGTGGGTGGAGAAGGTGGAGAGAGAAAAGGGGGAAGGGAATGTGCTGGAGGTAAGGCGGTGTCCGGGCATGCGACATGGATGGACGCAGTTTCCTGATGTAGCGCTCAGTAAGACGGAGAGGATGGAAAAGGCGGAGACGTTTGTCACGGCGCTGAGATTTCTGGAGAGGTTTTGACGTATATATATACATATGCCCTTGGGTTTATGAACGCTTTCACACTATCTGTGCACGGATGTTACACGCTTCTTCAACAATTGAAACGACAGCAGTTTGTAGGGGTCCTGTACAAATGCACATAGTCATACTTATTCTAGGAATCATATCATCATGACATGCCATCGCGAATGCACCCAACGCCATGCAATCAATCAATCCCTCTACATTACCTGTCACCCCATCACCGTCTGCCGAACCACCTCTTCTTCTTCTGCTGGCCCGCATCCGGGGCCGTCGTCTCCTGCTTCTCCTGCTTCTCCCCGCCCCCGATCCACGCCTTCTTGCTCCCCTTCTTCCGGCCGGTCTTCACGTCCCGTCGCGAGGCACAACAGCAACACTCGCCCAGCTGTATCAGCGCGGCCAGCAAACTCGCCGCCACAGCAATGTACATGAAGACAAACATCTTGGTGCCGAGCTCTGACTGGATGTTCAGTTCGGCGACCGAGGTGAAGGCGTTGCGCATGATGATGAACATGACGGTGGCGATGACGGTGGCGACAGTGATGAAGAGGGCGGCGAGGAAGGTGAAGATGGAGGTGAAGAGGGCTACCCAGCGCGATAAGACGGCGAGGGGGGCGAGGAAGATCATGACAAAGGAGAGGACGAGGCCGGAGAGGAAGAGGCCGAACATCCAGTTTGATGCGAGGCGGACGAGGTTGAGGATGTCGGTCACATCGGTGGGGAGGGCGACTGGAGCAGATTAGTGGGGGGAATCTAGGGGGAAGTGGGGAGCACATACTGGTTGCGCCGGAGAGGAGTTGTGAGACGAGGATGTCCACGGGGTTGAACCAATAGAGCTTGGTGGGGTTGGAGCAGTCTGTGACCCCCTGGTCGTTGTATCCTTCGCAGTAGTTCCAGAGACCAACCTGATAGAAGTCATGGAGACCAAGGGTACGGGCGATGGAGTTGACGAGAACGGCATTGGGGACCGATTGGGGGATGATGTTGGTCAGGTCGAGGCGGATGAAGTAGAGGCTGTTCCGCACCGAGGAGCTGGCCGATGTGTTGCCTGCTTCGACTAGGATGAGAAATATGACGGCGATGAGGAGGAGGAATGAAGTGATCAGAGAGAAGATGAATCGTGTTCGTGTGGCACGTTTGATCTGAGCTTTGGTAGGTGAGCCTCCATGGTGAGCCTTTTCTTCTTCGACTGCTGTCCGCTCAGTCTCGCCAGATGCTCGGACAGGCTCCTTGCGAGCTTTCTTCTTGCCGAAGAGCATGTCGGCGGATATTATCGAGAAGCTTCGAGACCAGCACTGGAGATGGTTTCCTTGTAGGCGTGCCTGGATGCTCTGACAAGGCCGTCAATGAGGCAGAAGAGTGTTTTCGACTGGATTGGACGGCGGTCAAGGTCGAGCGAGGAGAAATGATATGAGGTTGTCAAGCATCAGTGCAGCTGACGACACACGCAGATCGCGTCAAAGTGCCCATTCAACAAAAGGGTTGAAAAAGCCGCTGATGATGTCCAAAGATGACGAACCAGCACATGTCTTGGGCTCATCTAAAGTGGAGCAAAGATATGTCTGCGTGAGCTCCGGAGGCTTTGCATGGTACGACGTCACAGACTGCGGCAGGGATGCACTAAACGGGCTTGCTTATTAGTGTGAGACCAGAGTTTGGTCAACGCAAGCTGATATAGTGTTTTCTCGTATCTACGTGGACCGCCCCCCCAAGTCGTGCGAAGGATTGCAGTCGTAATGCTGTGTTCAAAGTGGTCAACGGTCAACGGTCAACATACAGGCAGTCGTGGGCTCTGTAATAAATCACCACGAACGTGTTTTATGCTCGATCCTGAAAATCTGATATTCATTTGGTATGCCCGCGGATCTTGTGGGGCCTGTGGACCCGTTTGGACCCGTTGCTTCACGAGATCTACCGGCAAACAGAGTTTAGCTTTCTCCTCAGCGTGCCCTCCCCTACGTCATTGGCTTGCGTCCCCCGTATCCACATCGGCCGCCATTATTCGGTGCTGGGCTGGTAGTTCTGACAATTACTACCAGAGGCAGCTGTTCCGGTAGGGGCGGTACCTTACGTCCTTGTGCATTTTCCAGCTCTCTATCGAATCATGATGAAACGTAATTGAACGACTCCGGTGTTTTTCTCTTCAGCACTTCTTTTCCACACCCATAGCCCGCCCTCTGGGCCTTTAACATTTCCACTGGATATTGATATCGCTGTATTCCTAGTCAGAGCCACGCGGCCAGCAGGAAAACACAGATACGGATTTGCATACGACGCTCCATAACCTGTGTTACCTACGACAATACCTAGGTATGCAGCGTCTCTATCTTTGGCTGAGCGCCGTATTGGCCGCCAGCGTCAATGCACAAGATGCTGGAGCAGCGACAGACACTCGAGCATTCACCACCTTGACGGGAAGCGCTGCATCGCAAGTCACGTCAATCGGCACGTCCTACAATACCAATGGACAGCAAGTCACCTTCACAGTGACATCCCGTTTGGTGAACGAGAACCCCACAAGTACTTCTTCCTCAGGCAGCTCAGGCACAACTTCTGGCAGTGTAACCACCACGAGCCCGGGATCCACAAGCACAGTCACTCTATTGCTTGGAGGTGGGGTTGGTATCCAGACACTGAGCATCATCAATGGCACTTCGACAATCTATCCCAACTCGACCGCTACCGCCTCTAAATCATCAACGTCTTCGAGCGCACAACCTACCAACACCCAAGCATGCAACGGCTGGCCTGAATTCTGTAGCCGCAAATACA
Organism: Elsinoe necatrix; assembly: GCA_033846785.1. Taxonomy (NCBI): domain Eukaryota; kingdom Fungi; phylum Ascomycota; class Dothideomycetes; order Myriangiales; family Elsinoaceae; genus Elsinoe; species Elsinoe necatrix. The sequence goes on along the minus strand of JANZYI010000015.1, from coordinate 120,632 downwards.
GCAACATCACTCAAATAGCATCTCACAATGCCTTTTATGATATCAAGGGCAACGCTGCAAGCAACCAGGAATATAGTGCCACCCAACAGCTCAACGACGGCGTCCGTATGCTCACAGGCGGCGTGCACTACGAGAACGATACCCTATACTCCTGCCACACATCCTGCTCTCTCCTCAACGCTGGTAAATTGGAGGACAATTACAGAGAAGTCGCCGCTTGGGTACGCACACACCCCTATGATGTCGTCACTCTCCTTATCGTCAATAGCGACTATCGTCCAGTCGAGGACTTTATCGATCCGATCCAGAACTCCGGCTTGGGTCCTTACGTGTATACGCCACCCTATTTTCCCATGCGTCTTTCCCAATGGCCAACTCTGTCTGAGATGATCTTGAAACAACAACGCGTCGTCGTCTTCATGGACTATAATGCCAACCAGACCTCCGTCCCTTACATCCTTGACGAGTTCAGCCACATTTGGGAGACTCCCTTTTCTCCACAGGATGTCAATTTCCCTTGCACGATTGAGCGACCACCCACGCTTACGAACCAGACTGAAGCGCGTGAGGAATTCATGTTCCTGGCGAACCACAACCTGAACACCGCCGTTAGCTTTGGCGGGACTAGTTTCTTGATTCCGAACACAGCAAGCATCAACACGACCAACGCTGCCGGTAATGACACAGGTATGCTCGGGAGGGCGGACGATCAGTGTAAACAGCAGTGGGGCAGAAGTCCCAACTGGTTGCTGGTGGACTACTATGACAGGGTAAACGGGAGTGTTTTCCAGGTGGCTGCCAGCGCCAATAATGTTACCTATGACAGGAAATGCTGTGGGTATGCCACCAGCGCGGGAGTGAAGCAGAGAGTCGGATGGACATTACTAGCTGCAGGAATGGTGGCTATCGGCATGAATTTTGCGTAAGTTTGCACTCAACGGACGGAGCATCTGAAGCACGGCGTTGGGGGGTTTTGCATATGTACAGATAGAGTCACGACTTGAATGCTAGAATAATATGACAGCAGCCAGGTTTCCCCGCTCGATCACGCTTGACGCCCCTCCCTTTCCCCTCCCATCCACATCTCGCCCCTCCCCAGGCGCAACAAACTCCCCACTGTCCACGCGCCAGGAGCATGCGTCACAGCCGCCAAGTCATCGCAAGCTCATACCAACTATAAGATAGCGGGTTTGGCATCGTGAATGCATGAAGTGGGTTTTGCAATTGAGGCGGAGGACTTGATGGCAGAACTCATCGGGGGTCTGCAGATATCACGTGACCATCGGTCATTCTATTTCCAGTGCTACATGGGTAAGAAATGCTGTGGAATCAAGAGATTATTCTATTCAAAGTCGAGCTCGCAGATATGAAAGCAGTCTTCGCTGGCTTGAAAAAATAGAGTACTGTCCACCTGTTCCCTGTCGAATTTGACTCCTCCTCTGCAGGCTACCTCCATCCGGGCTGGTCTGTCACCTCAATCGATCTTGCGTCCTCTACTACATCGGAACCCACAGACGTAGGGGTCCTAATCAGTAGCCTGCTCCACAGCCCTACTTATCAGAGGTCGCCTCTCCTCATCCTCGCTGACCTGCATCCTCCTATACTTTCCCTTCTCGACCTTGTCGACCCTCCAGGTCCCCGCCTCCTTCGCCTTGTCGAAAAACTCCTGGTTCTCCTCAAAACTCCTGCTGCCGCTTTCCGGACAGTAAAAGTACGTCCAGGTACCCGCGAAGAGATTTGTCCCGCCAAAGACCAAGAACAACCAGAAGGACAGATTGTTGAACATGATGGGCGTGGCCAACGTGACCGCAAAGTTGGCGATGCCCCAGACGATGACACTGACGGCTGTCCCCTGCGCGCGGGCCGTGGTGGGGTAGATCTCCGTCGGAATGAGCCAGATGGTAGCGAGCCAGCCGATGCCGAAGGCGCCGGTCGCGACGAAGAGAGCGACCACGCCGGGGATAGCCACGGCCATTTGGCTGATGCCGAGATTGTAGGCGTTGGATGCTAGCCCGCCAAAGAGGGTGAGCAGGAGGAAGCAGATGGTAAGGACAGCGGAGCCCCAAAGGAGGACGCCGCGGCGGCCGACCACGTCGATGAGCATCCACGCTAGTGTCATGAGGAGGAAGTACGAGACGTAGTTGCCTTGTGTAAGATACTCAGAGGTTCGTACGCCGTAGCCGAGGAGCTCGAAGATCTGGGGACCGTAGACGGAGACGGCGCCATAGCCGGTAAGGGCTTGATTGACTTGGCCCATGATGGTGATGATAGTGGGGTGGAATTGGGCGTGGCCGGGCGTGAGCATGTCGGTGTAACTGACGGATTCGCCTTCGTTCTTGGAGGAATCGATCAATTCGTCTAGACGTTTCTTGCCTTCTTCGGACCCAAAGATGTTGGTCAAGCTCTCTTCAGCGTCCTCCTTGCGGTCGTGGAAAGCCAACCAGCGAGGCGACTCGGGAAGGTTGCCGATGAAGCTGAAGAGGAGCAGAGGGTAGACCTGCATGAAGATAATGGGTACACGCCATGCCCATTCATTATATTTGCCAAGGTAGATCGTGATACCCAAGTTGATGGCGAACGCCATATTGAGACCGAAGATGTTCGATTGGAATTCTTGGGCAAGTGCCTTGCCACGAGACTCGTCTTCGCTGAGCTCAGAAGAGTAGACAGGTACCACAGAATCCACGCCGCCGACCCCCAACCCCATGACGATTCGACCAAGCATCATGACCTCTCGAGCTCCTTTGCTGAAGCCGAGTCCAGCAATGAACATGATAAGATTGCCAAGAGAGGATGTCGCCAGACATGTAAATAGAGCAGTCTTTCGTCCGTACTTGTCTGCCAGATAGGAGAAGATGACAGCGCCGACAGCACAGCCAAGGTAGTAGATAGATACAATGACACCGACGATGGGCGAATCTTCACTGATTTTCATGGTGGACAAGTAGCTGTAGTTGGTGTTGATCAGGGACATCATGCCCTGGTCGTAACCATAGAGGGCGATTGCAGTGGCCGAAAAGAAGACGACCTGGTCTACTTGTCAGTCCCTTGCCCTTGTAAGCAGTATGCAAGATGCTCGATGTTGCCGCGCCCATCGCCATGGCTTCAGGAATGAGAGAGCAACATACCTGCTTCTGCTTGTCCGAGACATATTCTTTGAGACCCATGATGGCGGAGTTGCGTCTGTTGGACAACCACTACAATGTCCCTGTCGCCGTCTGTGTGCAACAACTCGTCCTTCTCAGCGTATCCTGGACAGATGCAGAAGTGTCTGTTTGATCCTGAGAATGAAGAGAGATCTGAGCACACCGCTTTTAATTAAAAACGCCTCCTACGAGCACCAGGCCTTTCACGATCTTGGTTGCTTACGCGCAGGCAATTCAGAGTTTGGACGCGGGGCATCGCGAACTTTCAGCGCCAGTGACGACACAAACCGTCCGTAGTTGTAACGTGATCAGATTAGCGGCGGGGCGTGTATACCGCCTGGCAAGGGCTTGCATCGGCCCTTTGCAAGAATTTTCAAGCTCAAACACGTGAAGAAATTTCTGGTCAAGCATTGATCGGGATGGATCGCGAATGGAGTCAATGTCCAGCCGCAAATGCAGATCTGCCTTGTTGGTACATTTTTCATTCGACTATTCTACTAGCAAAAGCAACGCCGCTGCCTTCGATAGAAACGCATTCGATTGACAGACAGATGCACCTGGATCGTTGAGATCCATACCCATACCATTCGCCGCCATGTATAAGTCCTCCGTGAGACTCATTATCGAGTCTGGGTATCTGATTGTCATCTGTTGAATCATACTGTCTGCCACGGCATCTTCACCGAAGAACTTTTGTTTAAAAAGCAAATCGCTAATCATGTTGAAACCTGTTTCCCTTCATCAAAGGGGTCATTACGACGTTAAGGTCATAAGTGTACTGATAAAGTACAATCCATCACTCAATCAAGAGGTGGATGGCTGACAGCTGTTGAGTGCTGCGGGCGCTGGTGCGTCATGATGTAGATACATCTATGCGCGGGTGGCACGGAAGTGCTTGGCTGCCTTGACCATGTGCTCGAGGGCCTCCTTGGTCTCCTTCCACTGACGGGTCTTGAGACCACAGTCAGGGTTGATCCAAAGCTGGTCTGGCTTGAGGTAGGCAAGCATCTCCACGACACGGTCGCGGATCTCCTGCTCCGAGGGAACACGTGGGGAATGAATGTCGTAGACACCAGGGCCGATGTGGCGGGGGTAAGCCTCGTCAATGAAGACCTTTAGGAGCTTGGCGTCAGACTTGCTATTCTCGATGGAAAGGACATCAGCGTCGAGAGCGGCGATAGCGTGGAAGAAGTCCTGGAACTCGGAGTAGCAGAAGTGGGAGTGGATCTGAGTAGAGTCCTTGACACCGGCAGTGGACAGCTTGAAGCTGTCGACAGCCCAGGAGAGGTAAGCCTCACGCTCCTTGCCGGAACGGAGAGGAAGACCCTCACGGAGAGCGGGCTCATCGACTTGGATGACGAAGACACCGGCTGCCTCCAGGTCAACAACCTCATCGCGGAGAGCGAGGGCGAGCTGCTGGGCCTGGAGAGACTGGTGAACATCATCACGAGGGAACGACCACCTGAGGCAGGTGATGGGTCCTGTGAGCATACCCTTCATGGGCTTCTTAGTGATGCTGGCGGCATACTTGCTCTCCTTGACGGTCATGGGAGCGGGACGAGAGACGTCACCGACGACGATGGGAGGACGAACGCAGCGAGAACCGTATGACTGAACCCAGCCGTGGGTGGTGAAGGCATAGCCGTCGAGACGTTCACCGAAGTACTGGACCATATCGTTGCGCTCTGGCTCGCCGTGGACGAGGACATCCAGATCGAGCTCTTCCTGGACCTTGACGACCATGTCGATCTCCTTCTCAATGAACTTCTCGTACTCTTGCTCAGTGATCTCACCCTTTGTGAACTTGTTGCGCTGAATGCGGATCTCCGAGGTCTGGGGGAAAGAACCGATGGTGGTGGTGGGGAAGAGAGGCAGCTTGAGGAGGTCCTTCTGCTGGGCGTAACGCGTAGGGAAGGCAGACTGGCGACTGTACTGCTCCTTAGTGACCTTGCTGAGACGGTCCTTGACGGCAGGGTTGTTGGTGCGCTTGGAGGTAGCACGGGACTGCATGGAAGCAGCGTTGGCCTCGAGCTGCTCGCGGACAGAGGCTGGGCCCTCAGTGACGGCCTTGGCGATGGTAGCCAACTCAATGACCTTCTCAGAGGCGAACGAGAACCAGTCGGCAATCTCAGGGTCAAGCTTCTTTTCGCTGGCGAGAGTGTGTGGGGTGTGGAGGAGGGAAGATGAGGAGGAGACGATGACACGGTCCTTGCCGAGCTTCTGCACTGCGGTCTCGGCAATCTCGATGGCGCGCTTGAAGTTGGTCTTCCAGATGTTGCGGCCGTCAACGACACCAGCAGAAAGAACCTGGTTGGCGCCGAGGTGTGAAATGACTGACTCGAGCTGCTCAGGGTTGCGGACAAGGTCAACGTGAAGACCGTACACGTCCTTGAGGGCAGAGTCAACAACGTCAAAGTTGTGGACAATGTCGCCGAAGTAGCTGGCGAGGACGAGCTTGGGTCCGGCAGCGTTCAAGGCCTGGTAAGCTGGCTTGAAAGCATCCTTGATTCTGGATGGCAGGTCGAAGACGAGAATTGGCTCATCAATCTGGACTGTCTCGGCACCAGCATCCTTGAGCTGCTTGAGAAGCTCAACGTACACTGGGAGGAGCTTCTCGAGGAGGTCGATGGGCTCGACAGACTGACCACGGTCGGCCTTTCCAAGGAAAAGGAATGAAACAGGTCCGAGAAGGACTGGGCGGGTGACGATACCGGCCTCCTTGGCCTCCTTGAACTGGACAACAGGCTTGGGGTCTGCGACAAGAGAGAAGGATTGGTCGTTCTGAAGAGTAGGCTTGACGTAGTGGTAGTTTGAGTCGAACCACTTCACCATTTCCTGAAAATCCTTGTTAGCGTCTAAGTGATCAATTTTGGAGGGGCATGCTTACAAGTGCGGGAACGTCAACGCCCTCCTTCTGGTGACCACGACCCATGGCGAAATACTCGTCAATGGGAGCAAGCTTGTGCTTCGTGTACCTCTCCGGTACGGCGTTGAACATCTGGATGTGGTCGAGGACATGGTCGTAGAAGGCAAAGTCGTTGGAGGGGATGATGTCCACACCAGCGTCCTTCTGGATCTTCCAGTGCTCAAGACGGAGTCTCTTGCCCTCGGCGAGGAGATCATCTCTTGACAGCTTGCCGCCCCAGTATGCCTCGTTCGCCTTCTTCAAGTCCCTCAACCTTCCCATACGAGGAAAACCGAGAACTGCTGACTGAACCATTGTGACTGTGCTTCTTCTGTATGTGAGGTATTTCAGGACTTGTGAGAAAGATTTTCTGAATAAGGTCAATCGACCAAAGATATGAAAGATGATAGCAAGGTGAAGGAAGGGGGAAAGCGGTGTAAGAAAAGGAATGCGGGAGGAGGGGTGTTGAGGTTAAAAAGGTGGGATGATTGCAAGACGACAAATTGTGTGAGATGTGGTCATAGCTTTTTTTCCCTCTCGCGCCAACTTCAACCGCCGGCCCTGGAGAGCCGAGATCGGAATATGATTGGATCGGTGGGACAAGGTAGGCCTCTTTCGAGCATAGAGCGATCTGTCGTCAGCTAACTTGTGAACACCATCAAAGAGCTACGGTGAGTCTGCGTTTCAGCCGCGGATAATTCTCCGACCGGAGTAATGACCCTCGACCAACTCAACCGCCAGCAGGGACAAAGACTGGTCGTGTACCCCTCTTTCAGTTCGCATATGATCCCCGGCCGCGGCAACCAAGGGATCTCAGACAAGCAATCGGGCTCCGAGTACTGCCAACCCTCTAGAAGATATCATTGCTGTCCAGCCAAGCCACTTGCTCGTGAGCTGCTCGTGGAACGGGCTCGGCGATGTCAAGATAAGAGTTCGTCCAGCAACCGTGGTATGGGCTTTCCTTGATTTGGTAAGTATATCTCATTGAACGTGTCCTCATCACAATACCAGCAGGGCAGTCATGAGTGTACATCGCTATTGACCACACGCCGCGTATATCTATGAAGAGCCCGTGTTGTCGGGTAGATATTGTTTAGTAATGTCGGGTTTGAGTGACGTTCCTCATCGATCTAGGCAAGTACGATGCAGCAAGCAGGACGACCTCAGCCGCTGGGCAGAGCATTCTCGGATTTCTTTGCCTCTTCTACAACCATCAGTATCAGCATAGCATATTTGCAGGCACTTTCAGGTATCAATTCACGAGCAGCATTTCCAGTCTCCTTGGTATAGGCCCCTCCGATCGCGCCACGACCCTGATCTGCGTATGGCTGCTGATCTCTGCTGCATACTCAATCGCCAAGTGGATTCACCAGACTCGACCGCTGCACGTCCTGTAGCATTTCCATTCAGGGGGCGATCTCAAAGCATACCTCGGAACTCGATCTTGTCGGAAGAAGATCGCATGGAGCTCAACAGGATCTTCGTTGGCGCCTCACTCCCTGAAGACCACCCGCATGCGATTCCGCTCCCCGATCGCCGTCCAGCATTGTTCGCAAAGATTACCAGATCACCAAGCTTTGGCAACAAGATCAAGAGGCAGCTCAGTCGGACTTCTCTGATTTCAAGCAAGAGCCTGACTTCTCTCCGTCCGAATCCTATCCGACTCCTGCATCGTCGATCACGCACAAGACCCAAAGGATACAGCGTCGAGGACATCATCGAAGCCGAGGCACCGTCCGAGGGCGAGTATGATCCAGATGCAAAGTCTGTGCGAATCACAACTACCCGAGTGAATACTGATGAGCGACAACGAAGGGTCACGCCAGTGCATGAGCCGTCGAGACAGAAAATAACAGGCTTCGAGTGGCTGAGTCCAGGTATTGAGAAGTATGTTCTTCGGCGCCTCCTGACGTCCAACAGCTAAACCTGAACAGTCTGTCGCAGCCCATTGATGACCCTTTTCTCTGTCCCAGTCTAAGCCGGGCACAAACTTGGAGCCGTGGAGTCGCGCGGGCATCAAGTGCACCGTGTCTCTTCGATGAGCAGGTGGACATACGTATCAGCGTCTCGAAGAACAGCAAGCAGCCGATGAGTCGTGCCTTCACACTGCCGGCTGCCGGACCAAACACGGAGACTGGTCGCCCACAAGCCATCGAGCCGCTTGCAAGTGCACGAGACATCCCAGCTACCTTTCAAGGATGGGACAAACAAGCCGTCGGCGACATGGATAATGGCAAACAAATCATGGAGGCTATCCCTACGCTCCTGGACTGCTCTTATACACAACAATGCTTCGATGGAAAATGCCAAAAGTGTCGCTTTTCTCGGCACGGTGACAAACCCAGAACACCGGTGGACGATAGCCCCACTAAGCGCTTGACAGTCAGAAATCCTGATCCGGATCCACCTGCTACCTCGTCCTCAAACTCGCTACGTAGCGGCCGCCACAGTACCTAGAATGGTGGGGTTGCAGCAACGAGCCGCGATAGCCTACTCTTGTATCCAGGGTGGACTGATCGAGCACCGAAGGATGCTCTCTACGGAGAGACCTTGCGTCATACGTCTTCCCGGTACAGCTTCGATGGAGCGGACCCATACCCGGCAACACTTCCAATTACTGGACAGACACCTTATAAAATCGCAAATGAGCAGACTGCTCGTTCAACCCCAGTACAGATCGACAGAGCGGTAAATCCTGCGCAGTACTCGCGACACGGAAGCCCAGACATCACTGCATCGCCCAAACGACTGGTTGCATCGTCAAAGAAAGATGTCGAGGTTCAGGCCGGTCGATCATTGCTCAATCGTGCGAGCAGTGCGAGTAGCGAAAGCCGCCCAAGCAAGTTCCGGGAGGACATGGTGGTTACGCCAGTCGAACCGCAACCATTGAAGAAGAGGCGTACATTCTTCGCATTGCCCAAAATGTTCAATCACAAGCCCAAAACCCCGAAGAAGAAGAAGAAGTCGGATCGACCAACACGATACAGCTTGATAACTCGATTCGACGGTGCTGACGAGCCCAGCCGCACAAAGGACAACATCAGAGACTCCTTGACTACTCCCCATGCTGAGCGAACGAGGTCTTCCATGTCGACAGTCTCTCGTCATTCACCAGGTAAAGAATCCATCGCTCTCACGTTCATCGACGACAGTCTTCCTAAACCATCGACCCCAACAATCAGGGCGCAGTCTCTCGAGGACTACGAGAAGACACTCACGATTCAAGGCGACTCTCGGCGGCGCAAATCGACAGTCAATCTTGAAGCCGTCCGCGCGATCGAAAAGGACGACCGCATTGATTCTGTTGCGAAGAAGCGACCCTTGCTCCGAGCCTCTCCTCTCTACGCGCCAAGTGGAAAGTCTGGCGAACAAACGCTCATGGAGAAAGCCCTCCAGTTTCACCAAGCAGAAAAGGGCGCCTTCTTCCGCTTCAAGGGCAAGGACAAAGCCTCACCTGATCTGCCCGCAACACAGCAGGCGGCTGGCGAGGGACCAGTCTTCCACATATCATTTGGACCGGCCAGTTCTCCAAGCCGTATCTTTTCTGGTTTGGACGATGTAGATCCACTGGCTGGCACGGAGGTGAAGAGAGCGAAAAGTACTATTCCATTGTACATGTCCAGTGGAATTCGCCGTTCTCCAACACCAATACCGTTATGCAACGACACCTCAGCAGATCGAGCAAAGCCTTCTGTCTCTACTACGTCTCCCTCGTTCAATGGTCCTGTACCCTTGGGGATCCCGCCTGCGTCATGGGCCCGCTTCGCGTCGCACACTCGTGCAGCTCGTGTGTGCTCAGCTGGTCAGCAGGACGGAGTCAAGACCCATGACTTTGCCGAAGATATGCGCTGCTACATGCCTGATCCTGATCATGCTGTTCACAAGCGCAAGCATGGTGGATTGATGGAGCGTATCGGAATTAGCTCACGGCCAAACGACACCAAGATTAGAAGAGTGGTGCGTTACTACAAGAACTTACTTGGCGGGGTAGGAGGCGGAAACCGAAGGAGCAGTGTTGCTACTGGAGGGAGGTTGCGGGACCCAGAGCTGGAAATGCTCGGGCCTGTCCTCGCTGGAAGGGATGTTGCTTTTGGGCAAGCTAGAGAAGAGAGGCTGCATAGGAGAAAGAGGAAGCGGACAAGAGATGGCAGTCAGGAGAAAATGATACGGCAGACAGGGAAGACAGCTGAGTTTATGGTCATGGGTGGCGCCGACGAGGTCACCGCCGACGAAAGCACCGAGCCGATCGCGAGTCTCGACGTCACGCAGCAGACGGAGAGGCAGCCCGTATCGACGGCATCAGCTTTCGAAGAATCTGTACTTCCGACCAAGATGACAGCGAAAGTTCCAAACGACCCGGTACTCACTCTCGATGGTGCGGTGGACGTTACGATTGTTTGCCTCAAACAGAACTCACTCAGCCCTCGCTCTTCTGCACGCTTTCTGTCTGAGCTGTACCAAAGAGAATGTGTCCGACTCCCGCCTACTTCTGGCCATCTCAGTCATATCAGTGAGGAAGCCTTTGAAGAAGCACGAGACGCGGCACGAGTACCTCTGCCCGAGACGCCGATAAAGTGCGGTCGATCGATGAAAGCGAAGTCAACTTTCACGAAAAGCTCCAGTGTTGACGCACCAAAGACGCCCATACCACAGGCAGCAAAATATGGCACAAGTCCTGTCGGACCCATGAGCATCAGCAACACTGCACATGGCGGGCATCTCCAAAGCAGCGCGAAGAAACTCTTGCTCTTGCCAGAAGTGGAAAGTCCACGAGCCAATAGTGCTACACCCCTACTTCCAGACACACTGCCTGCCAATGACGTGCAGCACTCAGTGACAAATATTGCCTCCGAGGATATTATAGCCAAGGAAGTGGGTAAGGAAAGCTCACTCGGCCCTGATCCGCCCGTAACTGGTTTGTACGCAACCAAGTCCACGAATAATGCCGAGGTATCCGTTCGTCGCTTCCCGTCTGTCACAGTTGTCGATGATCGTAAAGGTCAATCGCGAAGCGTAAGCCTGATCAGCACTCTTCACTCCAGTAGAAACAGCTCCGGTACGTCTTCGATACCCAGACACACTTCACAGGCTCGGAATGCGTCATCAAGCTCTGAGCATCACGGGATGGATGGGACACGAGCTGTGAGTGGTGCGAGCAAGTACGATACTGTTCGTTCTAGGCTTGAGCCGTATGACGATATCGCGACTCAGGCTACAGGTGAGAGCGGAGAGGTCAGAGGCAGCACCATGGATCTGTTGAATCAGGTCGAGGCAAGGAAGGGAGAGGAGCTGAAGAGGCTGATGAGTGTCGGTGGCAGAATCGGGAGCGATGGGAGTGTTGGTGTTGCGATGTAACTGAGCTCTTCACTCAAAAGGGAAAAGCAGTCTAAACCTGGTCGAGAACAGCTGCGACACATTACTATGCATGGATAGACAGAGACGTTTTGTCGGAAATTATCTCATTGCGCATTGTACACTCAGTTCTATCCTTCGTAATCGTTCTCACTACATCGACCTATCACCACCACGGCTTCCCTGACGTACAGAGGCTCCACAGCGACTTTGACCAAGAACCTCGCTATGCACTCCACAGCCACACTATCATTCATCCTCATCCCCTTTCCCGCGCTTCCGTTACTTGCTTCCCAATCGACTTACCATCATACGCCAAACTCACAGCCCTAACAAGCGTCCACTCCATTCCCGTCTCCCTACTTTCTGCATCGACCAGTCCATGGTCCTCAAGCGCATACTTCACATTCGTAAGTACTACGAACGCCTTGCTCGCCAACGGCAACTCCGCCCATGGGTCCCCCGCGCCGGCAGTCAACGTCAGCACTACCCGCCGCACGCCGGCCTCGTGCAACACCGCACAAGCGTTGGCGGTCGAGTCAGCGAGGAGACACTTGGGCTGCGAAAGGGGAGTCAGAGGCGCGGACGATGTTCAGGGTGATGATACATGCTTCTGGTCTGATGGGAGAAGCGGATATGGCGGTACGCCAAACCGTTCTCAGTTCGAGTACCATTCATGCCCCCCCTCTCGAGACGCCGCGAAAGCTGCGCGTTACCACGCTGAATCCACGAGACCACCAGATCTTTGCCTGCTTCACGGGAATCTCAGATCCTTAGCACGCCTTATGGAATTGAAAGGTCTCCGCGTGCCCTACGGGGCTACCAAATCATCACCTTTCTTTGGGTCTTAGTGTTCGCCGCGAAATGGTTCCCTTCTCCATAACAGATCTAGTAGTCTGCTGTAGCCACGCGGCTGTCCCACGGTATGGGTCCCTACTAAGTCTTGCCTACAGCCGATGTCCTGTAGTCTTTGAGGCGTTCGTTTGCGCTGCCTGCCAGACTCTGCATCCTATCGTTCTCGGTTTCCAGTTCGGCTTCGATATCTTCAGACGTCTGCAGTGCTCCAAGCAGAACAACTCGGAGTGTCGAATGGAATATACGCGTAAACGTCACCGTCACGGGCTCTTGATCAGTCCCTCCATGGATTGCTTGAATGGATTCGAGATCAGCCAGCCAGGATGACAGCGATTCTAACAGAGCTGCCTTTTCGGACAGCAGATGAGGCACACTTCCTGCGTCCTTCATAAGAGTCAATTTGTTTAGAAATTCAAGGGTAGAAGTTGCGATCTTTCTCAGTCCTGCTCGCATATCAGGTGCAATCTTCCGCATCCCGAAAAGTTGCGTTGGTTCTTTTTCGAAAAGGGCAGCGTCTGCAGGAGACATTGATTCGTTCTCTGCGGCTGTGACAGCTGGTTCTTCGAAATTGGACGGTGCAGCGAAGAGCTTGATAAGGAACACATCCAAGTGTGGGAGGCGACTGCAAGCTGGAGCGTATGTACCATCTGTTGTTACGCTCGGCCGCGCATGGTAGTCATGCAAAATTTTGAGTCCTCGTATGATATGCTGGACCATTGCAGTATAGCTCATCTGCACTTGCTCAATGCTCACGAAGATATGGCAGCAGAGTAGCGCCGAGATCAAATCGTCGGTGTTCGGATCGGATAGTCTGGACATGACACCTGCCAATGCCAAACCGTATTTCTCAAGACCATAATCGTAATCTGCTGTTTGCGGCACTCCAGTTGCAGGATTGATACCGGATACTTCGAGGTTGGTTCGAAGGGCCGCAAGTGCCGAGACTGCATGCTGTACAGTCGTATCGGTCAAGCTAGCCTTGAGAATCCGCTCGGCTTCTTCATGACAGTCTGATCTTGCGTCGAAAATAGTCTTTATCGAGAAGTATCGACTTAGACGGTCAATCTCAGATGTAGTGATCCCGCTGGCAACGGACTCATCGGGTTGTCGTTGGATCGTCAACTTGGCGTCGCCCTTGTTGGACTTTCCAGCAGACCTGATTGAGTGAAATCTGATCTGAGAAGTATACCCATCACAGGATCGACCAGTGCTGACACATTTCTTGCAGAAGGGCTTATCCTCATCACATTTGATCTTCCTGGTTCTGTTACTACGTAAGTACTCTCGCGACGAAGTGGGCACGTGGCACGATGCCAGCAGGGATGCTCCAGCATGCATCTCTAGTACGGCCTACCTGCAAGTTCCGCAACCAGTCTTCACTTTTGTCAGACCTTGAGCATTTTGTCTGCGAGTTACGCCGCCTCCGACCGGCATGACATCGGTGTTGGCGAAACCATATATGATGTCCGCGAATTACCGAACATCAACAAGGATTCCCTCAGACGAGGATAAGACCGAAACAGCAGAATGAAGAGCGCCAAAGGTCCGCGGTTGAGGAGGCGCACGTTGGTGCGGCTGTTGCAGTTGTTCTAGCGTCCAATAGAAATCTGTCATTCTCGAGCGGGAGGTGATGGCACTAGGACGTTTTTGGGGTAAGATTCCGAAGCATCCATTCAGAGACGCTTGTGGGCTCTCTTTGGTATGCGGATACACATACGACGGATCATGGCAGGGTCGCGGGTTGCGTCGTCGGAGGCGTATATAAGTCCTCTAGTCCGCTGCAATGGCTCTCACGAAAAGTCCATGTTATTATTCTCTCGAACCACCAAACGTTTCCATCCTGGCACAGGACTATTCCAAAGGACTATCAGCAGACTCTCCCAAACTACCAGGCTCCCTCAGACCACCAGGTCCTTCCATACTACCAGGCTTCCTCTAGCTACTAGAATTCACTCCATGCAATCACACACCTTCACAATGACAGCTTTCACTCTCTACGCCGCCCGCGGTTCCACCAACACTGATCGAATCCGTCTGACCCTAGCTGAAGGAGGGTTCACAGACTACACTCTAGTCCTCCTGAACCTGCAGAAAGGTGAACAAAAGGTCCGTCTACCTACTATCCCGTTCCCTCCCGGACCCCCCTTCTCCCCATTCCTTCTCCCCACTAAACCCCCCCAATAGTCCCCAGAAAACCTCTCCCGCCACCCCTTTGGCAAGGTCCCCTCCATCACCTTCCCCACGGGCTTCACCCTCTACGAAAGCCGTGCCATCTGCACCTATCTCGCGAGAAAATACGCCTTCCCTCTCCTGCCGCCGGCGTCGGACGTGGAGGCAACGGCGCTCTTCGACCAGGCTCAGTCCGTGGAGATGGTGTACTTCGCTACTCCGGCGGGGAAGATTGCGTTTGAGAAAGCGGCCAAGGGATTCATGGGGCTGCCGGCCGACGAGGCCGTCGTGGCTGCCGCGATGAACGGGGTGGACGCGTTTTTCGATGTTGCTGAGGGGCTGCTGGGGCCGAGGGAGTATATGGCTGGCCCCGAGTTCTCGCTTGTCGATATTTTCTATATTCCGCTTATTCAGAGGCTGTACGCGTGCGGGTACGGAGATGTGGTGCAGAGTCGACCGGCAGTCAAGGCGTGGTGGGAGAGATGCGTGGGGCGGCCGGCTATAGCGAAGTTGTTGGAGGGGGACAGGGAGGCAATGGCGGCCGCGATGAGGGCGAAGAAGTGAGCGTGCAGTAGCGCAGGAGAGCGAAATCTCAGGTCGTATCAAGGGGATGGAAGAACGTGATTCATATGACATTCCTCATCTTCCTATGTACACTTCACTGTCCATCACTAGATCCTGAACCCACCAAAGTTTCCATCGAGGTACCTGAAGCTCTCCTGCCTGAAATCGTCCTTGGCAAGATTGTTCGTGAGCGCCTGCAGCTGCAATAGCTGAGGATTCGCGTTCGTGTATTGTGGCCAGTTGATGAGCGGCGCCTTGGTCGTGATGACATTCGGGTCCAAAAAATTGATGAAGGAGTGGTAATACGTCTGATAAGTAGTCGCCGGAACAGCGTTTGGGAGCTCAAAGTAGACCTCCAGCACGTCTGATGCGTGGAAGGTACCTAGTATGGGCGTGCCGAAGAGATGCGAGTCGAAATAGGACCAGACGGGCACTTGGGAGGAGATGCGCGAGAGGTAGCACCGGCGAGTCAGGGTGAAGGTCACGTCGCCCAGAATCGCGGCCAGGCGCTTGAACTCTGGGTAGATGACGTTGAGAATCCCGGTGCGGAAGGGCGATCCGGTGGATTGCAAGTCGGGGTAAGTGGCGACGAGGCCAGGGACGAGGTCTTTGCCGCGGACGGGAAAGTAGGATTGGAGGTATGTGGTGAGCTCGGCGGTATTGGAGATGTTGCTGGTAGTGAGGGAGAACAAAGTACCCTCGTCCTCTTGATCACCGCAGATGACGGGGACTTTGGCGAACTTGCCCTGCGTCACGGCAATATCGGGAGATTGAGAGAAGAAGTTGCTGGCTGGGTCAGGGCGTGGGAGGTAGGACAGATCGAGCGAGCGGTAAGAGAAGATATTCGGGACCGAAGTGGCAGCGTCAAGGAAGCGTTGGAAGGGGAGTGCACGCAGGCAGGCGAGCTTGTCAGCTGCGCCACCACAGCCAGCATTGGAAGAGACGGTGTCGAAGACTACCTGGGCCTTACTAGTATCGACGGGCTCGGCTGGTACAATACTACCAGAGTTGAGGATAGCACCACGGAAGAGAGCCTTGCCTCGATAAGTGTTGTCGCCGCCATTGATGATGGTCTGGTCGAAGACGGAAATGGCACCAGCGGATTCGCCCCAGATAGTAACCTTGTCTGGGTCACCACCGAACGCTGCAATGTTCTCTGCCACCCATTCCAGACCGAGACGCTGGTCGCGCAGGCCAAGATTCGTGCTGCCATCAGCTTGTAGCTCGCGTCCAGCAAGAAAGCCGAAACCACCGATACGGTAGTTTACGCTGACGTAGATGACGGGATTACCACGAGCAAGACCGCTGATGCCTTCTTGTAAGAAGTTTGTGGCATCGTACATCCCAGCCGAGCCAGCCTCGAAGCCTGCATAGTGTCAGTCGTGTCAAATTAAAACATAGCTGGTAGGCTCACCTCCTCCGAAGATCCAAAAGACAACCGGAAGCTTTGCGTCGGCCGCAATACCAGCAGGGCGTTGGACGTTGATGTTCAGGCAGTCCTCTTGGGCATTGAGGACGCGCTGGAGCAGTGGGCTATTGACGAGGAGAGCAAGCACATCGTTAGGCAAGCTGCTGGTGTTGGTCTGCAGGGCAAATTGCGGGCAGGATGCCCCCATCTGTGTCGCTTGGAATGTGCCGCCAGGGTACTGTCTGTTGTAGGAAACAGGAGGCTTCAGCCTCAGTGGTCCGACGGGGGGCTCCGCAAAGGGAATGCCACGAAAGGAGTCGATGCCATTAGCAGTAGTCCCGACAATGGTACCGTTGGCCACGCTGACAGTAGGACCTGTCTGTCGCTCATCAAGGGGAGCGGCAGTGACAGAGGTAGCAAGGGCCAGGAGCGAGAGACCCAGCCTGCGAAGCATGTTGTCAGTGGTGACCAATGCTCTTGAACAGGTCAAGCTTGGTGGTGGCGGTAGTTGTCAAGAACCAGTGCTAGGCTCGTCAAAGCCAGAGGTCGGCGTGAGGCGAGGATGGCGAGCTATTTATGATACCGCATAAATTTGGTCAAGCTTCACAACGGACAAACGTCCTACCACCGCTTGGACACTGAACCCAAGGAAGCACCGGAGGTCCATTCACCCGCACATTGCATGATATTCGGGGCCTCGGCACTGACGGTCAGCTGGCCGAATGCGGAGATGAAGGACATCAAATATTGGCGAAGACAGAAGTTTGTCGAGGGAAGGTTCCCGGCTAGATCGACATGATCTGTTCAGTGTCCAGGGCAAGCTTGAGTTCTCAGATGGCGATTGACGGACATGCTTCGGCTGTGGCTGTCGTTGTTGTTCATCCTTTAAAAATTCAAGCCATGTGGGGAACGAGCCCTATCGAGAGATGTGGAGACATGCAGGTCTAATGCCGGTCACAATAATACAGTGCAGGAGAACAAGCTTCGAAGAAGACGATAGAGAAACGTTCCTGCATCGAGAAGAGTAGACTTTTGGTTGTTGCGTTTTGATTGGGCAAGAGAAAGATGGCGAAGATGCGGGTCGGCTCTCACACCGTTTCTGTCCTGACTACAAATGCCAAGCACTTACTGTTGTATAACATAACAATATCCGCATCATGTAACATGATTACCTGCAAGTGAACAAACGCGAAGCTCGCTTAAGACAAAACCCCTACCTGTCAACCAACCGCACTGCAGAGAAAAGCCCTAGATCTAAAATTCCCGGACCTGACCAATCCGCCGGAGAGAAAGCGGCATCGAGGCGTGCGGAGAAGATTGCCTGCAGATTTCGCGGGGAAAACGTGATCAATTCCCCGCTTGATTTGTTCTCTCCGTCTATCCGCAGGTCCACCCTTGTAGATATATCGAACTCAATACAAGGGCAACCGCCGGTCCTCATACATCAGTGTAGTACCCATAGATCATACGATCAATTGATTGGATTGGCGGTGTTCGCTACTGACTTGATCGGGTCGCAGCTACGCTTGCAGAAACCTACAGGAGAAGGGAGACGCCCGCATTGACCGTTTCCAGCCGTGCATAATTCCTCCATTCGCCAGCAAGAAACGACATGTAGTCGTACCATGCATGCATATATGCAAAGCTAAATCGGCGGATCCGGTCCATCTTGCTCGGTAAAGTGCCCGTGTACCCATGTACCCCTCCTTCTGAACTTGTAGAGAAGAGGCTCAAGCGCGTGAGCATCACGGCCCGCAACAGATAAGGTGTGCCGCGAACCGGCGCCATAATGAGGGGTATCGGCTCGTCCAGATCGACAGGCACATGAACGAGTGTCAATTCTTAACATGTGACGCCGCGGCTGTTGTAATTCATGATATCGTAATCTGCGATGTGTATAGGCCTCAATTTGCGAAAACTCCGGACAGGCTGTCTTGTGAAATGCTGGCTCAGTAGTATGCGTCCTCGTCGTATTCGGCATCGGGGATCAATCCCCCCCTCATCTGCCTTCTAACCCAGAAGCTGTGATAGCTGCTGTAATCCCTACTACCCGACAATCCCAGCTCGCTTGCGAGATTGATATAGCCCTCGCTGCCGACTTGTCCCTTTTTGCTGAGTGTCTTGAGGTCGCCACCGTCACTCCATGGTGTCCGACAGTACGGGCAGGTTACCTTCTGACCTCTTCTGCTTGCCGCCCACTGGTCGAAGCAGGATTTGTGCAGATTGTTTCCGCAAGCGGCTTTGCACCAGACGACTTCTTCTGCACCATCGTCTAGGTCGCAGCAGCAGATTGGGCAATCTCCTTCGACCGGGCGGCGCTTGCCATCCTTGTCCTCCTCTGCCACCTGCTCAGCGGGAAGCGGACCGGCTTGCTCGAAGATCTCACGAAGCTCCGAAGTCAGAAAGGCCAGCTGGTAGCTGAGGTGTGACGGTGCCTTGAGGACCTTGACTACCACATAGATGATATGCTTGCATTGTTTATTGCCTTTCTGGTAGTCGGGACAGGTACAGGTCGGTACGTGGGAAATGTTGATGGCGTAGACATTTCCCGTACTACCAGCCAGGGTCACCGTCTCAGATGGACAGTCTGGAGTCCCATGCGGACAATCATCTGCGCGCTGACGTTGACGATCAAGTACGAACATGCGTTGTGTGTTTGCGCGCTCGTGGTAGTCCCAGAACTTCTTTGGCGCCTTGTCACGGAATCTATGGTAGTCATTAGTATCGCTTCTTGTAGACAGCTCGGGCGACTGACCTTGCCAACCGCTTTTCTTCTCCAGCCTTGGTTGGTAGTCTTGATCTCTTGTCGACAGGCTTGTCTTCGTCTGCGTCAAGTAGAGGATGGACAGACTTGGTCTTTTGCCTATCACGTGGTACCGCTTTCCCAAGTGCGACGCTCGTGTCACCGCCTGTAAGGTCAACAATTGACGTTGACCCCCCGCTTGTGCTCGTCGTGATTGCCTTCCTCGCCCTCTTTCCGGTACGTTCCGTGCTAGCATGCCGTGCTGTCTGCTCATACTCGACTGTGGTCGTCCTCTTGCGCTTCAGTGGCGTGGATTCCTGGGCGAAATGCTGGGTACTCATGTCATGCAAGCCTGATCTGAAGTGATTTTCGGCGAATTAGGTCGGCGCTCTTTTGACTCGGTGTGACTGCCAGAAAGTTTAGTATGAAAGTGAAGGAGAGATTGGTGTTGTTGTGTTCCACTGGAATGCTTTATTCAGGGAAGGGTGGCGTAGCCAAGACGTCAGTCGAACAAGCAAGCGACCACGACTCTGCCGTACCTCAAGATGCCCGACCTTCTTAGGATCTTTCAAGAATAAACACCAGACATATCATGGATCCTTGCTTTCTTGATTTACTTGTGCAGGACGAGAGATCGACTCTTTACGTCTCGCACATTATCATTGCACGACGAGCTATGGACGAGTCATACGTTTGACAATATTGACATGTGATGCATTTTAGTGCGTCTAGCAAGCTATGCAAATAGAAAGAACAGGCTCTGACGGGGAGCGCATCATCGCTCTCATATCGTGAAAACGCCTAGGATGCCCTCAAAATACAATTCCTCCCCAAACTCTCATGTCCTCTACTTCCTGTACCACATTCTTGTGATTTTGGTGTGTCTCATCTTCTTCTGTAGCTGGAAGATACCGAACATCAGTGCTTCCGCTGTGGGTGGGCAACCCGGCACGTAGATGTCGACGGGTACAATCCTGTCGCATCCTCTCGTGACGCTGTAGCTGTAGTGGTAGTATCCTCCCCCATTCGCGCAACTGCCCATGGAAATGACCCATCTCGGATCCGGCATCTGATCGTAGACTTGACGGAGTGCTGGAGCCATCTTGTTTGTGAGCGTTCCAGCGACAATCATGACGTCTGCCTGGCGAGGCGATGCTCGGAAAATGATACCCATACGATCCTGGTCGTAGCGTGGTGTCGACAAGTGCATCATCTCTACAGCGCAACACGCGAGACCGAAAGTCACGGGCCATAGCGATCCTTGTCGTGCCCAATTGGCAATTTGGTCAAGAGTTGTCCTGTCCCTTGTCAGTCCTCTATTTCCTGTGTGTTTCCACAGCGTTCAAACATACAATGCGTATTGCATGACACCTTGCTTTCCTTCTTGACTTGGTAGAACCACCTCCTTTCTATCCTTTCCGCTGACGGTCTTCATCGGAGGAGGTGTCCCGGGTGCGTTGCTGATCAAGCCAGGTCTCTGCATGACTGGCTCTGCTCGCTTCGTTGAAGAGTTCGAAATGAATGCAGCTTGTGCGCCACGGAAGGGAAGAAGAGCGCTCGCTGGTCGGGCTGAATGAGTTTAGTACATTTATCGCTCGGTCGAAAAGGGAGAAGACAGACCTCGCAGTGCCATTGCCATGGCTGGTCTGGTGGAAAAGAGCATATCGAAAGGTCGTTCGTCAGAAGATGCGCAACAGAGCGAGTAGAGTCGAGTGAGAAGGCAACTAGGAGTTGGAGAGGTTGTGGAGGTTGAGAGTGGCGTTGGTGAACGTGCAATGATGCAGCACAACCCTCCGCAGTTTTCCAGATCACGCTAGGCTGAGAAGGGAAAGGTCAAACAATCATCGATCTGGGATAAGTTTCATTGGACAACAGCTGCTGCACTACAGGAGCTGCAAGTCTAGGTATCATCTCCCAAGCACATCTGGCAGCACAATTTCTTCGAACATGGCACAGCATGTGCCGTCGATCGCTTGCATTGGCATCATCGGGAAACATGTATGCAGTCGGGATACAACTATCATGGTAGCTCCTTTACTCACCCCTCTAGAACAATCCTTTGCACATAGCTCTCTTTCCCGCCGATGATGAGAAGGAGCCTCGAAGCAAGCTGGAATTTTCTTTCATGCTGTCATCATGTCTAGACATTTTCGAAGCTCGCATGCCATCGAAGCCAGTCGGGCAAGACTTTGGGCTTCTTCAAGCAATTGACGAACGCCTGGCCATGTATGGATGGCTCACCAACACTGGAGTCAAACTTGTGATCATCATCGATATGGAAGGTCGAGTAGTAGAACCTCAATCGGCCGGAAGAAGCGCTTCTGTCATTGGGCTAAAGAACTCTGATCTGACCCCGGTAAGATGTCTTGTCCATTGTTAAAATTTTCGAACTCATCTGATGATAGGCTTTTCGTGCTATACACGATGCCTATATCAACCTACTCCGCAACCCGTTCTACATGCCAGATGAGCACTCACCTGCTTATCAAAGCACTCAACGTACCGGTGGATCTCTACATATTACCAGTAAGACCTTCATGCGCCAAATCGATCGTGTTGGTCGTGCATGGCATCTTGAAGGTCTTGCTCGGTGAGGTACACGTAGACAGGGTCTCATTGATCACCGTTTCCGTATTAATGGTCAACCTGGAGACTTCTTGGTGACTTGTAGAGAGATTAGATACTCGCTGAGAGTCCGACGATTTCGCTCCACAAGGCCCCAGGTGACCCCTTGCACAACACAATCAGCTAGATCGTCTTTCTTACTGATGACGATATCACCATCTGCCTTCCTCGCCCGTCCTGTCTGCATGAAAGCATTCGCTAGTGGCTGCAAAGAGCTCACGACATCGACAGCACCTGTCTGGAGCCAATTACGAACAAGCGAGATCTTCTCCGATTTCTCCATCCCGCGTTTAGCTCGATCCTCCAACTCGACCGCGTGCTTCCTGGGTGCTTGAGCGTCTTGCGGAATCAAGTTTTCCACACCGTCCTGCTCGAGACCCCAATCACTGCCTCGACCATTCCAGAAAGCCGCGATTCGTGCCGGACTCATTTCGAGAAGCTCCGGAGAGAAGGTCTGCTCCAGTTTGAGTGTGGGTTGCCGACGAAGCTGCTCCTGCTTCATGGTTTCGATTGAGGCCCATAGCATTGCCTCCAGCGAATTCACTCTCAGAGTCCATTCTTGCACAGCAGACCCACCCCCGGAACGGAACCGCTGTCTCTCAATCAAGATATGGGACGGCTTGTGATCGGTCTTCAGCTGATACGCCATTCGAGCTGCGTGTGGTGCGAGATTCGACGGACTATATGCTCCCGGCGCTGGCAGCAAGTCATCGGGGTGCTTTGTGAGCGACATGGCTGCATCATCAGTCAGACCCGTGGGCACCGTAGTCAAGATATCCGATCGCTCCCACTGATGCAGTGTGAAATAGGCGCTCGTCCTTGCCTTGACAGGAATGGCGTTTGGGCATACAACACAGACAGCAAGGTTTTTCACGCCCATATCTACGCTTTTGTAGACACTTCGGGAGGCTTGACTCCCCAACGATGTTACGATGCTCTTTGCCGTGTCGCTCTTCTTCCTTCCAGTAGGAACCCCAGTGCTGCGAGCGAGGTGTCTTAGTTGCCATGACTGCAAAGAAGTGAGGTGTTCAGCAGCCGTAGAGCCGTGCACCGTCAATTGCTTCGCTGCATTTAGCCAAATGAACCCTGTTGCCATGATGTATTCATCATCTGCGATCGCAGTCGGAAGTTGAAATTATGTCCTCCTAGCGTAGAACTTGACAATGCTGACAACTCATGCACTACGATCTGACCCCATACCCTCCGTTATGGTGCTGAACTTGGATGCGCATAAAGACTGTTTATTACCTTGAGAGCAGGACTATCTTGATGGTGACCTTTTACCGGCCTATCGGGCCGGTCGCCGATCCGATTCATAGTTTTCATTGATTGCCATTATTCTCACGAGTTCTCTCTTCAGCCATCGCACATTTACACCCTATATCTGGTCATATACGAATGGCTTGCAGATCTTGACAGTACATTCTCCCGAGGGCCGAGTATCTGCTCTTCGCCTCGATCACTTAGCGAATGCTCGCCGTCGCCTCAATCTTGTGGTGTCCCGTACCGAAGATCTGCAGCGCGTTTCGTATTCTCACCGACTCCCGAGAGTTTATCTATTTCAAAATGAGGTCCATCACCCTGCCCCGGGTGTCAAATTTGAGGGCACCAAGCGAAGTATAATAGGAGGTGTTTGTGCGCCTCTGTGTGCATGCGCTTCACGTACCATTATCCTTCATTAAAAGTGGTCTACGATGCATATCTCCACTCTTCTTCATCTCCCTATTGCAGCTGGCATCTCCGCTTCTATACCCGGAACAACCACTGGTACTTGCACATTTCCGATCAAGCGAAGAGAGTGGCGGACACTCACGACTTCGGAGCAGCAGAACTACATTTCCTCTGTCCTTTGTCTCAAAACCAAGCCATCTAGGATAGGCCTCTCCACACCTCTCTACGATGACTTTCCTTATGCTCACAATGCCCTGAATAACGAGAGTATTTCTTCCTGTACAATTCCGTCGCTGCCTCCACTGACATGTTAGTCCACTTTGTCGCCTCCTTCCTCCCATGGCACCGCTATCTTGTGCACGTCTATGAGACAGCACTCCGAGACTGTGGCTACACTGGTCAGGCAGTGTACGTGAGACGTTCATGATTCTTCAGATTTGTGGCTAACGCGATTCTGTCAGGTACTGGGATTGGACTTTGGACTCTCCCAACCCTCAGGCGGCGCCAGTGTTCGATCCAATATCAGGCTTCGGCGGAAACGGTAGCCCAGACAAGACCGTCACGCTTTCCTCTGGCTCTGTCAGGCCCTGCGTGGCCGACGGGCCTTTTTCGAACATCACAAATGCGTACCTCGAGACAGCGCACGACGATCACTGCCTCATGCGTAACTTCAACAATGGCACATCGGAACCTGGAAATATGTTTGCGCCGAACTACAGCAAGGAAACAGTGGAGAAGATCCAGGCGCTACCCGATTATGATGCGTACAGAAGGCAACTAGAGAGCGTACCACACGGGGCGATCCATTCTGCTCTGGGAGGGGACATGCTCCCCTCGACCAGTCCAAATGGTGAGTGTTCCATTCTCTCATAAGCACGGGTCGTGCCACTAAAGTCTATCAGATCCACTTTTCTTCTTGCATCATACCCAGATTGACAGGCTGTGGTACCTTTGGCAGCAAGTGGATACCCAGATCAGGGAGGCCGAGTACAGTGGATACAGGACGCAGGAGCAACCGGGTGGCACCACGCCAGAGCAAGCAGAGAAGAGTGACCTCATGAGAATGTATGGGCTGGCGGAGGACGTCAAGGTCGAAGACTTCCTGTCGACGAAGAACGAGAGGGTCTGCTATGAGTACTAATGAATGCATAATATTGAGCTGAGCATGTCATCATTCGGGATGTTCTCGGGTAATGGTTGTAAATATATGTACACTAGGTCACTGTTAACCATTCCTATTATAATCTCGAAACCAGTGCTTTGTATTCTCATCTTGGAGTGGGACTTGCTCAGTTAAGTATAACTTTCGACGACCTTCATTCTCCATCTCTTCGCTTCCCCATGGCAGCCTTCAGCTTCAGCTCATCCTCTCTTGCGCCTGGCTTGCCCTCTTCAGACTCAGACCGTGTACTCTTCGACTTGTTCCCAACCAGTTGCTCTTTTGCTCCCTCCGCAAGCTGCTTGACGGTCCCTCCCTCCTCAATTTTCTCGATCCTACCATGTCTCCGTCTGCTCTCATTCAGCAGATCCAATCCCTGCCCACCACTATCCGCCTGTCTATGCCTCTGCGCATTCGCCTTCGCAGCTCTGATGCTCGTCCGCGCGTACACGAACAATATGCAAGCCATAGTGAATGCCGCAGCGGGGGCGACGAGCTGGCGCGAGTTGAAGCGGGCATTGGGCGGGTAGGGCGTCTTGCGCGGGTGCGACATTTCTGTCATCCCGGCTGGGCCTTTGGGCATGCTGAGGCGTGAGCCCATGATGAAAGTGTGGTGCTATCTCATCCGCGATGTCGATTTGTCATGCTCGTTCCTGGTTGTAGAGTGATCTAGATCGGTCGATGTCGAGAGGTGATATCCAGGTGTATCCGAACTGTACAGCTCCCCGAATCGGATTTTAGAGCTCCAATTTGACGTCATCCAAACATGCGCTGGGCTCCAGGTGGACTTTTCTCCGAGGTTGATGACAGAACTATAAACCTCTGGTGGGATATTCGGGAACTCAAAGAGCACGGCATAGGTGGCATTGTCATGTTTGTGGAATCCGGCTTGTCCAGATGTAGATATCCTTTGGTGATCTTTATAATGCTGCTTCCATAGACTTTCACCCCACCGAACTTCGTTTGATGATAGTGTAAGCATAATTGTGTCTCGAAGCACGCAAATACAAACGTCACCTCCCACGTGCTGAAGCCCAGAACTTTACCTACATATTCGTACCCTTCGCTCATTTCTCAAATTACATTCCCGCATAATCGCACCTGTAAGTATCATTGCCTACAACACTACGTGTTTCCAGCTCCTGACTATTATTCACAGGCCGACAAGCTGTCTTCCCTCATCTCCTCGCGATTTCTAATCGCTATACCATCCAGGACGGCCGCATCTAGAGCAGCTTCTCTATCGCGCCACTTCTCATCTTCGTCGGTCAGCATGGCGCCCACTCCGAAGGAATGCGACTACCTAGTCATCGGTGGCGGCAGTGGTGGCTTGGCTTCGGCGAGGAGAGCTAGTGGCATGTACGGAGCCAAGGCAATTGTAGTCGAGAATGCAAGACTGGGAGGCACATGTGTGAATGTTGGGTAAGCACCTCATATTCTATAGTTGAACGGGCGGAGCTGACAGAGGAAAGATGCGTGCCGAAAAAAGTCACCTGGAACGCTGCATCCATCGCCGAGACGATCCGCCATGATGCAAAGCCATACGGCTTCAGCGTCGACGAGACCGCCCCTTTCGACTGGACAACTTTCAAGCACAAGCGTGATGCATACGTAAAGAGGCTGAATGGGATCTACGAGAAGAACTTGCTCAACGACAAGGTAGAATACCTCCACGGAACAGCTACTTTCAAGTCGAAGAACAGCGTGTCTATCAAACTTGACGACGGCACAGTACAAGAGGTCAACGCAAAGAAGATTTTGATTGCCGTCGGAGGCCGTCCTAACAAGATTGGTGTTGAGGGCGAAGAGCTCGGATTCAACAGCGATGGCTTCTTCGATCTCGAGAAGCAGCCGAAAAAGGTCGCCGTCATTGGTGCAGGATATATTGCCGTAGAAATGGCTGGCATGTTCCATGCGCTAGGCACTGAGACACACTTGTTCATTCGTCAAGAAACCTTCCTCCGAACTTTCGATCCCATGATCCAGGAGAAGGTTGTGGCAGAGTATGAGCGCCAGGGTGTTTTCTTACACAAGAAGTCTTCGCAGAGCAAGGTCGAGGATATTGGCAACGGTTGGAAGCGTCTGCATTACAAAGATCACAAGGGCGAAGGCACCCTCGACGTTGATGGCATCCTCTGGGCTATCGGCCGTGTCCCCGAGACGGACAAGCTAAACATCAATTCTTCTGGCGTCGAGCTCGACGACAAGGGACACATCAAGGTCGACAAGTACCAGAACACCAATGTCGAGAACATCTACGCCCTTGGTGACGCAAGCAACTCTGGCGCAGAGCTGACACCCGTTGCCATCGCAGCTGGTCGACGTCTAGCTGACCGCCTCTTCGGCGGCAAGAACGATGCTCACCTTGATTACAACAACATCCCTAGCGTCGTCTTCTCTCATCCCGAGGTGGGTACAGTCGGCATGACAGAGCCACAAGCGAGGGAGAAATTCGGCGACACGGTCAAGGTCTACACCAGCAACTTTACAGCGATGTACTACGCCATGATGGAGCAGGAGAACAAGGGGCCCACTGCATACAAGTTGATCTGCGAAGGACCGAACGAAAGGGTGGTAGGTCTGCACATCCTCGGTGTCGGTAGCAGCGAGATTTTGCAGGGTTTCGGCGTGGCTGTCAAGATGGGCGCGACCAAGGCCGACTTTGACAGCTGCGTTGCCATCCACCCGACGTCGGCGGAGGAACTCGTGACGATGAAGTAGATGGCTTGCTGAAATTGGCGCGTACGTAGACGATTCTCAATCATGTTACACCTTCTGGAGTGATATACTTGCGTGACATGGTCATTTTGTCCCGGAGTATGTACATCTCCCCTTCACTTTTCTCCTTTCTCTTCCCGTCATGCCCCTTCCTCGTCAAGGTCCAGAGATCAGATCGGCTTCCTAACAGCGCACTTGAAAGGAATGATCTGCACATTGTCGATATCCCACACGCCAGCCTTGGCATACACATCATTCTTCAGCTTGGCCAATATCTCTTCCTTGGTATCCGCTACTCCCAACATGCAAGACCCATCGATATCGAGCTTGCCTTCGCTCGCTGGTGCATTGAGCGTCGCACCGCCGAAGACCCAGAAGCCGGATTCGACTTGGGGTTTGAGCTCTTCTAGATGCTGGCTTTGGGAGAGTGTTAGCTGGCGGAACAAGCAAGGATGAGTACAGAGGAGTTGTCTTGGTGCGCTACAAGGCGGAGGATTGGGAGCAGTGGGGAACAGAGCAAAGAGGGCGGACGAACGGTCGCACTTTCATCCTTGCCTCCAATGAGTTGGGCTTATCCTTCAAGAGAACCAGCCACTCGTTCTTCGATGCCATTGTGCTTGAGATTGAGAAGTTGGCGGTTCGTGCTTTGGTAAGAGCTATTGGAGTCGTGGAAATGTATCGTGGTGCTTGCGTTCTCAATTGGTGTAGCAGAAGAGACATGGGTGGTGCATGTGTCGAGGAAGAGATCTGCTTATGCATACTAGGTGAATTGCTTGGATCTGGGATTCGGGCTTGGCGGAGGATGGAGATGCGGAGGGGCGCGGGGAAGGGTTGCGCGGGGCAGGGTCACGGGTGAAAGTTGCCCGAGGGCGGACCTTGTGCCGCAAACATCGAGGGTCGAGGACAGTTTTGAGCTGCAGACGATCTCTCATACATATAATGCATGCTCTAGTATGTCGACGCGGTCCCAAGACATCATGTCTGGATAATTGCGGGCTCAAGCTAATAACCAGGCTCGCGAATAGCAAGCGATATGTTCAAGCCAGCGCCAGAGATCGAGTGATGTCGAGCTTGAATCATGTCGAGACAGCTCACCCTTCACTGCGGGCCGCGCCGGCACGTGATCGCCGTGTTGCACGACGGGCATCGGCAGCATTCTTGGTCTCTATCTACCACATTTCGTCGACGACGATTCTATCTGCTGTCTCTCACGTACTCTTTCAGCGTTCTTCTGAGGTTGTATAGAGATGCAGGAATTCTGGGAGTACTTGTGTTGGCGGACGTTCAGCCAAGGCGGCTCTAGATGGTGATCGAGCAGAAACAGAGCAGTCTCTTTAAGGTCACTATGATCTATCAAGTTAGGTGCCGTGTCAAGCGAAGCATTATGACTGATATCGCCGATAGTCTTTATGGTGTGACTCACTATTTCCATATCTATGACAAGGTGCTGTTTGTAGCTGGTGGTTCAGAGATTGATGCTAATCTGCTGCATATTAGACAGTTGTTGCAACTGGAAGCACAAGTACGTAGAATTTCTCTGATCTGGCTACTAGAATTCCCTGTAATCGATCGACTGACCTTTCTGATGTCTAGATGTGCGGGTTGCGGGTGCTTACTGCTCCTATAACTTATTAAGATTACTCTTGTCCTTATAGCGTAAATAAACAGCCATGCTAGCCTAGGAAGATCAGAGAGTATAAGCGAAAAGGGACACACCGGACTATGAACTCGTCCTATATCACATCAGTGAGTAAGCTAAGGTTGCCTAGCTATTCCCTGGATTTTTGTACAGTGGCGTTATATCGCGGCGTCCTCTTATTACTCTATCGACTATGAAGGCTATAGATGGTAAGAGGCATGCTAAAGGAGTTTTGCTCTATACGTTAGCAGCTTGCGAAATATTTACTTTCTATTTAAGCAGGTAGAGTAGATATATAGATCGGCAATGTGTAGGAACGCGGGCTGGTCTTCGGTCTAGCTCTATCCTGTACCCAATACAGTGCACGACCTCTTGGCTCCCAAATTGAGGCTTACATTGTAACACCGTTAACGTCTGTCGGGTCTGAACGGGATGCTTCGTGTAGAGAGGAACCGTACTAGGAGTATGCATTTCGTTTCAAGTGACTCTTCCCAGAATGCTTGACATTGGGGACGATTGATCCCTATTGGTCTGTGAAACTAAAGCCAACAGGACCTAACGGTACAACGGCAACCACTCGAGGAATGTTCACGTCGAAAGCTATTGTAGGTAATGGAGAAGTATTGATCAAAACCCCTTCTACGATAAAGGCTGATGGGTATAACAAACTTGGTCAAGGTAAGTCTCAATCTTTACGAAGAGACGTACTGATTCCAGACTCCCATAACTGGAGCAAAGGTGAGAGGCACTTCACGATAGACTATTTCTCAATATAGAAGAATATAGTGAAAGCCCAGTGCCGTTCCGTGCGTGATAGATGCTGGGAACTGATTGGGTTGAGAAGTACATGCGGAAATAGTACCAGGCGCCTACTCAGACGCCAAGACATTGAGTTGGCGCCCACCTAGTCATCACTGTGAGTCAACCGCCTTGATCTTATCTTTTGTAATTACTTACCGATTGCCACACTCCTCTCCTTTGACACAAGCAAAGATTGTCCGTTCACGCTCTCTCGTCATACCTTCATGAAAAGGACGTCTTTATGTTGCTCTGTACGCCAGGGCCGGTTCTGCCACTATGCCTGGAGGCGAAGATGCGTGAGTGATGCCTCAATGTCATACATTCTGTCTTACTGATTTTCGTATAGCTATCATTGGGCTCTCATAGTCGGCCCAGACTCTGGCAGTCATGGCGGGAGTGCAACTTTGTTCCACGCAAAACAAGACATGACGGTGGTTGATAATCAAGCCCAGTCGGTATGGCGATTCGAGGAACGTACCGTCAGCATGGAGCCAACAAGCATGGTCCTCGTCCGAGTTATGGTTGGCAAAATCAAGAAGCGGGATCGAGTCGAAGCCATTCTGAGGCAAGTCCCGATCAGGGGAGAAGTCACAGGCTGGAACTGTGTGTATTGGGTGATGCAGGCACTTGTGATGCTACGTCATTACCAAGAATCGGAAGGTCGCATTTTCGATAAGCATTCACTGGACTGGGAACGCGTCCGCCAGTCTGTACTGCAGTATGTGCAGTACAAACGCGCTTCGCATCGATTCGATGGTCAAGCAGAGCCGGGGACTTTCGATGCAGGAAAAGTAGCTACCTGGGATATGCTCAAGGGACGTGAGAAGATTCCGTAGCGATAGAGCTCAGTGCTATTGGTGTTGACCCTAAAAGTCCCCAAAATACCGTCGCCTAATTTTTTCCATTTCCAGAGCTTCTGGTAAAGGAGTAAGGAATTTGTCAATCTCTTCTTGCCAGTATTGATTTTGTGGGTTGACTTGCCACGCGGAGGTATATTCCCAATATGGTGGCATCCATCCTGCCGTCTCCCAATCTATGATACCAATAATTTCGTCTCCCTGGGCGAGGATATTGAGGCTGCTGAGGTCACCGTGTGTGAGAACTGCCTTATCCCACGGCTGGTTATGAAACATGATAAGATCTCTGAGATCAGATTCATTGTTGCTAGCAATATGCTCAATTCCAATACCATTGCGCAATTCTCGGTGGAAATCGCCAATAGACTTGTATGGCCCCCAAACAGACTTTCCAGGTAGCCGTGGATCGAAGACAGGTCCACCGTTGATATTGGAGACTCCAGTGATTTGTTCGGCCGAGAGATTGCGAAGCTGCTGTAAGAAACAGCGAAGTTGTTCGAGTATTCGCGATTTTGATTCTGGCGCACGTTGAAGCCAGCCATTCGATAATGGCCGTCCGTCAAGTTTCTCCATCAGGACGAAAGTGCGTTTCTTATGTATGAATGCGCAGTATACCCTCGGCACTGGGATGGTGGTGTTATTGGACACAAAACGCATTGTCTGTGCCTCTGCCAGTGTTGTTGAATGCGTGACCTTCATACAGAAATTGAGAAAGCAGATAACATGACCGGTCTTCAATGACCGCCGACACAGGCAGCTGGTGGCGATCGCGTACGCGGACAGGACTACAGCGCGCAGGAACATCCCGCCATCCATAGAGGTTTCCTGCATGCTTCTCGAGACTCCACATAGACCTCGTGGTGTGAAGTATCATGCAAGATTTTTTTTCCGAAGTTGCGATAGATGATTAGAAGCAATCACGAACTGTTGTAATCGGCAATTTAGACCGAGAAAGCGTGATCTATTATAATAAGACTATAGAACGAGTAATTAACTACTCTATAGGCTTAGTTATCTAAACTAGATTTCTTATACTAGTATTTAGACTATAATACTCCCCTTTCTAGTATATAATACTATATATAGATATTATAAAAGCTTTAGTAGTCTATACTTATACTTATACTTACTATATAGTAAACTACTAAGCGACTTATACTTACCTATAAATAAAAGATAGCTAATTATCTACCTATATATAATATAATTTAAGGTAATAGTCTCTATATAAATACTATACTATATAAATAGAGTATATAACTAGTAGTATAAGTACCTTACTTTCTCTTTTTTAATCTTATAGTTCTTTATCTTATTTACTATATTTATACTATAACTACTATACCTATTATACTACTATTATAAATATATAATAGTTAAACTATTAATATAGCTACTATTATATCTATCTCTAGTAGTATTACTACTAGATCTAGTAGAGAGAGATCTAGTAGTAGTATATTATAGGTATTTTCAGGGATAAGGTGTAGGCTTCTAATTAGGTATAAGGATCTAGGGTCTAGCCGGCTTCGGATGGCCTAAGCGTATAGCCTCTAGTCTAGCTACGTATAGGCTAAGGGATTTTCCCTCCTTAAGTATTATTCGTAATACTAATCGAGAGCTATCCTTACACTACTATAAGTAGGTTATTATATATATAAACTAGTATTAATATAATCTACCCCTAATATAATAATACTTCCTTGCCCTACTTAGGAAGTAGTCTAAGGATAGCTATTATAAGGACATAGTTAGGTTCTATTAGTAATAAAGAAGGATTAGGAACCTCTATAACTACACTAGGAGAACCGCTAGTAGTAATAGCGTCGCTAGAAGAGCGCATCCGCGACGTAGAACAACGAAGGGATTGTCTCCTATAGGAGTATACCCTTAGGTAGATTAAGGAGTAAATTACTCTCCTCGAGAAGGGAGTAAATCCGGACCCTTTAGAGATCTAGAGCGATACGGGAACAAGATTAATAGCGACAAGCTATAAGCGCTACGCTTCTTAAGACGTAGGACTATCGCGTATAAAGCGTAGTATAAGGCCGAAAGACCCTAGGGAGTATAAAGGAAAACATCTAAGGGAATATAAGGAGTTTACTCGAAGCTATAAAATAGCCTTCTAGCTTACTCTAGAGAACTTCTAGTTAGAATAAGAGAAGGTAACTTAGGTAAGCTAGTATCTTATCGGAGACCTACGTAAAGTATAGTACTCTTATATAGAGCGCGAGCCCCTCGTAAAGATATATACCTAGAGCTAATTTAAGACCTTCCTACTAGATATACTCTCTAATCCTATTAACCGCACCTTAGAAGCAACTACTGCGTATACTACTATACTCTAGCTTCCTAGATAGAGTATTAGGGCCTTTACTACCTACTTAGAAACGATTAAGGACTAGCTACCCCTATACTTAGAGAAGTATCGGGTGTAATACCTATTCTCTAAACTCCGCCCTAAACTCTAGCGAGTAATTACGAATTACTATACTATACCCCCTATAAGAGAGAGCCTTATTATCTTAGGATCTACGCTAGAGTGTAACCTATAGAGCGTAGACAAGCCGTAGAATCTCCGTAATCGCCTAATAGGGCATAGCCGGAAGCTACGATAGGAGGACTAATATAAAGAGAGGTTAGCCCCTAAGAAGGACTCCTCCTATAAGCTAGAAATCGAGTACTACTTCTATAAGAAGATAGGTCACTACGTAAATAAGTATAAGAAGAAGGCCTAACTCTTAGATACTAATAAAGAGTCTATTACTTATATAAGATAGGCCTAGGGAAAAAGCCGAGCCTCGTAGTTACCTCGGGCACTACGAGGCGTAGAGCCGTTAACATCTTACCGGGGATACGTCGCACTTATATCGTAATAGGAGCGACTAGAGTCGACCGTAAGGTAGGAGTTATCCTAGACTCTTAAGCTAAGGTTAGCCTTATTAGTTAATATATAGCAATCGAAATGAACCTTAATCTAGTCCTAAGTAACCTACCCTAACTAGCCTAGGTAGGGTTAGAAAGGAAAGCTATATACGCTATATACGAGATATAGGTAGTACTTACCGATAACTAAGGTACGACCTACTAGGTTAAAACTATCGCTTATAGAGTAGATAAAGAAGGACTAGAGCTACTTTTAGGCAATCCCTTCTTATAAAGAGAAGCTATATAGCTAGACTATAGATAGTAGACTTAGGCTTAGGGCATTAAAGATGAGTTACGTATCTAAATAGTAATAATCTAGTAGTTAGAGCAAGAGGAGAGTTATATACACTTCTTAGGTGTAGTTCGTAGCGACCCCTAAGGAGAGGAAGTCGTCGCCCGCGTCTAAATCGCTAGTACCTCTTAGGAAAATCGGGTGCTAGACGCGTTATTAGACTACTAAGACGTCTTTAACACTAATATAGCTAAAATTCTACCTACTACTAAAGAGGGAGATCACTAAATTCCTATTATACTAGGCAAGGAGCTACCTTATAGCCCGCTTTATAACCTCTCTATACGCGAGCTTTAAGTGCTACGAGTATACCTTAAAGATGCCCTTAAGAAAGGGTAGATTCGCTATAGTATAAGCCTAGTAGGAGTACCTATCCTCTTTATACCTAAAAAGGACAGTACCCTCCGCCTTTATATAGACTATAGGGGCCTTAACTTAGTAACAATTAAGGATCGTTATCCGCTGCCCTTAATCGGGGAGATACTAGATCGCCTATTAGGCGTATATTACTATACGACCTTAGACTTAAAGGATGTATATAACAGGATCTATATTAGCCTAGGGGATGAGTAGAAGATAGCCTTTAGAACGCGCTATAGCTACTTTAAGTACCTAGTTATACCCTTTAGACTTATAAATACGCCTACTACCTTCTAGACTTATATTAATTAGACCCTAAGAGGGTTAGTAGATTATCTCTATATAGTGTACCTTAATAATATCCTTATCTACACTTATAGCGAGGACCTTAAGACCTACTAGCGAGTAGTTAGCTCTATTCTTAAACGCCTAAGATAGGCTAAGCTATATACTAACCTATTAAAATGTACTTTTATAGCTAAGTAGGTCTCCTTCTTAGGATTTATTATAGACATACGAGGTGTCTACGCTAATCTAGCGAGAGTAGTAACTATCTCCGGATAGCCTTAACCGACTAGCGTTAAGGAGCTTTAGTTATTTCTTAGCTTTACTAACTTCTATCGTAGATTTATTTAGAATTATACTAAGCTAACTACGCCTATAATAGATCTTCTAAAGAAAGACTAAGGTGCCTTCTCTTAGCTAGAAGCGGCAGAAGCTAGTTTCGTATAGCTTAAAGAGCGCTTTATAGATACGCCGCTCCTACGACATTATAACCCTAAGTTGCCGATACGCCTAGAGATAGATATATCTATATTTATAGTAGTAGGTATACTCTCCTAGCTATATAAGGATAGCAAGTAGTATCTAGTCGCTTTTATCTCTTAGAAGCTATAAGGGGCTAAACGCAATTAGGAGGTCTATAACTAAGAACTATATATAATTATATATTACTTTAAGCAATAGCGCTACTACCTCGAGGGGGCCTAGTACACAATATAAGTCCTTAGTAACTATAACAACCTACGAGGTATACGCGATGTAGCGAAGCTAAACCCGCGCTAGGCCCGCTAGGCGTCCCACCTAGTAGCCTTTAACTTTAAGGTAGAGTATACACCTAGTAAGTCTAATCTAGTAGATAGGCCCTCGAGGAGAGTAGACTACTTTAAAGAGAACTATACGCTAATAAGACTACTACCTACCCTTTAGAATAAACTTAGCTTAGCTAGTGAACTAGGAGTAGATCTAGTTACTACTAGGGTATATCTTATCGGTAGAATTAGCTCCTACCCCGAGTATAGCTCGGAACTCGTAGGTCGACAGCCTACGGGTTACGAACGCGGATCTAGCCTAACCGCTAGTGCTATAGAATACATACTATACGTACTACGCTACGTAGTAAGAGTTCTTATTACTAGCGAACTTATATTAGTAGGGGACACCTCCCTATTATAGACTATCTATACACTTTAGTAGAAGGACGCTTTTATAATTAAGCGTATAGCCGATCTAGAG
The DNA here is from genome assembly GCA_033846785.1 of Elsinoe necatrix. NCBI lineage: Eukaryota > Fungi > Ascomycota > Dothideomycetes > Myriangiales > Elsinoaceae > Elsinoe > Elsinoe necatrix. The sequence goes on along the minus strand of JANZYI010000015.1, from coordinate 84,925 downwards.
TAAGAAGGGCGCACCTAAAGCAGCAAGAAGTCGCTAGTATAGCGTAAACGTGAAGATAGAGCCCTTATATATAAGGGTAGGCTATATATTCTAAATGAACCTAGCCTTAGATAAGAAATCTTATACTAGTACTATAACTCTCGTATAGCTAGCTATTATAGCGCAGCAAGAACATATAATCTAATTAGTAGATACTACTACTAGCCCTTATTAGGTCAAGAAGTACGTAAGTATATAAAGAGCTATAGCACCTATTAAAGGTTAAAAGCTCTAAGGTATATACTATATAGTAAGCTATCTTCCCTTCCTATCCCTTCTAATATCTTTAAAGAAGTCACACTAGACTTCATTATAAAGCTACTCCCTACTATTTACAATAGAAGTACATATAATACGATCCTAGTAATCTACGATAGATTGTTAAAGATAGCGCTCTATATCCTAGTAAAAGAAATATAGACAGCTAAAGACTTTATAGATATATACTTTAAGTATGTTATATATAAATATAGGGCGTAGAAAGGGATAGTATTAGACAGAGGGACGCTATTTATAAGCTAGTTCTAGTTAGAGATTTACTACTAGATATAGGTAAAGCATAGGTTAAGTATAGCGTTCTATCCGTAAACCGACGGCTAAATAGAGCGCTAGAATTAGACGCTTAAGCATTACCTGCGTGTCTTTACTATAGAATATAATAAAGACTAGCCTAACCTACTTTATATAGCTAAGTTTACATACAATAATTTAGTATATATAGCTACTAAAGAAACACTATTTTATGCTATTCTTAGGAAACACCTAATCCTTTATAACCTACCTAAGGATAGGCGGCTAGAGGGGGAGGTACCCGTAGTAGTACGACAAGTATAGGATATATACGCATTACGAGTAAAGCTTTAAGAACGACTATAAGCCGTAGTAGAGTATTAAACCCGGTACTATAACAGAAAGTATACTCTAATAAGGTTTAAGCTAAGAGACCTAGTATAGCTAAATATAAAGAACCTTAAGCTAAAAGCCCTAAGTAGGAAGCTAATAGATAAATTTATAGGCCCTTTTCGGGTTAAAGAAGCAATTAACTTATAGGCATATCGCCTATAGCTACTAAGCTCCTATCGTATATACGATGTATTCTATATATCTCTACTAGAGCCTTTCTACCTAAGGGAAGGAGAAGAACTACTAAATATAAGAGCCCTAGAGTTAGTAGAAGATAGAGAATAAGTTTAGTATATAGAGAAAATCCTTACTAAGCGCACTATACGCGCGGGAAAGAAAGAATACCTACTTAAATAGGAAGGGTATAATAAGACTAAGAGCTTATAGATAAAAGAAGAGGACTTTAAGGAAATAGATAACTTACTAAGGGAGTTTAGAGAAAGCGATAAGCATAGCTAGGGACAAGATAAGAGTAAGCGACCTAGCCGTAGACTATAGTTAGCTCGCACGAATGCCGCTATACGCTCGTAGTGAAATACTTAGCACTAGAGACTTTAGCTTTATAACTATAATAGGAATATTAGCTTAAGGATTAAGACTGTCTATTTCTATCTATAGGCCTTCTAGCCGGGTATCTTCGCGAGAATCACCCTAGAAACACCTACGCTATACTAGCTCTATATAGCCGAGTCGTAGTTAATAAGCGCGCCTACTTATCTTATATCTTAACATCTAAATTACCTAAGTTATTAACCTTACTATCCTCCTCACTAAATCCCTTAAACTTATTCTCCCTACTAGCCTTACCCCCCTTAATAGGCTTACTCTCCTTACTAGACTTATCCTAAACGACGATATTAGCTTACGAGTAAATAGCGAGGAAGGTACGAACTTACGCTACTACTACTACTATTATTACTACTATTATTACTACTGTTATTACTACTCTTATTACTGCTACTACTACTACTATTACTATTACTATCACTATTACTATCCCTATTAGGACTACTATTTCTATTACTACTACTATCCTATACTACGATATTAGCTTACGAGATAATAGCGAGGAAGGCGTAAACTTATAGCTCTATTCCCGCTACTACTACTACCTCTACTACTACTACCCTAACCTCTAGGGCTAGGCCTAAATATAGAGTAGGGGCCACTACTAGGAGCACTACTACTAAAACTAAGGGGTCTAGGCTATCCTAGCTATTAGTATACAATCTAGACGCGACTAAGGTACGAACTTACGTAGCTAAAGGCCTATATAGCTATATACTCTAGAATATTAGTAATCCTCCTCTACTCTAATAGCTATAGCCTCTCTATGTTAGGGCTAGACTTAGGGACTTTAGTAGGCATCTCTAATGGATTGCCCCTAAGAGCTATAATCCTCCTATAATTCTCTAGCTATTAGGTTAAGGTACGCTAGACACGCGTAAGAGCTAATCCTATATAGTAGATATTAGGATCCTGTCCCCTTCTCCTAATAGGAAAGGTACTAGCAGTAATAGCCCTAGTATAGGAGTCGTAGAACCTATAGACGCGCTCGACGCGCCTGTTAAAGACAATAGGAACCTAAAGGTATTAGTAAGGTCGTATACGGGTCTCGTTTTAAGGATTCCTACTAGTGTATAAGAGGACCTATTCCTAGAAGTATAGTAGCTACACCTCCTTAGAGTTAGTTTATTATAGACAATACTATAGCGGGCAATCTCGTATACGTAGCGTATATAAGTAGGCACGCGGGGCGTAGTTATGTCGCTAGCGACTCGGGCGCTAAAATCATAGTCGGGAGCTATACTAAGAGTAGTAGTAGTAATGTATTAAGGTCTACTAAAGGCGACTATAATACTAGGCGAGAAAGGTGCGGTATGCGTAATAGGTGTTATTAATGAAGTTAAGGAGTGTAGGCGCGTCGTAGAAATATATATTAGCCGTGTTTATTGTTATTGTCCTACGTAATAAAGGCAATCCTAGCACTAAGGACCTAGGGGGGCAAAAATCCTAAATAAAGCCTAAATAAAGCGTATATTACCTACCTTTCTAGAAGCGATAAAGTAGCGATAACCTTACTAATCGTATACGGTTCGCGCAAAAATCACATAAGGGACGCGAGTAGGTAAAGTAGCAATACTAGACACTCTTTTCCTATAGTAGCTATAAAGGCTAATAGGTTTTTATTAAGGCTAGCTACTAAGGACATTAGCTTAGAGGAGGAGGTAATGTTATAGGTATTTTTAGGGATAAGGTGTAGGCTTCTAATTAGGTATAAGGATCTAGGGTCTAGCTAGCTTCGGATAGCCTAAGCGTATAGCCTCTAGTCTAGCTACGTATAGGCTAAGGGATTTTCCCTCCTTAAGTATTATTCGTAATACTAATCGAGAGCTATCCTTACACTACTATAAGTAGGTTATTATATATATAAACTAGTATTAATATAATCTACCCCTAATATAGTAGTAGAGGAAAGAGTAGTATTAGGGGTAGATTATATTAATACTAGTTCGTATATATAATAACCTACTTATAGTAGTATAAGGATAGCTCTCGATTAGTATTACGAATAATACTTAAGGAGGGAAAATCCCTTAGCCTATACGTAGCTAGACTAGAGGCTATACGCTTAGGCTATCCGAAGCTAGCTAGACCCTAGATCCGTACACCTAATTAGAAGCCTATACCTTATCCCTAAAAATACCTATAACATTACCTCCTCCTCTAAGCTAATGTCCTTAGTAGCTAGCCTTAATAAAAACCTATTAGCCTTTATAGCTACTATAGGAAAAGAGTGTCTAGTATTGCTACCTTACCTACTCGCGTCCCTTATATAATTTTTACGCGAACTGTATACGATTAGTAAGGTTATCGCGGCTTTATCGCTTCTAGAAAGGTAGGTAATGTACGCTTTATTTAGGCTTTATTTAGGATTTTTTGCCCCCCTAGGTCCTTAGTGCTAGGATTGCCTTTATTACGTAGGGTAACAATAATAAATACGGCTAATATATTTCTCTACGACGCGCCTACACTCCTTAACTTTATTAATAATACCTATTACGTATACCGTATCTTCCTCGCCTAGTATTATAGTCGCCTTTAGTAGACCTTAATACATTACTACTACTACTCTTAGTATAGCTCCCAACTATAATTTTAGCGCGCGAGTCGCTAGCGACATAACTACGCCCCGCGTAGCTACTTATATACGCTACGTATACGAGATTACCTACTATAGTATTATCTATAATAAACTAACTCTAAGGAGGTGTAGCTACTATACTTCTAGGAATAGGTCCTCTTATACACTAGTAGGAATCCTTAAAACGAGACCCGTATACGACCTTACTAATACCTTTAGGTTCCTATTGTCTTTAATAGGTACGTCGAGCGCGTCTATAGGTTCTACGACTCTTATACTAGGGCTATTACTACTAGTACCTTTCCTATTAGGAGAAGGGGATAGGATCCTAATGTCCGCTATATAGGATTAGCTCTTACGCGTGCCTAGCGTACCTTAACCTAATAGCTAGAGAATTATAGGAGGATTATAGCTCTTAGAGGTAATCTATTAGAGATACCTACTAAAGTCCCTAAGTCTAGCCCTAATATAGAGAGGCTATAGCTATTAGAGTAGAGGAGGATTACTAATGTTCTAGAGTATATAGCTATATAGGCCTTTAGCTACGTAAGTTCGTACCTTAATCGCGTCTAGATCGTATACTAATAGCTAGGATAGCCTAGACCCCTTAGTTTTAGTAGTAGTACTCCTAGTAGTAGCCCCTACCCTATGTTTAGGCCTAGCTCTAGAGGTTAGGGTAGTAGTAGAGGAGGTAGTAGTAGAGGTAGTAGTAGTAATAGTAGCGGGAACGGAGCTATAAGTTTACGCCTTCCTCGCTATTGTCTCGTAAGCTAATATCGTAGTATAGGATAGTAGTAATAGAAATAGTAGTCCTAATAGGGATAGTAATAGTAATAGTAATAGTAGTAGTAGTAGTAGTAATAAGAGTAGTAATAATAGTAGTAATAATAGTAGTAACGATAGTAGTAATAATAGTAGTAGTAGTAGCGTAAGTTCGCACCTTCCTCGCTATTTACTCGTAAGCTAATATCGTTGTTTAGGATAAGTCTAGTAAGGAGAGTAAGCCTATTAAGAGGGGTAAGGCTAGTAGGGAGGATAAGTTTAAGGAATTTAGTAAGGAGGATAGTAAGGTTAATAACTTAGGTAATTTAGATATTAAGATGTAAGATAAGTAGGCGCGCTTATTAACTACGACTCGGCTATATAGGGCTAGTATAGCGTAGGTGTTTCTAGAGTAATTCTCGTAAAGATACCCGGCTAGGAGGCCTATAGATAGAAATAGACAGTCTTAATCCTTAAGCTAATATTCCTATTATAGTTATAAAGCTAAAGTCTCTAGTGCTAAGCATTTTACTACGAGCGTATAGCGGTATTCGTACGAGCTAACTATAGTCTACGGCTAGGTCGCTTACTCTTATCTTATCCCCGGCTATACTTATCGCTTTCTCTAAACTCCCTTAGTAAGTTATCTATTTCCTTAAAGTCCTCTTCTTTTATCTATAAGCTCTTAGTCTTATTATACCCTTCCTATTTAAGTAGGTATTCTTTCTTTCCCGCGCGTATAGTACGCTTAGTAAGGATTTTCTCTATATACTAAACTTATTCTCTATCTTCTACTAACTCTAGGGCCCTTATATTTAGTAGTTCTTCTCCTTCCCTTAGGTAGAAAGGCTCTAGTAGAGACATATAGAATACATCGTATATACGATAAGAGCTCGGTAGCTATAGGCGATATACCTATAAGTTAATCGCTTCTTTAACCCGAAAAGGGCCTACGAATTTATCTATTAGCTTCCTACTTAGGGCTTTTAGCTTAAGGTTCTTTATATTTAGCTATACTAGGTCTCTTAGCTTAAACCTTATTAGAGTATACTTTCTATTATAGTACCGGGTTTAATACTCTACTACGGCTTATAGTCGTTCTTAAAGCTTTACTCGTAATACGTATATATCCTATACTTATTATACTACTACGGGTACCTCCCCCTCTAGCCGCCTATCCTTAGGTAAGTTATAAAGGATTAGGTGTTTCCTAAGAATAGCATAAAATAGTATTTCTTTAGTAGCTATATACACTAAATTATTATATGTAAACTTAGCTATATAAAGTAGGTTAGGCTAGTCTTTAGTATGTTCTATAGTAAAGACATATAGGTAATGCTCTAGCGTCTAATTCTAGCGCTCTATTTAGCTATCGGTTTACGGATAGAACGCCGTACTTAACCTACGCTTTACCTATATCTAGTAGTAAATCTCTAACTAGAACTAGCTTATAAATAGCGTCCCTCTATCTAATACTATTCCTTTCTACGCTCTATATTTATATATAATATACTTAAAGTATATATCTATAAAGTCTTTAGCTGTCTATATTTCTTTTACTAGGATATAGAGCGCTATCTTTAATAATCTATCGTAGATTACTAGGATCGTATTATATACGCTTCTATTGTAAATAGTAGGGAGTAGCTTTATAATAAAGTCTAGTGTGACTTCTTTAAAGATATTAGAAGGGATAGGAAGGGAAGATAGCTTACTATATAGTATATACCTTAGAGCTTTTAACCTTTAATAGGTGCTATAGCTCTTTATATACTTACGTACTTCTTAATCTAATAAGGGCTAGTAGTAGTGTCTACTAATTAGATTATACGTTCTTACTACGCTATAATAGCTAGCTATACGAGAGTTATAGTGCTAGTATAAGATTTCTTATCTAAGGCTAGGTTTATTTAGAATATATAGCCTGCCCTTATATATAAGGGCTCTATCTTTACGTTTATACTATACTAGCGACTTCTTACTACTTCGGGTACGCCCTTCTTACTCTAGATCGGCTATACGCTTAATTGTAAAAGCGTCCTTCTACTAAAGTATATAGATAGTCTATAATAGGGAGGTGTCTCCTACTAATATAAGTTCGCTAGTAATAAGAACTCTTACTACGTAGCGTAGTACGTATAGTATGTATTCTATAGTACTAGCGGTTAGGCTAGATCTACGTTTATAACCCGTAGACTATCGACCTACGAGTTCCGAGCTATACTCGGGGTAGGAGCTAATTCTACTAATAAGATACACTCTAGTAGTAACTAGATCTACTCCTAGTTTACTAGCTAAGCTAAGTTTATTCTAAAGGGTAGGTAGTAGTCTTATTAGCGCGTAGTTTTCTTTAAAGTAGTCTACCCTCCTCGAGGGCCTATCTACTAGATTAGACTTACTAGGTGTATACTCTACCTTAAAGTTAAAGGCTACTAGGTAGGACGCCTAGCGGGCCTAGCGCGGGTTTAGCTTCGCTATATCGCGTATACCTCGTAGGTTGTTATAGTTACTAAGGACTTATATTATATACTAGGCCCCCTCGAGGTAGTAGCGCTATTACTTAAAGTAATATATAATTACGTATAGTTCTTAGTTATAGATCTCCTAATTACGTTTAGCTCCTTATAGCTTCTAAGAGATAAAAGCGACTAGATGCTACTTACTATCCTTATATAGCTAGGAGAGTATACCTACTACTATAAATATAGATATATCTATCTCTAGACGTATCGGCAACTTAGGGTTATAATGTCGTAGGAGCGGCGTATCTATAAAGCGCTCTTTAAGCTATACGAAACTAGCTTCTACCGCTTCTAGCTAAGAGAAGGCACCTTAGTCTTTCTTTAGAAGATCTATTATAGGCGTAGTTAGCTTAGTATAATTCTAAATAAATCTACGATAGAAGTTAGTAAAGCTAAGAAATAACTAAAGTTCCTTAACGCTAGTTAGTCGAGGCTATCCGGAGATAGTTACTACTCTTACTAGATTAGCGTAGACACCTCGCGTGTCTATAATAAATCCTAAGAAGGAGACCTACTTAGCTATAAAAGTGCATTTTAATAGGTTAGTATATAGCTTAGCCTATCTTAGGCGTTTAAGAATAGAGCTAACTACTCGCTAGTAGGTCTTAAGGTCCTCGCTATAAGTATAGATAAGGATATTATTAAGGTACACTATATAGAGATAATCTACTAACTCTCTTAGAGTCTAATTTATATAAGCCTAGAAGGTAGTAGGCGTATTTATAAGTCTAAAGGGCATAACTAGGTACTTAAAGTAGCTATAGCGCGTTCTAAAGGCTATCTTCTACTTATCCCCTAGGCTAATATAGATCCTGTTATATACATCCTTTAAGTCTAAGGTCGTATAGTAATATACGCCTAATAGGCGATCTAGTATCTCCCCGATTAAGGGTAGCGGACAACGATTCTTAATTATTACTAAGTTAAGGCCCCTATAGTCTATATAAAGGCGGAGGGTACTGTCCTTTTTAGGTATAAAGAGGATAGGTACTCCTACTAGACTTATACTATAGCGAATCTACCCTTTCTTAAGGGCATCTTTAAGGTATACTCGTAGTACTTAAAGCTCGCGTATAGAGAGGTTATAAAGCGGGCTATAAGGTAGCTCCTTACCTAGTATAATAGGAATTTAGTAATCTCCCTCTTTAGTAGTAGGTAGAATTTTAGCTATATTAGTGTTAAAGACGTCTTAGTAGTCTAATAATACGTCTAGCACCTAATTTTCCTAAGAGGCACTAGCGATTTAGACGCGGGCGACGACTTCCTCTCCTTAGAGGTCGCTACGAACTATACCTAAGAAGTGTATATAACTCTCCTCTTACTCTAACTACTAGATTATTACTATTTAGATACGTAACTTATCTTTAATGCCCTAAGCCTAAGTCTACTATCTATAGTCTAGCTATATAGCTTCTCTTTATAAGAAGGGATTGCCTAAAAGTAGCTCTAGTCCTTCTTTATCTACTCTATAAGTAGTAGTTTTAACCTAGTAGGTCGCACCTCGGTCGTTAGTAAGTACTACCTATATCTCGTATATAGCGTATATAGCTTTCCTTTCTAACCCTACCTAGGCTAGTTAGGGTAGATTACTTAGGACTAGGTTAAGGTTTATTTCGATTGCTATATATTAACTAATAAGGCTAACCTTAGCTTAAGAGTCTAGGATAACTCCTACCTTATAGTCGACTCTAGTCGCTCCTATTACGATATAAGTACGACGTATCCCTAGTAAGATATCGACGGCTCTACGCCTCGTAGTGCCCGAGGTAACTACGAGGCTCGGCCTTTTCCCTAGGCCTATCTTATACGAGTAATAGGCTCTTTATTAGTATCTAAGAGTTAGGCCTTCTTCTTATACTTATTTACGTAGTAACCTATCTTCTTATAGAAGTAGTACTTAATTCCTAGCTTATAGGAGGAGTCCTTCTTAGGGGCTAACCCCTCTTTATATTAGTCCTCCTATCGCGGCTTCCGGCTATACCCTATTAGGCGATTACGGAGATTCTATAGCTTACCTACGCCCTATAGGTTACGCTCTAGCGTAGATCCTAAGATAATAAGGCCCTCTCTTATAGGGGGTATAGTATAGTAATTCGTAATTACTCGCTAGAGTTTAGAGCGGAGTTTAGAGAATAGGTATTATATCCGATACTTCTCTAAGTATAGAGGTAGCTAGTCCTTAATCGTTTCTAAGTAGGTAGTAAAGGCCCTAATACTCTATCTAGGAAGCTAGAGTATAGTAGTATACGTAGTAGTTGCTTCTAAGGTGTAGTTAATAGGATTAGAGAGTATATCTAGTAGGAAGGTCTTAAATTAGCTCTAGGTATATATCTTTATAAGAGGCTCGCGCTCTATATAAGAGTACTATACTTCGCGTAGGTCTCCGATAAGATACTAGCTTACCTAAGTTACCTTCTCTTATTCTAACTAGAAGTTCTCTAGGGTAAGCTAGAAGGCTATTTTATAGCTTTAAGTAAACTCCTTATATTCCCTTAGGTATTTTCCTTTATACTCTCTAGAGTCTTTCGGCCTTATACTACGCTTTATACGCGATAGTCCTACGTCTTAAGAAGCGTAGCGCTTATAGCTCGTCGCTATTAATCTTATTCCCGTATCGCTCTAGATCTCTAAAGGGTCCGGATTTACTCTCTTCTCGAGGAGAGTAATTTACTCCTTAATCTACTTAAGGGTACGCTCCTATAGGAGATAATCCCTTCGTTATTCCGCGTCGCGGATACGCTCTTCTAGCGACGCTATTACTACTAGCGGTTCTCCTAGTATAGTTATAGAGGTTCCTAATCCTTCTTTATTACTAATAGAACCTAACTATGTCCTTATAATAGCTATCCTTAGACTACTTCCTAAGTAGGGTAAGGAAGTATTATTATATTAGGGGTAGATTATATTAATACTAGTTCGTATATATAATAACCTACTTATAGTAGTATAAGGATAGCTCTCGATTAGTATTACGAATAATACTTAAGGAGGGAAAATCCCTTAGCCTATACGTAGCTAGACTAGAGGCTATACGCTTAGGCTATCCGAAGCTAGCTAGACCCTAGATCTATACACCTAATTAGAAGTCTACACCTTATCCCTAAAAATACCTATAATAAGTAGTAGAAGAAAGAAGAATCTATTAGGAAAAATTACTAGTATATTTAATACTAATTATACTAAGGTAATAAGGATTATTAAGAGATTAAATATATATAGTAAGTATATAACTACTATTAATTATAATAGTAACTAATAGTTCTCTAGCTAATATAAATTAGACTTTAACTACTATATTTATTTAGAGAATCTAGTATAATCTCTATTACTTAAATTAGCTTAGTTATTAGTAGTATACTAATCTCTATATAATCTTCTATAATAAGTTTATTAGAGTCTTTAGTAATACTAGTCTTACCTTAGTTATAACTAATCTAATTACTAGAAAAAAGGATATATTAATCTCTATAACTAGAAGTATAAACTATATTACTACTATTATAAGAGTAGTATATAGTAACGTATAGTAATCGATCTATCTATAGAGTAGATAGTTAGTTAAACTAATAGCTACTATAGTAGACTTAGTCGTTATAGTTATAGCTATAGTTATAGGTTACGATATATAGTCTAGTAAAAGGCTTAGATAGTAGGTAGGAGTCTATTATATATATAAGGTTTCTATAACTACGAGATTTCTAAGAGTAGTAACTATCTAACGAGTATCGCTAACGAGCGTATACTATTTACTAACTACCTCGACTAGGAAGATACCTATACTATAATAATAGTAATTTAGTACTAGAGGTAGTGCCTTACTATTATTATCGAGTAGTATTATAGTAGCTATTAAACGAGTAGCTCGTTATTAGTTATATTAGGATTATTAGACTTATTAGGTTTATTAGGTTTCTTTAGTATTCTATAGCTATTATTATAGCACTATACGAGGACACTAGGATAAGACCGCTACTATCTCTTAGGATTTAAAGTTTTCTATACCTCTAAGGACGATCTCTAGTATATATAAAGCGCGACGAGTTTCGTAATAAAGAATTAGTAGAGTATCTAGAAGACTCTAATAGGAGTAGCTATAGCTTCTCGATTTAAACGATATTCGATACGAGTATTAATTAGAAGTCTCTAACTCGTAAGAGTTATCTATATAGATAGAGAATATAGTAACTCTAGACCTAGAATAGACCTAGACTTAGAAGTAGCGGATAGACTAGTCGTTAGGTAGGTATTAGGTCGTCCCTAGTCGATACTAGACCTAACACTAATACCCCTCTAGAGCCTATCTAATATAATCGCTTAGTATATTAAGTTATAGAGGTATTACTCTATATTAGGTAGAGGTTAGTATCGAGGTAGTATCGTAGGTACTCGCTAGGTTATAATTAGGTCTTAGTTAGTATAAATCTTCCCTATATAAATAGAATAAGTGTCCTCTCTATGTATTATTATTATAGCGTATAATTATAGAGTAATTTTATAAAATAGATTAATATTTAGTTTATATATTATAAGGTTATAGTAGCTATCTAAGGCTTTTATTACCTATTTAAGCTAAATTTAGCTAATAATAGTAGTCTCCTTAATTAGAAGAGGTATAGAACTCTCTCTATCGGTATTCTTCGTTATCTTCTAAACCTCTAGATTATAAGGAATCTCTATATTTAGTAGAGTATAAGTAATTATTATATCTCTCTTTATATTAGGGGTAGATTATATTAATACTAGTTCGTATATATAATAACCTACTTATAGTAGTATAAGGATAGCTCTCGATTAGTATTACGAATAATACTTAAGGAGGGAAAATCCCTTAGTCTATATATAGCTAGACTAGAGGCTATACGCTTAGACTATCCGAAGCCGGCTAGACTCTAGATCCTTATACCTAATTAGAAGTCTATACCTTATCCCTAAAAATACCTATAATATTACCTCCTCCTCTAAGCTAATATCCTTAGTAGCTAGTCTTAATAAAAACCTATTAGCCTTTATAGCTACTATAGGAAAAGAGTGTCTAGTATTGCTACTTTACCTACTTACGTCCCTTATATGATTTTTACGCGAACCGTATACGATTAGTAAGGTTATTACGGCTTTATTGCTTCTAGAAAGGTAGGTAATATACGCTTTATTTAGGCTTTATTTAGGATTTTTACCCCCCTAGGTCCTTAGTGCTAGGATTGCCTTTATTACGTAGGGCAATAACAATAAATACGGCTAATATATATTTCTACGACGCGCCTACACTCCTTAACTTTATTAATAACACCTATTACGTATACTACACCTTTTTCGCCTAGTATTATAGTCGCCTTTAGTAGACCTTAATACATTACTACTACTACTCTTAGTATAGCTCCCGACTATAATTTTAGCGCTCGAGTCGCTAGCGACATAACTACGCTCTACGTAGCTACTTATATACGCTACGTATACGAGATTACCCGCTATAGTATTGTCTATAATAAACTAACTCTAAGGAGGTATAGCTACTATACTTCTAGGAATAGGTCCTCTTATACACTAGTAGGAATCCTTAAAACGAGACCTATATACGACCTTACTAATACCTTTAGGTTCCTATTATCTTCTATAGGCGCGTCGAGTACGTCTATAGGTTCTACGACTCCTATACTAGGGCTATTACTACTAGTACCTTTCCTATTAGGAGAAGAGGATAGGATCCTAATGTCCGCTATATAGGATTAGCTCTTACGCGTATCTAGTGTACCTTAACCTAATAGCTAGAGAATTATAGGAGGATTATAGCTCTTAGAGATAATCTATTAGAGATGCCTACTAAAGTCCCTAAGTCTAGCCCTAATATAGAGAGGCTATAGCTATTAGAGTAGAGGAGGATTACTAATATTCTAGAGTATATAGCTATATAGGCCTTTAGCTACGTAAGTTCGTACCTTAATCGTATCTAGATCGTATACTAATAGCTAGGATAGCCTAGACCCCTTAGTTTTAGTAGTAGTACTCCTAGTAGTAGCCCCTACTCTATATTTAGGCCTAGCTCTAGAGGTTAGAGTAGTAGTAGAGGTAGTAGTAGTAATAGTAGCGGGAATAGAGCTATAAGTTTACGCCTTCCTTACTATTATCTCGTAAGCTAATATCGTAGTATAGGATAGTAGTAGTAATAGAAATAGTAGTCCTAATAGGGATAGTAATAGTAATAGTAATAGTAGTAGTAGTAGTAGTAATAAGAGTAGTAATAATAGTAGTAATAATAGTAGTAATAATAGTAGTAATAATAGTAGTAGTAGTAGCGTAAGTTCGTACCTTCCTCGCTATTTACTCGTAAGCTAATATCGTCGTTTAGGATAAGTCTAGTAAGGAGAGTAAGTCTATTAAAGAGGGTAAGACTAGTAGGGAGGATAAGTTTAAGGAATTTAGTAAGGAGAATAGTAAGGTTAATAACTTAGGTTAGACTAGTCGTTGGGTAGGTATTAACCTAACTTAGGTAGGGGTTAGGTTCTAGGTCGCACAGGCTTAGGGTTAGAGGGGTGTTAGGTCGCACGGACCCTGGGTTAGGGGGGTGTTAGGTTCTAGGTGGGTTGTACTAGCCTATACCTAACCTAATACAACCTATTATAACCTAAACGGGTTGTATTAGGTTATACCCCGCATCATGAACCTTAATTACAACATATTTATCTATGTATGCATTAGAACATTAGTATTATTATTAAAAACCAAAAGTCAGAAGTATATTCACGTATTATCACAGTAAATAATTATAGGTCTAGGAGGATAGGTTGAATTCGAGCTAACTCTTATCATAAACGCGACGCCGCTTTAGATACCTTCTGCTAACTTTATTATTACTATTGTAGTCCTTATCTTCTTCTAAAGTATCCTCGCTTATGTTAGAGATATATGCTATTATAGGGAGGTCAAATAAGTCGTCTACTTCGTTAAAGGGCTCTTCTTCGTCTTACGACAAGTCTAAAGCCTGTAAGCTAGTATTATCTAAGCCTCTACTATTTAATATAGTATGCTTTATAATAACGATCTGCCTAATTGCTTATGCACGAAGATTGTGCCGACGGTCTCTAATTACATCCTTTATAGTGTTAAAGACACGCTTAACACCTACACTAGCAATTGGAATTGCTAGAATATCCTTAGCTACCTGTGCTAGACGAGGATAGGTCTTCTCGTTTATGTGCTACTATAGAAGGATGTCGAAGTTGTTAAGCTCGCGGAGTATAGGTGTACTAAGGTAGTCTTCGCCTTTACTTCTCGTAGTGTAAGGAACTTCTTCGTGTAATGTTAAACTACGGCTAGAGAGTATACTAGGTCGAGGAGATAACGAAGGAAAAGCAACCATTAAGACTAGCTTTAAAGCTAGCCTTCGAAACTATAGCTAATTAGTGCTTACTACTAGAGAGCTTATATACTCGCGTTATATAGTAGGACCTATTGCTTGCTCATCGTATCGCTCTAGATATTGCAAGAATTGCTTACGGTATATAATCTTGTCGGAGTGCTCCTAAGTACTATCCTAGGCAAATTGTTAGTATAGAACTGTAATAATCATCCGTGATAAAAACCTTATAAGCCGTAAGCTTTTATGTTAGATCGAGAATTGTAGCACAGTTGAATAAAAAGCCTCGGTCTTTGTCCGTACGTTAATAGTACTTTAAAAGCTTAGTTCTGCCCTAATTAGTAGCTGTAATAACAATATTAGGCCACGAAGAATTATTATTAGTGTCGTCGCTATCTTTCTAGTCTACTGTCATATTATTAAGAAAGTCGAATAGGCGGTTATACATCTACTAGATGTATTGAATAGTTGGCTAATTTAACTCGCTAAGAGCGTTTATTGCTGTCTTAAAATTCTCTAGTATCTTCGTAAGTAGAGAGAGGTGTAACTACTCTATGTAGCTTATTCGGAGTCGCCGAAGGTCCCGCTAATCGACATCTTCGTAATCCTTATTAGTGGTTAAAGCCTTCGGGCCCCACTAAGCAATTTCCTGATCTAGCTACGTATTAATATATTGTTGTAGCTTAAGAGCTCGCTTACACATATCGAATGTTAAGTTCTATCTTGTCTTCACATCACGAATAACGTTTAGTCGTTGCCTTAGTAGTAGCTCTTTTTGAAGTGCCTAAAATCGTTTAAATCGCTGTAGAGATCGGTTAATCGTAATATAGATCGCTCGGAGCTATTCGATGTCTTAGTCTATGATAATATACTGTGATTATATACTATAATTATATTAACGTACCTTTCGTAATGAGTTTAGCACAGAAATTGTTAACTAGATTGCTCTTACATAGCGCTTCTATAGCTTTAGAGCTAGCTCGTTATTCTCTGTTACAGCAAGTCGGAGGTGCTTAATAATGTCCTGCACTATAAGGTTAATAATATGTGCAAGACATAGAACTACGTTTTCGTGTGCTTTCTAGGATATCTTCTTATCCTATAGTCCTCTTTATATAGCACTACGAAGCGTATTGTTGTTAGTAGCATTGTCGGCAGTAATAGCAAGTAATTGTGCTTTAAGCTTTCTTTCTTATAATATACGTAGTAACTTAGTACCTAGTGCTTCTCTAGTATACTAACCTCTAACTAGTACAAAGTTAAGCAGAATCTCCCGTAGTTGCTATTAGTCATTAACATAGTATACCTTAATCCTAATAAAGCTAAGGTGGTTATTTGCTGTCTAACTATTAAGAGCTATTAAAACCTTTATACTGCGAGGGAGATCTTCGTATAGATTCCGCTAGATAGCATTAAATTGCTCTTAGAAGATCTATAAAAACATCGTTCGACTAGGAATAGATATACCTTAACGGAGGAAGTGTAGAAACCTTTAAAAAGACTTACGTTTAACTGTACGGAAGGACTAATTACAATTAATGAACACCCTAATAAGCTTAGCCTTAAAGCGACTACTTAAGTAGGTAGGAGCAATTGTATCTTAAGTAGTATAAGACTTAAGTTGCGCGAGTAAGGTTTAAGCAATTAAGCGTTAGTGCTTAAAAGCTATTATGTTCTTACATCGCCTCGAGGTATAGTGATTTAACAGATGCTTATTACTAATGCTACTAGGAGTAGGATAAGCAAGAGCATCGCTATAGCGTAGGCAGTATACAAATAGCTAACTAGTAGAAAGCCGAGTAGCTTCTCTAAACTATGACTAGACAATACTAGTTCGAGCTTCGGAATTCTAGCTTAGAGCATTATAAGCTTTATTAAAGCTAGAGGTAGTTGCCTATAAGGTTTTAGTCCACTAATTATACTATGCTTAAGCTATAGGTTAGTCCTTAGTTCTTTACTTAGAGTCAAACGGTGGACATTTAACTAAGTGGAGTACTTCGCGGGACTTTATTAATATTGTATAAGTAGCTATAAATTGGAAAGGTTCGAGTAGAGGAGGAAGGCGGCCTAAAGTTATCTTAGGGGTCGGAGTAGGTCGTAGCTCTAAATTAAGCAAGTCTTCGTTGAAGTCTAACATTTTAAATAAAGTAGTGGGTTACACGCTGTAATTATGCGCTGTGATTATGTAATGTGAAGATAGTAGAATTTTCGTTATGTGTAGAATCTAGCGATTGCCTATTATCTTTTTGAAATCTCTACTACTCTTAGTTACCTTAGCTACTTTTAATTAGTAGGATAGGCACTAGCGTTTGATCGTTAATGTTATTAGTTAATTTAGTGACGAATCAGAATCTAAAATATAGTGTAGTGAAAATTTCCACCTCTACTTAGCATCGTCTATTTCCTTATCCTCGTCCTCATTCTCTATTTCCTCGTCCTTATCCTCTATTTCCTTATTATTATCATTATTATTATTATTATTATTATTATCCTTAATAACCTCACTAATATCCTCTTTAGAGTCACTATCTAACTCTTCCTACTTATCGCCCTTAGCTTTAACCTTATATTCATCGACCCCTGCTACATCCTATACTTCCTTAACTTTATTATTATCGAATTCGACCTCCTCCTTATACTCGTCATCGTTGTCGCCTTTAATGTAGGGGACGTATCCTTTAACTTTGAGATCGACGTTCCCTAAATACTCCGGTAGAGGCGTTAGATCGCGTTGTCTAGCATTTGTTAGTAGAGGTCTATAATTATACACTATAATTAATATACTGCTATACTAGATCTTAGACCATTGCTAGCTCCTTAGGAGTCATTCCCTAGACGAAATCGACCTATTCCTTCTTAGCTGTCTCGCTATTTCCCTCGTCTACTATAAGCTTAGTATAGCCTTGCTTGTAAATATCGCGCTAGAGCTTCTTAATAACGCCTCCTTCACTATAGAGCCATTTAGTAGATCTTGTAGGGAAGTGAAATCCCTCGTCTTTCTTAGTAGCTTCTTTACGCATTTTACTAATAGCATCTTAATGCTACTATCTATTGTTAGCCTTACGGATCCTTTGCTACTTTTTGTAGACTTCTATAAGTTTAGATTTAAGCCATTCACCTAGTCCCTGTCAGTGTTATATGATAATACTCTATAATAATATATACTGCTCTACTAGCCTTTAAAGCGCTTCTACATTATCTCCTCTATTCTCTCCTACTTTATTACCTCTTCGGCTATTCCCTCTACAGCTAGCTTCTTAAGTAGAGTTAATTTCGCTTTACGATCTACATTTCTAGTAGCTATAATAGCCTTCTCTTCAGCGGATTACTAAGCTGCTATATCTCTCTACTAAATAGCACGGCGGCTGTTACTAAGCCTACTAGAGAATCTAGCTTAAAATCTAGTAGGGCGGCCTCTGTGAGTTTGTCCTTGTCCGCGCTATAAAATCTAGAAAGTGACTTCTTGTAGCTTAGTCTTAAATCCCTAGCCTTGTTAGATAATGTCTATAATAATGCACTGTGATAAATACCTCTCTAGGATCTAAAGAATTGTTAATATTAAGATCTAACTCGACCTTAATAATTAGAGAAGAACTTAATACTATAGTAGGAACTAAATTTAGATATTGCTAAGTGATATCTGACTTAGTAGAGCAAAAGAGGTTAGATAGAATAAAGGAGCAGGAGGATGTAAGGTAAAGTAAATTCCACGAGGTTATAAGTATAGAATGTGAAATGTGAATTTGTTATTATTATTGTTATAAATAACTTCTATTGTTGTTAATAGTTACTCATGCTATGAATACATATTATCGTTATAAAGTATTAGTAATTGTCATATTATTGACAATAATAATAACAATTTCACATTTCACATTTCATATGTCACTTTAGCTCCTAATTAATATTTATATCTATCTACTTACCTCTTTTATAATCATACCTTCACCAATTAACAACACTGCTATATTACTAATATAGCTCGCACTAAGCTAGCTAACCCTCGCTAGAATAAGCCTAGGGGGAAAGGTAAGACTAAGCCTAGGTTAAAAGGCTCTAGAAAGATAGTTAGTCCTAAAGACATTATAAAGAGAAGATATAAGCTAGGTAGTATATTATCATAGTCTATTATTACAGTATATAGCTAATAGTTGTTAGCTGTCGCTCTCCGTGAGATCCGCCGCTACTAGAAAAGTGCCGACCTCCTTATCCGTAAGCTTCTATTCTCTCGTCTTGTTCGTAAGATTATAGAAGACATCCTACCGTTTAGAAGTCTTAGCCGTAGTAAGCTACGCTTCTAGGCATCTACTATAGGTGCAATTTAGGAGGTGGCTAAGGCATACCTTGTGGGCATTTTAGAAGGTAGTGAGAAAACTTAATATATATTTAACTCTATGCTAATATACTATACAGATTACAATCTAAATACTATTTATGCTAAGAGGGTTACTATCTAGAATAAGGACATGTACCTAGTAAAGCATTACTATGCTAAATTTATAGCTAGTAATGTTAACAGATCTAGGACGTACGATGTAGGCATGTAGATAGAGTCTCTAGGTCAATGTAACCTCTCTTCTGTGATAATAATCTATGATAATGCCATATGAAATTTTAGGCAGATAAAAAAATATATGACAATGTAACAATGTGACAATATGACAATATAACCCTAGGACAATAGGACAATAGGATAATAGGAAAATAGGACAATAGGACAATAGGACAATAGGACAATATAGTAGCCTCTAATATATCTACATTATGTCTAATCCTCTACTCTAATCTAGTTCTACACCTTACAACATCTCGCTATTACTATATTATCTTTAACTAGCAATACCACCTTTAGAATTAACCTAAGTATCGATATAACGCTAAATAGTCGTACACGTAATCTTAATAGTGTACGCAGCGGCTGGGTTAGCACGACTAATATGCCTGCCTTACACAATTCGAATAGCTAGCTTCTAGTACAAGGACATAATCAGGATATGTGCAAGCGCTATATAGACCTTACACGCCGCTATACTCTTAGCGACTAGCCTAATATAACATAGGACCCTCACTGTATTCGCTATCTTAAGGTCTATATAGACTACTAGGTCTATACTCGTATTAGGGAGAAATGCGATTATGTACGTATTGTGCCTATACTAATAATAAGTACTAATAAGTCTAGTATCCTCCTAAGAAGGAACACCTAATCCTAGCTATAAATAACGCCCGCTATGAGGTTTACGGCCTACGCGACTCCTTCTTCCTAGAAGACTATCCGGATATAAAGGAGGCAAAGAGGGATGTAATAATTGCTTATACTCTACTAAATATAGAGATTCCTTGCAATCTAGAGGTTTAGGAGATAACGGAGGATACCGATAGAGGGAGTTCTACACCTCTTCTAATCAAGGAGACTACTATTATTGGCTAAATTTAGCTTAAATAGGCAATAAAAGCCTTAGATAGCTACTATGACCTTACGACATATAAACTAAATATTAATCTGTTTTGCAAAATTACTCTATAATTATACGCTGTGATAATAATACGTAGGGAGGACACTTATTCTATTTGTGTAGGGAAGATTTATGCTGACTAAGACCTAATTACAACCTAGCGAGTACCCACGACACTACCTCGACACTAACCTCTACCTAATGCGGGGTAACACCCCTACAACCTAATATACTAAGCGATTGTGTTAGGTAGGCTCCGGGGGGGTGTCGGTGTTAGGTCTAGTGTCGACTAGGGACGACCCAACACCTACCTAACGACTAGTCTAACTTAGGTAATTTAGATATTAAGATATAAGATAAGTAGGCGCGCTTATTAACTACGACTTAGCTATATAGAGCTAGTATAGCGTAGGTATTTCTAGGGTAATTCTCGCGAAGATACTCGGCTAGAAGGCCTATAGATAGAAATAGATAGTCTTAATCCTTAAGCTAATATTCCTATTATAGTTATAAAGCTAAAGTCTCTAGTGCTAAGTATTTCACTACGAGTATATAGCGGTATTCGTACGAGCTAACTATAGTCTATAGCTAGGTCGCTTACTCTTATCTTATCCCCGGCTATACTTATTACTTTCTCTAAACTCCCTTAGTAAGTTATCTATTTCCTTAAAGTCCTCTTCTTTTATCTATAAGCTCTTAGTCTTATTATACCCTTCCTATTTAAGTAGGTATTCTTTCTTTCCCGCGCATATAGTACGCTTAGTAAGGATTTTCTCTATATACTAAACTTATTCTCTATCTTCTACTAACTCTAGAGCCCTTATATTTAGTAGTTCTTCTCCTTCCCTTAGGTAGAAAGGCTCTAGTAGAGATATATAGAATATATCGTATATACGATAGGAGCTTAGTAGCTATAGGCGATATACCTATAAGTTAATTACTTCTTTAACCCGAAAAGGGCCTATAAATTTATCTATTAGCTTCCTACTTAGGGCTTTTAGCTTAAGGTTCTTTATATTTAGCTATACTAGGTCTCTTAGCTTAAACCTTATTAGAGTATACTTTCTATTATAGTACCGGGTTTAATACTCTACTACGGCTTATAGTCGTTCTTAAAGCTTTACTCGTAATGTATATATATCCTACACTTATTATACTACTATAGGTACCTCCCCCTCTAGCTATCTATCCTTAGGTAGATTATAAAGGATTAGGTATTTCCTAAGAATAGCATAAAATAGTGTTTCTTTAGTAGCTATATACACTAAATTGTTATATGTAAACTTAGCTATATAAAGTAGGTTAGGCTAGTCTTTAGTATATTCTATAGTAAAGATACGTAGGTAATACTTAAGCGTCTAATTCTAGTACTCTATTTAGCTATTAGTTTATAGGTAGAACGCTATACTTAACCTACGCTTTACCTACATCTAGTAGTAAATCTCTAACTAGAACTAGCTTATAAATAGCGTCCCTCTATCTAATACTATTCCTTTCTACGCTCTATATTTATATATAATATACTTAAAGTATATATCTATAAAGTCTTTAGCTATCTATATTTCTTTTACTAGGATATAGAGCGCTATCTTTAATAATCTATCGTAGATTACTAGGATCGTATTATATACGCTTCTATTATAAATAGTAGGGGGTAGCTTTATAATAAAGTCTAGTATAACTTCTTTAAAGATATTAGAAGAGATAGGAAGGGAAGATAGCTTACTATATAGTATATACCTTAGAGCTTTTAACCTTTAATAGATACTATAGCTCTTTATATACTTACGTACTTCTTAATCTAATAAGGGCTAGTAGTAGTGTCTACTAATTAGATTATACGTTCTTACTACGCTATAATAGCTAGCTATACGAGAGTTATAGTACTAGTATAAGATTTCTTATCTAAGGCTAGATTTATTTAGAATATATAGCCTACCCTTATATATAAGGGTTCTATCTTTATATTTACGCTATACTAGCGACTTCTTACTACTTTAGGTACGCCCTTCCTACTCTAGATCGGCTATACGCTTAATTATAAAAGCGTCCTTCTACTAAAGTATATAGATAGTCTATAATAGAGAGGTATCTCCTACTAATATAAGTTTACTAGTAATAAGAACTCTTACTATATAGCGTAGTACGTATAGTATATATTCTATAGTACTAGCGGTTAGGCTAGATCCGCGTTCGTAACCTATAGACTATCGACCTACGAGTTCCGAGCTATACTCGGGGTAGGAGCTAATTCCACTAATAAGATATACTCTAGTAGTAACTAGATCTACTCCTAGTTTACTAGCTAAGCTAAGTTTATTCTAAAGGGTAGGTAGTAGTCTTATTAGCGCGTAGTTCTCTTTAAAGTAGTCTACTCTCCTCGAGGGCCTATCTACTAGATTAGACTTACTAGGTATATACTCTACCTTAAAGTTAAAGGCTACTAGGTAGGACGTCTAGTAGGCCTAGCGCGGGTTTAGCTTCGCTATATCGCGTATACCTCGTAGGTTATTATAGTTACTAAGGACTTATATTATATACTAGGCCCCCTCGAGGTAGTAGCGCTATTACTTAAAGTAATATATAATTACGTATAGTTCTTAGTTATAGATCTCCTAATTACGTTTAGCCCTTTATAGCTTCTAAGAGATAAAAGCGACTAGATGCTACTTACTATCCTTATATAGCTAGGAGAGTATACCTACTACTATAAATATAGATATATCTATCTCTAGATATATTAGTAACTTAGAGTTATAATGTCGTAGGAGCGGCGTATCTATAAAGCACTCTTTAAGCTATACGAAACTAGCTTCTACCGCTTCTAGCTAAGAGAAGGCACCTTAGTCTTTCTTTAGAAGATCTATTATAGGCGTAGTTAGCTTAGTATAATTCTAAATAAATCTATAATAGAAGTTAGTAAAGCTAAGAAATAACTAAAGTTCCTTAACGCTAGTTAGTTAAGGCTATCCGGAGATAGTTACTACTCTCGCTAGATTAGCGTAGACACCTCGCGTGTCTATAATAAATCCTAAGAAGGAGACCTACTTAGCTATAAAAGTACATTTTAATAGGTTAGTATATAGCTTAGCCTATCTTAGGCGTTTAAGAATAGAGCTAACTACTCGCTAGTAGGTCTTAAGGTCCTCGCTATAAGTATAGATAAGGATATTATTAAGGTACACTATATAGAGATAATCTACTAACCCTCTTAGGGTCTAATTAATATAAGTCTAGAAGGTAGTAGGCATATTTATAAGTCTAAAGGGTATAACTAGGTACTTAAAGTAGCTATAGCGCGTTCTAAAGGCTATCTTCTACTTATCCCCTAGACTAATACGGATCCTATTATATACATCCTTTAAGTCTAAGGTTATATAGTAATATACGCCTAATAGGCGATCTAGTATCTCCCTAATTAAGGGTAGCGGATAACGATCCTTAATTATTACTAAGTTAAGGCCCCTATAGTCTATATAAAGGTAGAGGGTACTATCCTTTTTAGGTATAAAGAGGATAGGTACTCCTACTAGACTTATACTATAGCGAATCTACTCTTTCTTAAGAGTATCTTTAAGGTATACTTATAGCACTTAAAGCTCGCGTATAGAGAGGTTATAAAGCGGGCTATAAGGTAGCTCCTTACCTAGTATAATAGGAATTTAGTAATCTCTCTCTTTAGTAGTAGGTAGAATTTTAGCTATATTAGTATTAAAGACGTCTTAGTAGTCTAATAATACGTCTAGCACTCGATTTTCCTAAGAGGCACTAGCAATTTAGACGTAGGCGACGACTTCCTCTCCTTATAGGTCGCTACGAACTATACCTAAGAAGTATATATAACTCTCCTCTTACTCTAACTACTAGATTATTACTATTTAGATACGTAACTTATCTTTAATACTCTAAGCCTAAGTCTACTATCTATAGTCTAGCTATATAGCTTCTCTTTATAAGAAGAGATTACCTAAAAGTAGCTCTAGTACTTCTTTATCTACTCTATAAGCGATAGTTTTAACCTAGCGGGTCGTACCTTAGTCGTTAGTAAGTACTACCTATATCTCGTATATAGCGTATATAGCTTTCCTTTCTAACTCTACCTAGACTAGTTAGGGTAGGTTACTTAGGACTAGATTAAGGTTTATTTCGATTACTATATATTAACTAATAAGGCTAATCTTAGCTTAAGAGTCTAGAATAACTCCTACCTTATAGTCGACTCTAGTCGCTCCTATTATAATATAAGTACGATATATCCCTAGTAAGATATTAATAGCTCTACGTCTCGTAGTGCCCGAGGTAACTATAAGGCTTAGCCTTTTCCCTAGACCTATCTTATATAAGTAATAGGCTCTTTATTAGTATCTAAGAGTTAGGCCTTCTTCTTATACTTATTTACGTAGTAACCTATCTTCTTATAGAAGTAGTACTCGATTCCTAGCTTATAGGAGGAGTCCTTCTTAGGGGCTAACCTCTCTTTATATTAGTCCTTCTATCGTAGCTTCTAGCTATACCCTATTAGGCGATTACGGAGATTCTATAGCTTACCTACGCCCTATAAGTTACACTCTAGCGTAGATCCTAAGATAATAAGGCTCTCTCTTATAAGGGGTATAGTATAGTAATTCGTAATTACTTACTAGAGTTTAGAGTAGAGTTTAGAGAATAGATATTATACTCGATACTTCTCTAAGTATAGGAGTAGCTAGTCCTTAATCGTTTCTAAGTAGATAGTAAAGGCCCTAATACTCTATCTAGGAAGCTAGAGTATAGTAGTATACGTAGTAGTTACTTCTAAGGTATAGTTAATAGGATTAGAGAGTATATCTAGTAGGAAGGTCTTAAATTAGCTCTAGGTATATATCTTTATAAGAGGCTTATACTCTATATAAGAGTACTATACTTCGTATAGGTCTCCGATAAGATACTAGCTTACCTAAGTTACCTTCTCTTATTCTAACTAGAAGTTCTCTAGAGTAAGCTAGAAGGCTATTTTATAGCTTCGAGTAAACTCCTTATATTCCCTTAGGTATTTTCCTTTATACTTCCTAGAGTCTTTTAGCCTTATACTATACTTTATACGCGATAGTCCTATATCTTAAGAAGCGTAGCGCTTATAGCTCGTCGCTATTAATCTTATTCCCGTATTACTCTAGATCTCTAAAGGGTCTAGATTTACTCTCTTCTCGAGGAGAGTAATTTACTCCTTAATCTACCTAAGAGTATACTCCTATAGAAGATAATCTCTTCGTTATTCCGCGTCGTAGATACGCTCTTCTAGCGATGCTATTACTACTAGTAGTTCTCCTAGTATAGTTATAGAGGTTCCTAATTCTTCTTTATTACTAATAGAACCTAACTATATCCTTATAATAGCTATCCTTAGACTACTTCCTAAGTAGGGTAAGGAAGTATTATTATATTAGGAGTAGATTATATTAATACTAGTTCGTATATATAATAACCTACTTATAGTAGTATAAGAATAGCTCTCGATTAGTATTATAAATAATACTTAAGGAGGGAAAATCCCTTAGTCTATACGTAGCTAGACTAGAGGCTATATACTTAGACTATCCGAAGCTAGCTAGACCCTAGATCCTTACACCTAATTAGAAGTCTATACCTTATCCCTAAAAATACCTATAATACTTTACCTCCTTTATATCTAGATAGTCTTCTAGGAAGAAGAAGTCGCGTAGGCTATAAACCTTATAGTAGGCGTTATTTATAGCTAGGATTAGGTGTTCCTTCTTAGGAGAATACTAGACTTATTAGTACTTATTATTAGTATAGGTATAATATATATATAATTATATTTCTCTCTAATATAAGTATAGACCTAGTAGTCTATATAGACCTTAAGATAGTAAATATAGTAAGGGTCCTATATTATATTAGGCTAGTTACTAAGAGTATAGCGGTATATAAGGTCTATATAGCGCTTATATATATCCTAATTATGTCCTTATACTAGAAGCTAGCTATTCGAATTATATAAGGTAGGTATATTAGTCGTACTAATCTAGCTACTATATATACTATTAAGATTACGTATATAACTATTTAGCGTTATATCGATACTTAGGTTAATTCTAAAGATAGTATTACTAGTTAAAGATAATATAGTAATAGCGAGATATTATAAGGTATAGAACTAGATTAGAGTAGAGGATTAGATATAATCTAGATATATTAGAGACTACTATATTATCTTATTATCCTATTATCCTATTATTCTATTTTCCTATTATCCTATTATCCTATTATTCTAGGGTTATATTATTATATTATTATATTATTATATTATTATATTATTATATTATTATATTATTATATTATTATATTATTATATATTTTTTTATCTATCTAAAATTTTATATAGTATTATTATAGATTATTATTATAGAAGAGAGGTTATATTAACCTAGAGACTCTATCTATATACCTATATTATACGTCCTAGATCTATTAATATTACTAGCTATAAATTTAGTATAGTAATACTTTACTAGGTATATATCCTTATTCTAGATAGTAACTCTCTTAGTATAAATAGTATTTAGATTATAATCTATATAGTATATTAGTATAGAGTTAAATATATATTAAGTTTTCTTACTACCTTCTAAAATACCTATAAAGGTATACCTTAGCTATCTCCTAAATTATACCTATAGTAGATACCTAGAAGCGTAGCTTATTATAGCTAAGATTTCTAAATAGTAGGATATTTTCTATAATCTTATAAATAAGATAAGAGAATAGAAGCTTATAGATAAAAAGGTTAGTACTTTTCTAGTAGTAGTAGATCTTATAGAGAGTAATAGCTAATAACTATTAGCTATATACTATAATAATAGACTATAATAATATACTACCTAGCTTATATCTTCTCTTTATAATATCTTTAGGACTAACTATCTTTCTAGAGCCTTTTAATCTAGACTTATTCTTACCTTTCTCTCTAGACTTATTCTAGTAAGGGTTAGCTAGCTTAGTATAAGCTATATTAGTAATATAGTAGTGTTATTAATTAGTAAAGGTATAATTATAAAAGAGGTAAGTAGATAGATATAAATATTAATTAGAAGCTAAAGTAATATATAAAATATAAAATATAAAATTATTATTATTATTATTAATAATATAATAATTACTAATACTTTATAACGATAATATATATTTATAGTATAAGTAACTATTAATAATAATAGAAGTTATTTATAATAATAATAATAATAAATTTATATTTTATATTCTATACTTATAACCTTATAGAATTTACTTTACCTTATATCCTCCTACTCCTTTATTCTATCTAACCTCTTTTACTCTACTAAGTTAGATATTACTTAGTAATATCTAAATTTAGTTCCTACTATAGTATTAAGTTCTTCTCTAATTATTAAGGTCGAGTTAGATCTTAATATTAATAATTCTTTAGATCCTAGAGAGGTATTTATTATAGTATATTATTATAGATATTATCTAATAAGGCTAGGGATTTAAGACTAAGCTATAAGAAGTTACTTTCTAGATTTTATAGCGTAGATAAGGATAAACTTATAGAGGCTACTTTACTAGATTTTAAACTAGATTCTCTAGTAGGCTTAGTAATAGCTACTATACTATTTAGTAGAGAGATATAGTAGCTTAGTAATCCGCTAAAGAGAAGGCTATTATAGCTACTAGAAATATAGATTATAAAGCGAAATTAACTCTACTTAAGAAGCTAGCTATAGAGAGAATAGCTAAAGAAGTAATAAAGTAGAAGAGAATAGAGGAGATAATATAGAAGCGCTTTAAAGGCTAGTAGAGTAGTATATATTATTATAGAGTATTATTATATAACACTAATAGAGACTAGGTAAATAGCTTAAATCTAAACTTATAGAAGTCTATAAAAAGTAGTAAAGGATCTATAAGACTAATAATAGATAGTAGTATTAAGATACTATTAGTAAAATATATAAAGAAGCTACTAAGAAAGACGAGGGATTTTACTTCCCTATAAGATCTACTAAATAGCTCTATAGTAAAGGAGGCGTTATTAAGAAGCTCTAGTACGATATTTATAAGTAAGGCTATACTAAGCTTATAGTAGATAAGGGAAATAGCGAGATAGCTAAGAAGAAATAGGTCGATTTCGTCTAGAGAATAACTCTTAAGGAGCTAGTAATAGTCTAAGATCTAGTATAGTAGTATATTAATTATAGTATATAATTATAGACCTCTACTAATAAATACTAGATAATATAATCCGACGCCTCTACTAGAGTATTTAGAGAACGTAGATCTTAAAGTTAAAGGATACGTTCCCTATATTAAAGGTAATAATAATAATAAGTATAAAGAGGAGGTCGAATTTAATAATAATAAAGTTAAGGAAGTATAGGATATAGTAGGGGTCGATAAATATAAGGTTAAAGCTAAGAGCGATAAGTAGGAAGAGTTAGATAGTAACTCTAAAGAGAATATTAGTAAGGTTATTAAGGATAATAATAATAATAATAATAATAATAATAATAATAATAATAAGGAAATAGAGGATAAGGACGAGGAAATAGGGAATAAGGATAAGAATAAGGAAATAGACGATACTAAGTAGAGGTAAAAATTTTTACTATACTATATTTTAGATTCTAATTCGTTACTAAATTAACTAATAATATTAATAATTAAACGCTAGTACCTATCCTACTAATTAAAAGTAGCTAAGGTAACTAAGAGTAGTAGAGATTTTAAAAAGATAATAGGTAATCGCTAGATTCTATATATAACGAAAATTCTACTATCTTTATATTATATAATTATAGCGTATAATTATAGCGTATAACCTACTACTTTATTTAAAATATTAGACTTTAATAAAGACTTACTTAATCTAGAGCTACGACCTACTCTAATCTCTAAGATAACTTTAGACTACCTTCCTTCTCTACTTAAACCTTTCTAATTTATAGCTAGTTATATAATATTAATAAAGTCCTATAAAGTACTCTACTTAGTTAAATATCTACTATTTAACTCTAAGTAAAGAACTAAGGACTAACCTATAGCTTAAGTATAGTATAATTAGTAGACTAAAACCTTATAGGTAACTACCTCTAGCTTTAATAAAGCTTATAATACTCTAAGCTAGAATTCTAAAGCTCGAACTAGTATTATCTAGTTATAGTTTAGAGAAGCTACTCGGCTTTCTACTAGTTAGCTATTTATATACTATCTACGCTATAGTAATACTCTTACTTATCCTACTTCTAGTAGTATTAGTAATAAGTATCTATTAAATTACTATACCTCGAGGCGATATAAGAATATAATAGCTTTTAAGTACTAACGCTTAATTACTTAAACCTTACTCGTATAACTTAAGTCTTATACTACTTAAGATATAATTACTCTTACCTACTTAAGTAGTCGCTTTAAGACTAAGCTTATTAGAGTATTTATTAATTATAATTAGTCCTTCTATATAGTTAAACGTAAGTCTTTTTAAAGGTTTCTATACTTTCTCTATTAAGGTATATCTATTCCTAGTTAAACGATGTTTTTATAGATCTTCTAAGAGTAATTTAATACTATCTAGCGGAATCTATATAAAGATCTCTCTCGTAGTATAAAGGTTTTAATAGCTCTTAATAGTTAGATAGTAAATAACTACCTTAGCTTTATTAGGATTAAGGTATACTATATTAATAACTAATAGTAACTATAGGAGATTCTACTTAACTTTATACTAGTTAGAGGTTAGTATACTAGAGAAGTACTAGGTACTAAGTTACTACGTATATTATAAGAAAGAAAGCTTAAAGTATAATTACTTACTATTACTACTAATAATACTACTAATAATAACACGCTTTATAGTGCTATATAAAGAGGACTATAGGATAAGAAGATATCCTAGAAAGTATACGAAAATATAGTTCTATATCTTATATATATTATTAACCTTATAGTGTAGGACATTATTAAGCACCTCTAACTTACTATAATAGAGAATAACGAGCTAGCTCTAAAGCTATAGAAGCGCTATATAAGAGTAATCTAGTTAATAATTTCTATACTAAACTTATTATAAAAGGTATATTAATATAATTATAGTATATTATTATAGACTAAGACATCGAATAGCTCTAAGCGATCTATATTACGATTAACTAATCTCTATAGCGATTTAAACGATTTTAGGCACTTTAAAAAGAGCTACTACTAAGGTAACGACTAAACGTTATTCGTAATATAAAGATAAGATAGAACTTAATATTCGATATATATAAGCGAGCTCTTAAGCTATAATAATATATTAATATATAGCTAGATTAGGAAATTACTTAGTAGGGCCCGAAGGCTTTAATTACTAATAAGGATTATAAAGATATCGATTAGTAGGACCTTTAGCGACTCTAAATAAGCTATATAGAGTAGTTATACCTCTCTCTACTTACGAAGATACTAGAGAATTTTAAGATAGTAATAAACGCTCTTAGCGAGTTAAATTAGCTAACTATTTAATATATCTAGTAGATGTATAACTACCTATTCGACTTTCTTAATAATATAATAGTAGACTAGAAAGATAGCGACGATACTAATAACAATTCTTCGTAGCCTAATATTATTATTATAGCTACTAATTAGAGTAGAACTAAGCTTTTAAAGTACTATTAATATACGGATAAAGACCGAGGCTTTTTATTTAACTATACTATAATTCTCGATCTAATATAAAAGCTTACGGCTTATAAGGTTTTTATTATAGATAATTATTATAGTTCTATACTAATAATTTACCTAGGATAGTACTTAGGAGTACTCTAATAAGATTATATACTATAAGTAATTCTTATAAGATCTAGAGTAATATAATAAGTAAGTAATAGGTCCTACTATATAACGCGAGTATATAAGCTCTCTAGTAGTAAGTACTAATTAGCTATAGTTTCGAAGGCTAGCTTTAAAGCTAGTCTTAATAGTTACTTTTCCTTCGTTATCTCCTCGACCTAGTATACTCTCTAGCTATAGTTTAATATTATACGAAGAAGTTCCTTATACTATAAGAAGTAAAGGCGAAGACTACCTTAGTATACCTATACTCTATAAGCTTAATAACTTCGATATCCTTCTATAGTAGTATATAAACGAGAAGACCTATCCTTATCTAGTATAGATAGCTAAGGATATTCTAGTAATTCTAATTACTAGTATAGGTATTAAGCGTGTCTTTAATACTATAAAGGATATAATTAGAGACTATCGGTATAATCTTCGTATATAAGTAATTAGGTAGATCGTTATTATAAAGTATACTATATTAAATAGTAGAGGCTTAGATAATACTAGCTTATAGACTTTAGACTTATTATAAGATAAAGAAGAGCCCTTTAACGAAGTAGACGACTTATTTAACCTCCCTATAATAGTATATATCTCTAATATAAGCGAGGATACTTTAGAAGAAGATAAGGACTATAATAGTAATAATAAAGTTAGTAGAAGGTATCTAAAGCGGCGTTATATTAATAATAAGAGTTAGCTCGAATTTAACCTATCCTCCTAGACCTATAATTATTTACTATAATAATACTTAAATATACTTCTAACTTTTAGTTTTTAATAATAATACTAATATTCTAATATATATATAGATAAATATATTATAATTAAGGTTTATAATGTAGAGTATAACCTAATATAACCCGTTTAGGTTATATTAGGTTATATTAGGTTAGGTATAGACTAGTATAACCTACCTAGAACCTAATACCTCCCTAATCTAGAGTCTATATAACCTAGTACCTCTCTAACCTAAAGCCTATACGACCTAGAACCTAACCTCTACCTAAGTTAGGTTAATACCTACCTAACGACTAGCCTATAGTAGAGCGTAAGTAATTATTATATCCCTCTTTACTTCCTTTATATCTAGATAGTCTTCTAGGAAGAAGAAGTCGTATAGGCTATAAACCTTATAGCGGGCGTTATTTATAGCTAGAGTTAGGTATTTCTTCTTAGGAGAATACTAGACTTATTAGTACTTATTATTAGTATAGGTATAATATATATATAATTATATTTCTCTCTAATACGAGTATAGACCTAGTAGTCTATATAGATCTTAAGATAGCGAATATAGTAAGGGTCTTATTTAGAAGTCTTAGCCGTAGTAAGCTACGCTTCTAGACATCTACTATAGGTATAATTTAGGAAGTAGCTAAGGTATACCTTATAGGTATTTTAGAAGGTAGTAAGTAGACTAGTCGTTAGGTAGGTATTAGGTCGTCTCTAGTCGATACTAGACCTAATACCGATACTCCCCTAGAGTCTACCTAATATAATCGCTTAGTATATTAGGTTATAGGGGTATTACCTCGTATTAGGTAGAGGTTAGTATCGAGGTAGTATCGTAGGTACTCGCTAGGTTATAATTAGGTCTTAGTTAGTATAAATCTTCCCTATATAAATAGAATAAGTGTCCTCTCTACGTATTATTATTATAGCGTATAATTATAGAGTAATTTTGTAAAATAGATTAATATTTAGTTTATATATTATAAGGTTATAGTAGCTATCTAAGGCTTTTATTGCCTATTTAAGCTAAATTTAGCTAATAATAGTAGTCTCCTTAATTAGAAGAGATATAGAACTCTCTCTATCGGTATTCTCTATTATCTCCTAAACCTCTAGATTATAAGGAATCTCTATATTTAGTAGAGCGTAAGTAATTATTATATCCCTCTTTATCTCCTTTATATCTAGATAGTCTTCTAGAAAGAAGGAGTCGCGTAGACTATAAACCTTATAGCGGGCGTTATTTATAGCTAGGGTTAGGTATTCCTTCTTAAGAGAATACTAGACTTATTAGTACTTATTATTAGTATAGGTATAATACGTATATAATTATATTTCTCTCTAATATAAGTATAGACCTAGTAGTCTATATAGACCTTAAGATAGCGAATATAGTAAGGGTCCTATATTATATTAGGCTAGTCGCTAAGAGTATAGCGGTATATAAGGTCTATATAGCGCTTATATATATCCTAATTATGTCCTTATACTAGAAGCTAGCTATTCGAATTATATAAGGTAAGTATATTAGTCGTACTAATCTAGCTACTACGTATACTATTAAGATTATATATATAACTATTTAGCGTTATATCGATACTTAGGTTAATTCTAAAGGTAGTATTACTAGTTAAAGATAATATAGTAATAGCGAGATATTATAAGGTATAGAACTAGATTAGAGTAGAGGATTAGATATAATCTAGATATATTAGAGGCTACTATATTATCCTATTATCCTATTATCCTATTGTCCTATTTTCCTATTATCCTATTATCCTATTATCCTAGAGTTATATTATTATATTATTATATTATTATATTATTATATTATTATATTATTATATATTTTTTTATCTATCTAAAATTTTATATAGTATTATTATAGATTATTATTATAGAAGAGAGGTTATATTAACCTAGAGACTCTATCTATATACCTATATCGTACGTCCTAGATCTATTAATATTACTAGCTATAAATTTAGTATAGTAATACTTTACTAGGTATATATCCTTATTCTAGATAGTAACTCTCTTAGTATAAATAGTATTTAGATTATAATCTATATAGTATATTAGTATAGAGTTAAATATATATTAAGTTTTCTTACTACTTTCTAAAATACTTATAAGGTATACCTTAGCTACTTTCTAAATTATACCTATAGTAGATACCTAGAAGTGTAGCTTACTATAGCTAAGACTTCTAAATAGTAGAATATCTTCTATAATCTTATAAATAAGATAAGAGAATAGAAGCTTATAGATAAAAAGGTTAGTACTTTTCTAGTAGTAGTAGATCTTATAGAGAGTAATAGCTAATAACTATTAGCTATATACTATAATAATAGACTATAATAATATACTACCTAGCTTATATCTTCTCTTTATAATATCTTTAGAACTAACTATCTTTCTAGAGCTTTTTAATCTAGACTTATTCTTATCTTTCTCTCTAGACTTATTCTAGCGAGAGTTAGCTAGCTTAGTACGAGCTATATTAGTAATATAGTAGTATTATTAATTAGTAAAGGTATAATTATAAAAGAGGTAAGTAGATAGATATAAATATTAATTAAAAGCTAAAGTAATATATAAAATATAAAATATAAAATTATTATTATTATTATTAATAATATAATAATTACTAAGACTTTATAACGATAATATATATTTATAGTATAAATAACTATTAATAATAATAGAAGTTATTTATAATAATAATAATAATAAATTTATATTTTATATTCTATACTTATAACCTTATAGAATTTACTTTACCTTATATCCTCCTACTTCTTTATTCTATCTAACCTCTTTTACTCTACTAAGTTAGATATTACTTAGTAATATCTAAATTTAGTTCCTACTATAGTATTAAGTTCTTCTCTAATTATTAAGGTTAAGTTAGATCTTAATATTAATAATTCTTTAGATCCTAGAGAGGTATTTATTATAGTATATTATTATAGATATTATCTAATAAGGCTAGGGATTTAAGACTAAGCTATAAGAAGTTACTTTCTAGATTTTATAGCGCGGATAAGGATAAACTTATAGAGGCTACTCTACTAGATTTTAAGCTAGATTCTCTAGTAGGCTTAGTAATAGCTACTATACTATTTAGTAGAGAGATATAGTAGCTTAGTAATCTACTAAAGAGAAGGCTATTATAGCTACTAGAAATATAAATTATAAAGTAAAATTAACTCTACTTAAGAAGCTAGCTATAGAGAGAATAGCCGAAAAGGTAATAAAGTAGGAGAGAATAGAGGAGATAATATAGAAGCGCTTTAAAGGCTAGTAGAGTAGTATATATTATTATAGAGTATTATTATATAACACTAATAGGGACTAGGTAAATAGCTTAAATCTAAACTTATAGAAGTCTATAAAAAGTAGTAAAGAATCTATAAGGCTAATAATAGATAGTAGTATTAAGATACTATTAGTAAAATACATAAAGAAGCTACTAAGAAAGACGAGGGATTTTACTTCCCTATAAGATCTACTAAATAACTCTATAGTAAAGAAGGCGTTATTAAGAAGCTCTAGCGCGATATTTATAAGTAAGACTATACTAAGCTTATAGTAGATAAGGGAAATAGCGAGATAGCTAAGAAGGAATAGGTCGATTTCGTCTAGGGAATAACTCCTAAGGAGCTAGTAATAGTCTAAGATCTAGTATAGTAGTATATTAATTATAGTATATAATTATAGACCTCTACTAATAAATACTAGATAACGCGATCTAACGCCTCTACTAGAGTATTTAGAGAACGTTAATCTTAAAGTTAAAGGATATATCCTCTATATTAAAAGCAATAACGATAACGAGTATAAGGAGAAGGTCGAATTTAATAATAATAAAGTTAAAGAAGTATAGGATATAGTAGAGGTCGATAAATATAAGGTTAAAGCTAAGAGCGATAAGTAGGAAGAGTTAGATAGTAACTCTAAAGAGGATATTAGTAAGGTTATTAAGGATAATAATAATAATAATAATAATAATAATAATAATAATAATAATAATAATAATAAGGAAATAGAGGATAAGGACGAGGAAATAGAGGATAAGGACGAGGATAAGGAAATAGACGATACTAAGTAGAGGTAAAAATTTTTACTATACTATATTTTAGATTCTAATTCGTTACTAAATTAACTAATAATATTAACGATTAAACGCTAGTACCTATCCTACTAATTAAAAGTAGCTAAGGTAACTAAGAGTAGTAGAGATTTTAAAAAGATAATAGGTAATCGCTAGATTCTATATATAACGAAAATTCTACTATCTTTATATTATATAATTATAGCGTATAATTATAGCGTATAACCTACTACTTTATTTAAAATATTAGACTTTAACGAAGACTTACTTAATCTAGAGCTATAATCTACTTCGACTCCTAAGATAACTTTAGACTACCTTTCTCCTCTACTTAAACCTTTCTAATTTATAGCTACTTATATAATATTAATAAAGTCCCGCGAAGTACTCTACTTAGTTAAATATCTACTATTTAACTCTAAGTAAAGAACTAAGGACTAATCTATAGCTTAAGTATAGTATAATTAGTAGACTAAAACCTTATAGGTAACTACCTCTAGCTTTAATAAAGCTTATAATACTCTAAGCTAGAATTCCGAAGCTCGAACTAGTATTATCTAGTTATAGTTTAGAGAAGCTACTTAGCTTTCTACTAGTTAGCTATTTATATACTACCTACGCTATAGCGATACTCTTACTTATTCTACTCCTAGTAGTATTAGTAATAAGTATCTATTAAATTACTATACCTCGAAGTAATATAAGAATATAATAGCTTTTAAGTACTAACGCTTAATTACTTAAACCTTACTCGCGTAACTTAAGTCTTATACTACTTAAGATATAATTACTCCTACCTACTTAAGTAGTTACTTTAAGACTAAGCTTATTAGAGTGTTTATTAATTATAATTAGTCCTTCTATATAGTTAAACGTAAGTCTTTTTAAAGGTTTCTATACTTTCTCTATTAAGGTATATCTATTCCTAGTCGAACGATGTTTTTATAGATCTTCTAAGAGTAATTTAATACTATCTAGCGGAATCTATACGAAGATCTTCCTTATAGTATAAAGGTTTTAATAGCTCTTAATAGTTAGATAGTAAATAACTACCTTAGCTTTATTAGGATTAAGGTATACTATATTAATAACTAATAGTAACTATAGGAGATTCTACTTAACTTTATACTAGTTAGAGGTTAGTATACTAGAGAAGTACTAGGTACTAAGTTACTATATATATTATAAGAAAGAAAGCTTAAAGTATAATTACTTACTATTACTGCTAATAATACTACTAATAATAATATACTTCGTAGTACTATATAAAGAGGACTATAGGATAAGAAGATATCCTAGAAAGTATATAAAAACGTAGTTCTATATCTTATATATATTATTAACCTTATAGTATAGGATATTATTAAGTACCTCCGACTTACTATAATAGAGAATAACGAGCTAGCTCTAAAGCTATAGAAGCGCTATATAAGAGTAATCTAGTTAATAATTTCTATACTAAACTTATTACGAAAGGTACGTTAATATAATTATAGTATATAATTATAGTATATTATTATAGACTAAGACATCGAATAGCTCCGAGCGATCTATATTACGATTAACTAATCTCTATAGCAATTTAAACGATTTTAGGCACTTTAAAAAGAGCTACTACTAAGGTAATAACTAAACGTTATTCGTAATATAAAGATAAGATAGAACTTAATATTCGATATATATAAGCGAGCTCTTAAGCTATAATAATATATTAATACGTAGCTAGATTAGGAAATTACTTAGTAGAGCCCGAAGGCTTTAACTACTAATAAGGATTATAAAGATATTAATTAGTAGGACCTTTAGCGACTCTAAATAAGCTATATAGAGTAGTTATATCTCTCTCTACTTACGAAGATACTAGAGAATTTTAAGATAGTAATAAACGCTCTTAGCGAGTTAAATTAGCTAACTATTTAATATATCTAGTAGATATATAACCGCCTATTCGACTTTCTTAATAATATAATAGTAGACTAGAAAGATAGCGACGACACTAATAATAATTCTTCGTGGCCTAATATTATTATTATAGCTACTAATTAGGGTAGAACTAAGCTTTTAAAGTACTATTAACGTACGGATAAAGACCGAGGCTTTTTATTTAACTATACTATAATTCTCGATCTAATATAAAAGCTTACGGCTTATAAGGTTTTTATTACGGATAATTATTATAGTTCTATACTAATAATTTATCTAGGATAGTACTTAGAAGTACTCTAATAAGATTATATACTATAAGTAATTCTTATAATATCTAGAGCGATATAATAAGTAAGTAATAGGTCCTACTATATAACGCGAGTATATAAGCTCTCTAGTAGTAAGTACTAATTAGCTATAGTTTCGAAGGCTAGCTTTAAAGCTAGTCTTAATAGTTGCTTTTCCTTCGTTATCTTCTCGACCTAGTATACTCTCTAGCTATAGTTTAATATTATACGAAGAAGTTCCTTATACTATAAGAAGTAAAGGTAAAGACTACCTTAGTATACCTATACTCTACGAGCTTAATAACTTCGATATCCTTCTATAGTAGTATATAAACGAGAAGACCTATCCTTATCTAGTATAGGTAGCTAAGGATATTCTAGTAATTCTAATTACTAGTATAGGTATTAAGCGTATCTTTAATACTATAAAGGATATAATTAGAGACTATCGGTATAATCTTCGTATATAAGTAATTAGGTAGATCGTTATTATAAAGTATACTATATTAAATAGTAGAGACTTAGATAATACTAGCTTATAGACTTTAGACTTATTATAAGACGAAGAAGAGCTCTTTAACGAAGTAGACGACTTATTTAACCTCCCTATAATAGTATATATCTCTAATATAAGCGAGGATACTTTAGAAGAAGATAAGGACTATAATAGTAATAATAAAGTTAGTAGAAGGTATCTAAAGTAGCGTTACGTTTATAATAAGAGTTAGCTCGAATTTAACCTATCCTCCTAGACCTATAATTATTTACTATAATAATACTTAAATATACTTCTAACTTTTAGTTTTTAATAATAATACTAATATTCTAATATATATATAGATAAATATGTTATAATTAAGGTTTATAATATAGAGTATAATCTAATATAACCTGTTTAGGTTATAATAGGTTATATTAGGTTAGGTATAGACTAGTATAACCTACCTAGAACCTAATACTCTCCTAACCTAGAGTCTATACGACCTAATACCCCCCTAACTCTAAGTCTATACGACCTAGAACCTAACCTCTACCTAAGTTAGGTTAATACCTACCTAACGACTAGTCTAGCTATAATAATAATATTAGGCTACGAAGAATTATTATTAGTATCGTCGCTATCTTTCTAGTCTACTATTATATTATTAAGAAAGTCGAATAGGTAGTTATATATCTACTAGATATATTAAATAGTTAGCTAATTTAACTCGCTAAGAGCGTTTATTACTATCTTAAAATTCTCTAGTATCTTTATAAGTAGAGAGAGGTATAACTACTCTATATAGCTTATTTAGAGTCGCTAAAGGTCCCGCTAATTAATATCTTTATAATCCTTATTAGTAGTTAAAGTCTTTAGGCCCTACTAAGTAATTTCCTAATCTAGCTATATATTAATATATTATTATAGCTTAAGAGCTCGCTTATATATATCGAATATTAAGTTCTATCTTATCTTTATATTACGAATAACGTTTAGTCGTTACCTTAGTAGTAGCTCTTTTTAAAGTGCCTAAAATCGTTTAAATCGCTATAGAGATCGGTTAATCGTAATATAGATTACTTAGAGCTATTCGATGTCTTAGTCTATAATAATATACTATAATTATATTAACGTACCTTTCGTAATAAGTTTAGTATAGAAATTATTAACTAGATTACTCTTATATAGCGCTTCTATAGCTTTAGAGCTAGCTCGTTATTCTCTATTATAGTAAGTCGGAGGTACTTAATAATATCCTATACTATAAGGTTAGTAATATATATAAGATATAGAACTATATTTTTATATACTTTCTAGGATATCTTCTTATCCTATAGTCCTCTTTATATAGTACTATAAAGCGTATTATTATTAGTAGTATTATCGGTAGTAATAGTAAGTAATTATACTTTAAGTCTTCTTTCTTATAATATACGTAGTAACTTAGTACCTAGTACTTCTCTAGTATACTAACCTCTAACTAGTATAAAGTTAAGTAGAATCTCCTATAGTTACTATTAGTTATTAATATAGTATACCTTAATCCTAATAAAGCTAAGGTAGTTATTTACTATCTAACTATTAAGAGCTATTAAAACCTTTATACTACGAGAGAGATCTTTATATAGATTCCGCTAGATAGTATTAAATTACTCTTAGAAGATCTATAAAAATATCGTTTAACTAGGAATAGATATACCTTAATAGAGAAAGTATAGAAACCTTTAAAAAGACTTACGTTTAACTATATAGAAGGACTAATTATAATTAATAAATACTCTAATAAGCTTAGTCTTAAAGCGACTACTTAAGTAGGTAAGAGTAATTATATCTTAAGTAGTATAAGACTTAAGTTATACGAGTAAGGTTTAAGTAATTAAGCGTTAGTACTTAAAAGCTATTATATTCTTATATCGCCTCGAGGTATAGTAATTTAATAGATACTTATTACTAATACTACTAGAAGTAGGATAAGTAAGAGTATTACTATAGCGTAGATAGTATATAAATAGCTAACTAGTAGAAAGCCGAGTAGCTTCTCTAAACTATAACTAGATAATACTAGTTCGAGCTTTAGAATTCTAGCTTAGAGTATTATAAGCTTTATTAAAGCTAGAGGTAGTTACCTATAAGGTTTTAGTCTACTAATTATACTATACTTAAGCTATAGGTTAGTCCTTAGTTCTTTACTTAGAGTTAAATAGTAGATATTTAACTAAGTAGAGTACTTTATAGGACTTTATTAATATTATATAACTAGCTATAAATTAGAAAGGTTTAAGTAGAGAAGGAAGGTAGTCTAAAGTTATCTTAGAGATTAGAGTAGGTCGTAGCTCTAGATTAAGTAAGTCTTTATTAAAGTCTAATATTTTAAATAAAGTAGTAGGTTATACGCTATAATTATACGCTATAATTATATAATATAAAGATAGTAGAATTTTCGTTATATATAGAATCTAGCGATTACCTATTATCTTTTTAAAATCTCTACTACTCTTAGTTACCTTAGCTACTTTTAATTAGTAGGATAGGTACTAGCGTTTAATTATTAATATTATTAGTTAATTTAGTAACGAATTAGAATCTAAAATATAGTATAGTAAAAATTTTTACCTCTACTTAGTATCGTCTATTTCCTTATTCTTATCCTTATTCCCTATTTCCTCGTCCTTATCCTCTATTTCCTTATTATTATTATTATTATTATTATTATTATTATTATTATTATCCTTAATAACCTTACTAATATTCTCTTTAGAGTTACTATCTAACTCTTCCTACTTATCGCTCTTAGCTTTAACCTTATATTTATCGACCCCTACTATATCCTATACTTCCTTAACTTTATTATTATTAAATTCGACCTCCTCTTTATACTTATTATTATTATTACCTTTAATATAGGGAACGTATCCTTTAACTTTAAGATCTACGTTCTCTAAATACTCTAGTAGAGGCGTCGGATTATATTATCTAGTATTTATTAGTAGAGGTCTATAATTATATACTATAATTAATATACTACTATACTAGATCTTAGACTATTACTAGCTCCTTAAGAGTTATTCTCTAGACGAAATCGACCTATTTCTTCTTAGCTATCTCGCTATTTCCCTTATCTACTATAAGCTTAGTATAGCCTTACTTATAAATATCGTACTAGAGCTTCTTAATAACGCCTCCTTTA
This sequence comes from Elsinoe necatrix, assembly GCA_033846785.1. Classification (NCBI taxonomy): domain Eukaryota; kingdom Fungi; phylum Ascomycota; class Dothideomycetes; order Myriangiales; family Elsinoaceae; genus Elsinoe; species Elsinoe necatrix. Next base: position 43,172 of record JANZYI010000015.1, on the reverse strand, counting down.
CTATAGAGCTATTTAGTAGATCTTATAGGGAAGTAAAATCCCTCGTCTTTCTTAGTAGCTTCTTTATATATTTTACTAATAGTATCTTAATACTACTATCTATTATTAGTCTTATAGATCCTTTACTACTTTTTATAGACTTCTATAAGTTTAGATTTAAGCTATTTACCTAGTCTCTATTAGTGTTATATAATAATACTCTATAATAATATATACTACTCTACTAGCCTTTAAAGCGCTTCTATATTATCTCCTCTATTCTCTTCTACTTTATTACTTCTTTAGCTATTCTCTCTATAGCTAGCTTCTTAAGTAGAGTTAATTTCGCTTTATAATCTATATTTCTAGTAGCTATAATAGCCTTCTCTTTAGCGGATTACTAAGCTACTATATCTCTCTACTAAATAGTATAGTAGCTATTACTAAGCCTACTAGAGAATCTAGTTTAAAATCTAGTAAAGTAGCCTCTATAAGTTTATCCTTATCTACGCTATAAAATCTAGAAAGTAACTTCTTATAGCTTAGTCTTAAATCCCTAGCCTTATTAGATAATATCTATAATAATATACTATAATAAATACCTCTCTAGGATCTAAAGAATTATTAATATTAAGATCTAACTCGACCTTAATAATTAGAGAAGAACTTAATACTATAGTAGGAACTAAATTTAGATATTACTAAGTAATATCTAACTTAGTAGAGTAAAAGAGGTTAGATAGAATAAAGGAGTAGGAGGATATAAGGTAAAGTAAATTCTATAAGGTTATAAGTATAGAATATAAAATATAAATTTATTATTATTATTATTATAAATAACTTCTATTATTATTAATAGTTACTTATACTATAAATATATATTATCGTTATAAAGTATTAGTAATTATTATATTATTAATAATAATAATAATAATTTTATATTTTATATTTTATATATTACTTTAGCTTCTAATTAATATTTATATCTATCTACTTACCTCTTTTATAATTATACCTTTACTAATTAATAACACTACTATATTACTAATATAGCTTATACTAAGCTAGCTAACCCTTACTAGAATAAGTCTAGAGAGAAAGGTAAGAATAAGTCTAGATTAAAAGGCTCTAGAAAGATAGTTAGTCCTAAAGATATTATAAAGAGAAGATATAAGCTAGGTAGTATATTATTATAGTCTATTATTATAGTATATAGCTAATAGTTATTAGCTATTACTCTCTATAAGATCTACTACTACTAGAAAAGTACTAACCTTTTTATCTATAAGCTTCTATTCTCTTATCTTATTTATAAGATTATAGAAAATATCCTACTATTTAGAAATCTTAGCTATAATAAGCTACGCTTCTAGGTATCTACTATAGGTATAATTTAGGAGATAGCTAAGGTATACCTTATAGGTATTTTAGAAGGTAGTAAGAAAACTTAATATATATTTAACTCTATACTAATATACTATATAGATTATAATCTAAATACTATTTATACTAAGAGAGTTACTATCTAGAATAAGGATATATACCTAGTAAAGTATTACTATACTAAATTTATAGCTAGTAATATTAATAGATCTAGGACGTATAATATAGGTATATAGATAGAGTCTCTAGGTTAATATAACCTCTCTTCTATAATAATAATCTATAATAATACTATATAAAATTTTAGATAGATAAAAAAATATATAATAATATAATAATATAATAATATAATAATATAATAATATAATAATATAATAATATAATAATATAATAATATAACCCTAGAATAATAGGATAATAGGATAATAGGAAAATAGAATAATAGGATAATAGGATAATAAGATAATATAGTAGTCTCTAATATATCTAGATTATATCTAATCCTCTACTCTAATCTAGTTCTATACCTTATAATATCTCGCTATTACTATATTATCTTTAACTAGTAATACTATCTTTAGAATTAACCTAAGTATCGATATAACGCTAAATAGTTATATACGTAATCTTAATAGTATATATAGTAGCTAGATTAGTACGACTAATATACCTACCTTATATAATTCGAATAGCTAGCTTCTAGTATAAGGACATAATTAGGATATATATAAGCGCTATATAGACCTTATATACCGCTATACTCTTAGTAACTAGCCTAATATAATATAGGACCCTTACTATATTTACTATCTTAAGGTCTATATAGACTACTAGGTCTATACTTATATTAGAGAGAAATATAATTATATATATATTATACCTATACTAATAATAAGTACTAATAAGTCTAGTATTCTCCTAAGAAGGAACACCTAATCCTAGCTATAAATAACGCCTACTATAAGGTTTATAGCCTACGCGACTTCTTCTTCCTAGAAGACTATCTAGATATAAAGGAGGTAAAGTATTATAGGTATTTTTAGGGATAAGGTATAGACTTCTAATTAGGTGTAAGGATCTAGGGTCTAGCTAGCTTCGGATAGTCTAAGTATATAGCCTCTAGTCTAGCTACGTATAGACTAAGGGATTTTCCCTCCTTAAGTATTATTTATAATACTAATCGAGAGCTATTCTTATACTACTATAAGTAGGTTATTATATATACGAACTAGTATTAATATAATCTACTCCTAATATAATAATACTTCCTTACCCTACTTAGGAAGTAGTCTAAGGATAGCTATTATAAGGATATAGTTAGGTTCTATTAGTAATAAAGAAGAATTAGGAACCTCTATAACTATACTAGGAGAACTACTAGTAGTAATAGCATCGCTAGAAGAGCGTATCTACGACGCGGAATAACGAAGAGATTATCTTCTATAGGAGTATACTCTTAGGTAGATTAAGGAGTAAATTACTCTCCTCGAGAAGAGAGTAAATCTAGACCCTTTAGAGATCTAGAGTAATACGGGAATAAGATTAATAGCGACGAGCTATAAGCGCTACGCTTCTTAAGATATAGGACTATCGCGTATAAAGTATAGTATAAGGCTAAAAGACTCTAGGAAGTATAAAGGAAAATACCTAAGGGAATATAAGGAGTTTACTCGAAGCTATAAAATAGCCTTCTAGCTTACTCTAGAGAACTTCTAGTTAGAATAAGAGAAGGTAACTTAGGTAAGCTAGTATCTTATCGGAGACCTATACGAAGTATAGTACTCTTATATAGAGTATAAGCCTCTTATAAAGATATATACCTAGAGCTAATTTAAGACCTTCCTACTAGATATACTCTCTAATCCTATTAACTATACCTTAGAAGTAACTACTACGTATACTACTATACTCTAGCTTCCTAGATAGAGTATTAGGGCCTTTACTATCTACTTAGAAACGATTAAGGACTAGCTACTCCTATACTTAGAGAAGTATCGAGTATAATATCTATTCTCTAAACTCTACTCTAAACTCTAGTAAGTAATTACGAATTACTATACTATACCCCTTATAAGAGAGAGCCTTATTATCTTAGGATCTACGCTAGAGTATAACTTATAGGGCGTAGGTAAGCTATAGAATCTCCGTAATCGCCTAATAGGGTATAGCTAGAAGCTACGATAGAAGGACTAATATAAAGAGAGGTTAGCCCCTAAGAAGGACTCCTCCTATAAGCTAGGAATCGAGTACTACTTCTATAAGAAGATAGGTTACTACGTAAATAAGTATAAGAAGAAGGCCTAACTCTTAGATACTAATAAAGAGCCTATTACTTATATAAGATAGGTCTAGGGAAAAGGCTAAGCCTTGTAGTTACCTCGGGCACTACGAGACGTAGAGCTATTAATATCTTACTAGGGATATATCGTACTTATATTATAATAGGAGCGACTAGAGTCGACTATAAGGTAGGAGTTATTCTAGACTCTTAAGCTAAGATTAGCCTTATTAGTTAATATATAGTAATCGAAATAAACCTTAACCTAGTCCTAAGTAACCTACCCTAACTAGCCTAGGTAGAGTTAGAAAGGAAAGCTATATACGCTATATACGAGATATAGGTAGTACTTACTAACGACTAAGGTACGACCTACTAGGTTAAAACTATCGCTTATAGAGTAGATAAAGAAGTACTAGAGCTACTTTTAGGTAATCTCTTCTTATAAAGAGAAGCTATATAGCTAGACTATAGATAGTAGACTTAGGCTTAGAGTATTAAAGATAAGTTACGTATCTAAATAGTAATAATCTAGTAGTTAGAGTAAGAGGAGAGTTATATATACTTCTTAGGTGTAGTTCGTAGCGACCTATAAGGAGAGGAAGTCGTCGCCTACGTCTAAATTGCTAGTGCCTCTTAGGAAAATCGAGTGCTAGACGTATTATTAGACTACTAAGACGTCTTTAATACTAATATAGCTAAAATTCTACCTACTACTAAAGAGAGAGATTACTAAATTCCTATTATACTAGGTAAGGAGCTACCTTATAGCCCGCTTTATAACCTCTCTATACGCGAGCTTTAAGTGCTATAAGTATACCTTAAAGATACTCTTAAGAAAGAGTAGATTCGCTATAGTATAAGTCTAGTAGGAGTACCTATCCTCTTTATACCTAAAAAGGATAGTACCCTCTACCTTTATATAGACTATAGGGGCCTTAACTTAGTAATAATTAAGGATCGTTATCCGCTACCCTTAATTAGGGAGATACTAGATCGCCTATTAGGCGTATATTACTATATAACCTTAGACTTAAAGGATGTATATAATAGGATCCGTATTAGTCTAGGGGATAAGTAGAAGATAGCCTTTAGAACGCGCTATAGCTACTTTAAGTACCTAGTTATACCCTTTAGACTTATAAATATGCCTACTACCTTCTAGACTTATATTAATTAGACCCTAAGAGGGTTAGTAGATTATCTCTATATAGTGTACCTTAATAATATCCTTATCTATACTTATAGCGAGGACCTTAAGACCTACTAGCGAGTAGTTAGCTCTATTCTTAAACGCCTAAGATAGGCTAAGCTATATACTAACCTATTAAAATGTACTTTTATAGCTAAGTAGGTCTCCTTCTTAGGATTTATTATAGACACGCGAGGTGTCTACGCTAATCTAGCGAGAGTAGTAACTATCTCCGGATAGCCTTAACTAACTAGCGTTAAGGAACTTTAGTTATTTCTTAGCTTTACTAACTTCTATTATAGATTTATTTAGAATTATACTAAGCTAACTACGCCTATAATAGATCTTCTAAAGAAAGACTAAGGTGCCTTCTCTTAGCTAGAAGCGGTAGAAGCTAGTTTCGTATAGCTTAAAGAGTGCTTTATAGATACGCCGCTCCTACGACATTATAACTCTAAGTTACTAATATATCTAGAGATAGATATATCTATATTTATAGTAGTAGGTATACTCTCCTAGCTATATAAGGATAGTAAGTAGCATCTAGTCGCTTTTATCTCTTAGAAGCTATAAAGGGCTAAACGTAATTAGGAGATCTATAACTAAGAACTATACGTAATTATATATTACTTTAAGTAATAGCGCTACTACCTCGAGGGGGCCTAGTATATAATATAAGTCCTTAGTAACTATAATAACCTACGAGGTATACGCGATATAGCGAAGCTAAACCCGCGCTAGGCCTACTAGACGTCCTACCTAGTAGCCTTTAACTTTAAGGTAGAGTATATACCTAGTAAGTCTAATCTAGTAGATAGGCCCTCGAGGAGAGTAGACTACTTTAAAGAGAACTACGCGCTAATAAGACTACTACCTACCCTTTAGAATAAACTTAGCTTAGCTAGTAAACTAGGAGTAGATCTAGTTACTACTAGAGTATATCTTATTAGTGGAATTAGCTCCTACCCCGAGTATAGCTCGGAACTCGTAGGTCGATAGTCTATAGGTTACGAACGCGGATCTAGCCTAACCGCTAGTACTATAGAATATATACTATACGTACTACGCTATATAGTAAGAGTTCTTATTACTAGTAAACTTATATTAGTAGGAGATACCTCTCTATTATAGACTATCTATATACTTTAGTAGAAGGACGCTTTTATAATTAAGCGTATAGCCGATCTAGAGTAGGAAGGGCGTACCTAAAGTAGTAAGAAGTCGCTAGTATAGCGTAAATATAAAGATAGAACCCTTATATATAAGGGTAGGCTATATATTCTAAATAAATCTAGCCTTAGATAAGAAATCTTATACTAGTACTATAACTCTCGTATAGCTAGCTATTATAGCGTAGTAAGAACGTATAATCTAATTAGTAGACACTACTACTAGCCCTTATTAGATTAAGAAGTACGTAAGTATATAAAGAGCTATAGTATCTATTAAAGGTTAAAAGCTCTAAGGTATATACTATATAGTAAGCTATCTTCCCTTCCTATCTCTTCTAATATCTTTAAAGAAGTTATACTAGACTTTATTATAAAGCTACCCCCTACTATTTATAATAGAAGCGTATATAATACGATCCTAGTAATCTACGATAGATTATTAAAGATAGCGCTCTATATCCTAGTAAAAGAAATATAGATAGCTAAAGACTTTATAGATATATACTTTAAGTATATTATATATAAATATAGAGCGTAGAAAGGAATAGTATTAGATAGAGGGACGCTATTTATAAGCTAGTTCTAGTTAGAGATTTACTACTAGATGTAGGTAAAGCGTAGGTTAAGTATAGCGTTCTACCTATAAACTAATAGCTAAATAGAGTACTAGAATTAGACGCTTAAGTATTACCTACGTATCTTTACTATAGAATATACTAAAGACTAGCCTAACCTACTTTATATAGCTAAGTTTACATATAACAATTTAGTGTATATAGCTACTAAAGAAACACTATTTTATACTATTCTTAGGAAATACCTAATCCTTTATAATCTACCTAAGGATAGATAGCTAGAGGGGGAGGTACCTATAGTAGTATAATAAGTGTAGGATATATATACATTACGAGTAAAGCTTTAAGAACGACTATAAGCCGTAGTAGAGTATTAAACCCGGTACTATAATAGAAAGTATACTCTAATAAGGTTTAAGCTAAGAGACCTAGTATAGCTAAATATAAAGAACCTTAAGCTAAAAGCCCTAAGTAGGAAGCTAATAGATAAATTTATAGGCCCTTTTCGGGTTAAAGAAGTAATTAACTTATAGGTATATCGCCTATAGCTACTAAGCTCCTATCGTATATACGATATATTCTATATATCTCTACTAGAGCCTTTCTACCTAAGGGAAGGAGAAGAACTACTAAATATAAGGGCTCTAGAGTTAGTAGAAGATAGAGAATAAGTTTAGTATATAGAGAAAATCCTTACTAAGCGTACTATATGCGCGGGAAAGAAAGAATACCTACTTAAATAGGAAGGGTATAATAAGACTAAGAGCTTATAGATAAAAGAAGAGGACTTTAAGGAAATAGATAACTTACTAAGGGAGTTTAGAGAAAGTAATAAGTATAGCCGGGGATAAGATAAGAGTAAGCGACCTAGCTATAGACTATAGTTAGCTCGTACGAATACCGCTATACACTCGTAGTGAAATACTTAGCACTAGAGACTTTAGCTTTATAACTATAATAGGAATATTAGCTTAAGGATTAAGACTATCTATTTCTATCTATAGGCCTTCTAGCCGAGTATCTTCGCGAGAATTACCCTAGAAATACCTACGCTATACTAGCTCTATATAGCTAAGTCGTAGTTAATAAGCGCGCCTACTTATCTTATATCTTAATATCTAAATTACCTAAGTTAGACTAGTCGTTAGGTAGGTGTTAGGTCGTCCCTAGTCGACACTAGACCTAACACCGACACCCCCCCGGAGCCTACCTAATACAATCGCTTAGCATATTAGGTTGTAGGGGTGTTACCCCGCATTAGGTAGAGGTTAGTGTCGAGGTAGTGTCGTAGGTACTCGCTGGGTTATAATTAGGTCTTAGTCAGCATAAATCTTCCCTACACAAATAGAATAAGTGTCCTCCCTACGTATTATTATTACAGCGCATAATCATAGAGTAATTTTGCAAAACAGATCAACATTTAGTTTATATATCGTAAGGTCATGGCAGCTATCTAAGGCTTTTATTGCCTGTTTAAGCTAAATTTAGCTAATAACAGTAGTCTCCTTAATTAGAAGAGATATAGAACTCCCTCCATCGGTATCCTCCGTTATCTTCTAAACCTCTAGATTGCAAGGAATCTCTATATTTAGTAGAGCGTAAGCAATTGTTACATCCCTCTTTGCCTCCTTTATATCCGGATAGTCTTCTAGGAAGAAGGAGTCGCGTAGGCCGTAAACCTTATAGCGGGCGTCATTTGTAGCTAGGATTAGGTATTCCTTCTTAGGAGGATACTAGACTTATTAGTACTTATTATTAGTATAGGCACAATACGTACATAATCGCATTTCTCCCTAATACGAGTATAGACCTAGTAGTCTATATAGACCTTAAGATAGCGAATATAGTGAGGGTCCTATGTTGTATTAGGCTAGTCGCTAAGAGCATAGCGGCGTGTAAGGTCTATATAGCGCTTGCATATATCCTGATTATGTCCTTATACTAGAAGCTAGCTATTCGAATTATGTAAGGTAGGCATATTAGTCGTGCTAACCCAGCCGCTACGTACACTATTAAGATTACGTATACGACTATTTAGCGTTATATCGATACTTAGGTTAATTCTGAAGGTGGTATTGCTAGTTAAAGATGACATAGTGATAGCGAGATGTTATAAGGTGTAGAACTAGATTAGAGTAGAGGATTAGACATGATATAGATATATTAGAGGCTACTATATTGTCCTATTGTCCTATTGTCCTATTGTCCTATTTTCCTATTGTCCTATTGTCCTATTGTCCTAGGGTTATATTGTCACATTGTTATATTGTTATATTGTCATATATTTTTTTATCTGCCTAAAATTTCACATAGTATTATTACAGATTATTATTATAGAAGAGAGGTTATATTGACCTAGAGACTCTATCTACATGCCTATATCGTACGTCCTAGATCTGTTAACATTACTAGCTATGAATTTAGCATAGTAATGCTTTGCTAGGTACATGTCCTTATTCTAGATAGTGACCCTCTTAGTATAAATAGCATTTAGATTGCAATCTATATAGTATATTAGTATAGAGTTAAATGTATATTAAGTTTTCTTACTACCTTCTAAAATGCCTATAAGGTATGCCTTAGCCACCTCCTGAATTGCACCTATAGTAGATGCCTAGAAGCGTAGCTTACTACGGCTAAGACTTCTAAATAGTAGGATGTCTTCTATAATCTTACGAACAAGACGAGAGAATAGAAGCTTACGGATAAGGAGGTCGGCACTTTTCTAGTAGCGGCGGATCTCACGGAGAGCGACAGCTAACAACCATTAGCTATATACTGTGATAATAGACTATAATAATATACTACCTAGCTTATATCTTCTCTTTATAATGTCTTTAGGACTAACTGTCTTTCTAGGGCCTTTTAACCTAGACTTAGTCTTGCCTTTCCCCCTAGGCTTATTCTAGCGAGGGTTAGCTGGCTTAGTGCGAGCTATATTAGTGATATGGCAGTGTTATTGATTAGTAAAGGTATGATTGTAAAAGAGGTAAGTAGATAGATGTAAATATCAATTAGGAGCTAAAGTGACATATAAAATGTGAAATGTGAAATTGTTATTATTATTATTAATAATATGACAATTACTAATACTTTATAACGATAATATGTATTCATGGCATAAGTAACTATTAACAACAATAGAAGTTATTTATGACAATAATAATAACAAATTCACATTTTATATTCTACACTTATAACCTCGTAGAATTTACTTTACCTTACATCCTCCTACTCCTTTATTCTATCTAACCTCTTTTGCTCCACTAAGTTAGATATCACTTAGCAATATCTAAATTTAGTTCCTACTATAGTATTAAGTTCTTCTCTAATTATCAAGGTCGAGTTAGATCTTAATATTGACAATTCTTTAGATCCTAGAGAGGTATTTATTATAGTGCATTATTATAGACATTATCTAACAAGGCTAGGGATTTAAGACTAAGCTACAAGAAGTCACTTTCTGGATTTCATAGCGCGGACAAGGACAAACTTACAGAGGCCGCCCTACTAGATTTTAAGCTAGATTCTCTAGTGGGCTTAGCAACAGCCGCCGTGCTATTTAGTAGAGAGATATAGCAGCTTAGCAATCCGCTAAAGAGAAGGCTATTATAGCTGCTAGAAATGCAGATCGTAAAGCGAAATCAACTCTACTTAAGAAGCTAGCTATAGAGGGAATAGCCGAAGAGGCAATAAAGTAGGAGAGAATAGAGGAGATAATGTAGAAGCGCTTTAAAGGCCAGTAGAGTAGTATATATTATTATAGAGTATTATCATATAACACTAACAGGGACTAGGTGAATAGCTTGAATCTAAACTTATAGAAGTCCACAAAAAGTAGCAAAGGATCCGTAAGGCTAATAACAGACAGCAGCATTAAGATGCTATTAGCAAAATGCGTAAAGAAGCTACTAAGAAAGACGAGGGATTTCACTTCCCTATAAGATCTACTAAATAGCTCTATAGTGAAGGAGGCGTTGTTAAGAAGCTCTAGCGCGATATTTATAAGCAAGGCTATACTAAGCTTATAGTAGACGAGGGAAACAGCGAGACAGCTAAGAAGGAATAGGTCGATTTCGTCTAGGGAATAACTCCTAAGGAGCTAGTAATGGTCTAAGATCCAGCATAGTAGTATATTAATCACAGTATATAATTATAGACCTCTACTGACAAATACTAGACAACGCGATCTAACGCCTCCGCCGGAGTATTCAGGGAACGTCGATCTTAAAGTTAAAGGATACGTCCCCTACATTAAAGGCGACAACGATGACGAGTGTAAGGAGGAGGTCGAATTCGATGATAATAAAGTTAAGGAAGCATAGGATGCAGCAGGGGTCGATAAATATAAGGTTAAAGCTAAGGGCGATAAGCAGGAAGAGTTAGATAGTAACTCTAAAGAGGATATTAGTAAGGTTATTAAGGATGATAATGATAATAATAATAATGATAATAATAATAAGGAAATGGAGGATAAGGACGAGGAAATAGAGGATAAGGACGAGGATAAGGAAATGGACGATACTAAGTAGAGGTGGAAATTTTTACTACACTGTATTTTAGATTCTGATTCGTTACTAAATTAACTAATAACATTGACGATTAAACGCTAGTGCCTATCCTACTAATTAAAAGTAGCTAAGGTAACTAAGAGTGGTAGAGATTTCAAAAAGACAATAGGCAATCGCTAGATTCTACATATAACGAAAATTCTGCTATCTTTACGTCATATAATCATAGCGTATAATCACAGCGTGTAACCTACTACTTCATTTAAAATGTTAGACTTCAACGAAGACTTGCTTAATTTAGAGCTACGACCTGCTCCGACCTCTAAGATAACTTTAGGCCGCCTTCCTCCTCTACTCGAACCTTTCTAATTCATAGCTACTTATATAATATCAACAAAGTCCCGCGAAGTACTCTACTTAGTTAAATGTCCACCGTTTAACTCTAAGCAAAGAACTAAGGACTAACCTATAGCTTAAGTATAGTATAATTAGTGGACTAAAACCTTGTAGGCAACTACCTCTAGCTTTAATAAAGCTTATAATGCTCTAAGCTAGAATTCCGAAGCTCGAACTAGTATTGTCTAGTCACAGTTTAGAGAAGCTACTCGGCTTTCTACTAGTCAGCTATTTATATACTGCCTACGCTATAGCGATGCTCTTGCTCATCCTACTCCTAGTAGCATTAGTAATAAGCATCTGTTAAATCACTATGCCTCGAGGCGATGTGAGAACATAATAGCTTTTAAGCACTAACGCTTAATTGCTTAAACCTTACTCGCGTAACTTAAGTCTTATACTACTTAAGATGCAATTGCTCCTACCTACTTAAGTAGTCGCTTTAAGGCTAAGCTTATTAGGGTGTTCATTGATTGTAATTAGTCCTTCCGTATAGTTAAACGTAAGTCTTTTTAAAGGTTTCTACACTTCCTCCGTTAAGGTATATCTATTCCTAGTCGAACGATGTTTTCATAGATCTTCTAAGAGCAATTTAATGCTATCTAGCGGAATCTACACGAAGATCTCCCTCGCAGTATAAAGGTTTCAATAGCTCTTAATGGTTAGACAGTAAACAACCACCTTAGCTTTATTAGGATTAAGGTATACTATGTTAATAACTAATGGCAACTGCGGGAGATTCTGCTTAACTTTGTACTAGTTAGAGGTTAGTATACTAGAGAAGCACTAGGTACTAAGTTACTACGTGTATTATAAGAAAGAAAGCTTAAAGCACAATTACTTGCTATTACTGCCGATAATGCTACTAACAACAACACGCTTCGTAGTGCTGTATAAAGAGGACTACAGGATAAGAAGATATCCTAGAAAGCACACGAAAACGTAGTTCTATGTCTTACACATATTATTAACCTTATAGTGCAGGACATCATTAAGCACCTCCGACTTACTATAATAGAGAATGACGAGCTAGCTCTAAAGCTATAGAAGCGCCATGTAAGAGTAATCTAGTTAACAATTTCTGTGCTAAACTCATTACGAAAGGTACGTTAATATAATCATAGTATATAATTACAGTATATTATCACAGACTAAGACATCGAATAGCTCCGAGCGATCTATATTACGATTAACCGATCTCTACAGCGATTTAAACGATTTTAGGCACTTTAAAAAGAGCTACCGCTAAGGCAACGACTAAACGTCATTCGTGATATAAAGACAAGATGGAACTTAATATTCGATATGTGCAAGCGAGCTCTTAAGCTATAACAATATATTAATACGTGGCTAGATTAGGAAATTGCTTAGTAGGGCCCGAAGGCTTTAACCACTAATAAGGATTACGAAGATGTCGATTAGCGGGACCTTCGGCGACTCCGAATGAGCTATATAGAGTGGTTACACCTCTCTCTACTTACGAAGATGCTAGAGAATTTCAAGACAGCAATAAACGCTCTTAGCGAGTTAAATTAGCTAACCATTTAATACATCTAGTAGATGTATAACCGCCTATTCGACTTTCTTAATAATATGACAGTAGACTAGAAAGATAGCGACGACACTAATAACAATTCTTCGTAGCCTGATATTGTTATTGCAGCTACTAATTAGGGCAGAACTAAGCTTTTAAAGTACTATTAACGTACGGACAAAGACCGAGGCTTTTTATTTAACTGTGCTACAATTCTCGATCTAATATAAAAGCTTACGGCTTATAAGGTTTTTATCACGGATGATTATTACAGTTCTATACTAATAATTTGCCTAGGATAGTACTTAGGAGCACTCCGACAAGATTATATACCGTAAGCAATTCTTACAATATCTAGAGCGATACGATAAGCAAGTAATAGGTCCTACTATACAACGCGAGTATATAAGCTCTCTAGTAGTAAGCACTAATTAGCTATAGTTTCGAAGGCTAGCTTTAAAGCTAGTCTTAATAGTTGCTTTTCCTTCGTTATCTCCTCGACCTAGTGTACTCTCTAGCCGTAGTTTAACATTACACGAAGAAGTTCCTTATACTACGAGAAGTGAAGGCGAAGACTACCTTAGTACACCTATACTCCGCGAGCTTAATAACTTCGACATCCTTCTATAGTGGCATATAAACGAGAAGACCTATCCTCGTCTAGCATAGGTAGCTAAGGATATTCTAGTAATTCCAATTGCTAGTGTAGGTGTTAAGCGTGTCTTTAACACTATAAAGGATGTAATTAGAGACCGTCGGCACAATCTTCGTATATAAGCAATTAGGCAGATCGTCATTATGAAGTATGCTATATCAAATAGTAGAGGCTTAGATGATACTAGCTTACAGGCTTTAGACTTGTCGCAAGACGAAGAAGAGCCCTTTAACGAAGTAGACGACTTATTTAACCTCCCTATAACAGTATATGTCTCTAACATGAGCGAGGATACTTTAGAAGAAGATGAGGACTATAATAGTAATAATGAAGTTAGCAGAAGGTATCTAAAGCGGCGTCGCGTTTATGATGAGAGTTAGCTCGAATTTAACCTATCCTCCTAGACCTGTGATTATTTACTATAATAATACGTGAATATACTTCTAACTTTTGGTTTTTAATAATAATACTAATGTTCTAATGCATACATAGATAAATATGTTGTAATTAAGGTTCATGATGCGGGGTATGACCTAATACAACCCGTTTAGGTTGTAATAGGTTGTATTAGGTTAGGTATAGGCTAGTACAACCCACCTAGAACCTAACACCCCCCCAACCCAGGGTCCGTGCGACCTAACACCCCCCCAACCCTAAGCCTGTGCGACCTAGAACCCAACCCCTACCTAAGTTAGGTTAATACCTACCTAACGACTAGCCTAAGCTCGTAAGACTACTTATAGTCTAAAACGCTACACTAGAGAGCGCTATAATATTCTAAGTTCTTATTCCTATTCTCCTTAACTCTCTCGTATATACTATAAGCCTTAGGAAATATTTCCTCCTAATCCTTCTTACTTAAGGCGATAATATTACTCTTAAAGAGACTATAGATAATGTCGTAGGTAAGTATCTTAATATATTTCTAAGCCCTTATAGCGATACCGAGGACCTACGCGATAAAATCTATACGGATATTATCGTTATACTTATAGGTGTACTTTAAGACCTCCTTAGTATTCGTAAAGCTCTTATCCTTATATATAAAGACTCCGACTCCTCTATTCTAACTACTACCTCTATTTATTACCTTAGAATCGCCTAATAGGATTATTACGCTTAAGGTAGAATTAGTCTTAGACTAACCTCTACCTCTCTATATAGCGTAAAAGCTATAAGGCTATAAAACCTATAGCTATCGATAGAGTATTACGATTAAATAGCGTAACTATTGTCTAATAACGCTATAGCCTCGTCTTACTACGAAAAGGAGACCTTCTAAGAGCTTCGTTAGATATATTATCTTATAGAAATAAAAGGAGAGTTTCTATAAGGTATAGGAGATCGAGGGGTTATATTAGAAAATTTTCGCGCGGCAACACTAGCTCTACTATAGTAATATCTATATATAGGTGTATCTAGTAAGCGCTATATCTCTTATAATTCGCTATATACGGTAGTACTATATATTTATATAGTATCTTTATACCTTCTTCCTCTTTATTCTTTTACTATACTATTTACTATATAGAACCTCTATAAATATATATAAAGAAATCGAATTCGGAACTAAGGAAATATAGAAGTACTTCGAGGAAGTAATCTAGGTACTATAAATAGAAATAATAAAGGAAACCTTTTACCTTACCGTTTATCTATTCTAATACCTCGTTAGATCTACTACCCTTAATAGTAGCGACGTAATATATATATAATAGTTATAACCGACTATATATATAATAAAAATCCCTCTTTTATTAACTCTACTCTCTCTCCCTAGTATCTAACCTAGATACTAAACCTAATCTATAATCTCGTACTTGTCGCGATTAAAGCCCTCTAGATATATAATCTCGACGATAGGTTCTTATTCTAATACGTAACGAAGTACTACTATATATACTTACTCCTTATCTACTAATAAGTACTTCTTTAATCTCTAATATATATATATACTATAAACCTCGACGCTATCTAGCTTAGTAATTTTATATAAGCCTAAATTATAAACTTTAATAATGCGATATAGGCTCCGCTACCTATTCTTAAGCTTATCTTATCGAATCTTCTTATAATAAGTATTATAGATAAGGACGATATCGTTAATATTAAGCTTATTATATTAAATCCTACGACGTAGATCCTATACCTCTTTATATTCTTAATAAAGACGATATATACGATCCTACGTCTCCTAAAGATCCTCGTCTCTCTATTTAAGTTATTAAGTACGAGTAGTAATAAGCTCTTCTATAGTACGAACCTACGACTAATTCTATATTTACTAACTATAAATATTAAATTCTACTAGAAGGATAGTGTCGGTCCTAAATATAAGTAACGAAGGTATTTAACTAGTAATCCTATTAATAGTTAACTATTTAGCCTATAGGACGTAAGTAAGATATTAAACCTATTAGCGATTATTCTTACTCGTAATCTTCGAAAGACTATCTATAATATTCGAATGCCCTTATTTAGCCTTATTAGATTATAGATTATAGACTAAAGTAACGACGTAGTCTATACTAAACTACTTAGCGAGAGAGTAGACTAACCCTTTAAACTCGGAACCTCTATCTACTACTAGTGTCTTAATAGTGCTAAATCTATATATAACCTCTTTATATAGGAATCTCGTAGTAGACTTACTATCGGAATTATATAGTACCTTAGCCTCTAGCTATAAACTAATAGCCTCTCGAGTAATAATAAGATATTAATATCCTTCCGATATAGGTATATAAACGATATCGATATACTACTTCGTATAAAGGGTAGAGACGCTACTCGGATATAGCTCCTCTATTTCTCGTAAAAGCGCTCTTCTTTAATATTCGTTATACGTAGCTATATAGTAACGAATATCGGCATATAGCGTCTTCTACTAGTACTAGTTAGTAATCTTCCTCTAAGTACCCTTACGACTCTTATAACTACTTCCGTTATAAAGCTCCCTAATAATCTTATCTTTATAGTCCTCTATATCGACGACGTAACGTAATAGTATTAACCTCTAACTACGTCTAAAAAGGTAACTATTATTAATAAGGAATATCGACGTATACCTCTTAAATTTAATAAATTCGGATATATCTAAATATAGTAGTCGTTATAACGTTATAAGATAGTCGGTAATGTCTTACGATTCTACTAAATATTCCTCGCGAACTAGAGTAGTTCGCTTATTACTCCTATCTACCTAGAGAGAGTAAATAGATATATAAAATAGCTCTAAATCGATTAATTCGTCTACGTCTACATTATATACCTTATTATTATTATCTAATAGACCTCGTAGACGACGAGAAAGCCTATTAGTAGCTCTATTCTTCTTACTAGGAATATATCGAACGTCGAAAGCGAATAAGCGTATCTACGTAATCTACTAAGTAGTAACTAAACTAGGAAGATTAGTAGCGGATTAATTAAGTTATACTACTAAGGTATTAGCGTTAGTCTCGATAATAAATAGAACCCTATAAAGATACGAACGGACCTTCTATAGTGCTTTAAGTATACTACGATACTCTCTCTTACTAGTATTATACTTCTTTTTAGCTTTAGACTATATACTAGATTTAAAACGAACGATATAACGTTTCTTCTTAGCCTCTAAATTCTCCTATATAAGGATTATACCCTAACCTATTAAACTAGCGTCTATAGCTAAGATAATCGATCTAGCTTATTTACTATAATTAATCGATATAAGTATAGGTATAGAAGTTAGTACTTATTTAAGTACGTTTATAGAGAATTATACCTCCTTAGTCTATTCGAAAACGATACTAGCCCGAAGTAGCTAATATAATAGCCTAGCGACGATAGTAAAATCCTTAATCTATATTCGGTAATATATATAGATACTAAGGAAAGCGCGTACCTTAGTACTATTCTTATATAGTAGCTACTCTATAATCTTAATAATCTTAGACTAGTCTAGATAACGCTCTCTAGAATTATAGATAAACCCTACTACCTTAAGACCTAACTATAAAAACTAGGACTTCCTACTAGAAATAGTAACTCTAGCTCTCTCTATATTAGTAAGTATATAGTCTAACGTCTATATATATTCGAGTATAAAATGTCTAATACTAGGAAAAGACTTCTCTCTACTATAATTTATATAAGGTCCCTTAATACTATTATTGTCTACGAAAGGTTACGTATTATAAGGTATCTAATCCTATAGAATTATATCGTTAATCCTATAGAACTACGTAACTAAATTCGTAGCTCTCTAAGGAAGTCTTATCTATTAGACGAGTCTAATAGGTGTTATAAATAAGGTAATATTATAGCTTTCCTCTATAAGAGAGACTAAGTTATATCTAGAAAAGTAATCTACGAGTAAGGCGATATATATACTAGTAAAAGACTCTAAGAATTTATCTATAGAAGGAGAGAGGTTAGTATCTCTAATCGTTATATAATTAATACTTATCGCTATATTAACTAGCTAATACTTATTCGTATCCTTCTTCTTAACTAGGAAATAGAGATTCCTATATAGTATATAACTTAGCTTAAGGAGCCTATTTATAAGTCTCTCTTTTACTATATCTACTATAATACCTATTAAAGATCGTAGAATAGGGAAACTAGATTCTTACTATAGCGTATAGTCTATAGTCCTAATAGACTATACTAGCGTAACGTTACTTTTTACTATACTAATCTTAGAGAAGTCCTAAGCTAGAATAGCTTCTCGGTTTAGGAGTACTTATATTAATATCTCCTATTTAGCTAGCGTAACTTCGTAACTAATAATAAGCTTATACTCTCTCTCGGGTATAAGTTATAATCGCTCCTTAATATCGGAAAACTTAGTAATAAGTAGGTAACTATATAGCGCTAACTAGAAAGGTTATAATACTTTACGAGCTAAGTACTATTCTCGCTACGTATTTACCTCTCTAGGTATAGAACTATCTAAGATTAAAGTATCTACTAGCTAAACCTTCTTATCCTTCCTTTTATATAAGGTATTTACCTCTACCCTTAGTACTCTATAGGAGACTCGATATATTCTAAGCTATATAGCTATAAGTATCGATTATATATTATTCTTTTAAGAGATCTAAGGTATACTATCGTCCTCTAATAATAGTATAAACTAAAAATATCTATATACTAAGTTAGCTAGCTATTCCTCTCTAGAGAGTAGAATATTAGCTATATAGCGAATTTAGTAAATCTCCGGCAATACTAGTTCTAAGCCTAGCTTAGAACTAGGAATTTTTACGCTATTCCTAAAAAGGAAATCCTCCTATTCTCCTATACTCTTCTCGAATATACGAACTCTCTTATCCTAAGTAATCTATAAAAGTAGAGAATTATTTTTATCGTTTTCTAGTAGTTTATAAAGAATTAAATCCGTGTACGTATTATTAATATAAGAAATAGAGAGATCCGAACTATAAGTAACCTATAAAGAAGAAATAGAAACCGAAACTCCTAGTTAATATCCTAGCTCTCCTTATATAATATTATAGCCGGGACCGATACTATCTAATTATTTAAAGACCTCGATAACCTCGTTAACTCGTAGAAAGATCTATTCTTTAGTCTACTCGATTTCGCACTCTAAAAGGTAACCTTTTACGAACTATTAGCCGACTAGATTATCCTATACTAGGAACTATTATCTATATTATAAGAAATAAGACGAGACTTACGTTCGAAAGGCCTTCCTAGAATAATATATTCTAATCTCTTCCTAGTTAATAAGAAATATATATAGATTACGACACCTCTAATATTAATAGGTATATTAATATAAGCCCTAGAGAAAGAGTCTATACCTATTATACTATCTATAATAATCTTAATATCTCGCTAAATTAGTAAACCTAGTTCCTTAGCTAATCTTAGCGATATAAGGTTATATTTAGTACTACTATTAAGAAGCGTACGAACTATAGTCGTACTATACCTAAGACTAGTAATTAACCTTAGACTAGCGATAGTTATTAAATTAGTAGAAGCTCCCTTCTAATCTATATATAGATCGGGATTAAGATTTACGAATTCCTCTAGTTATTAGACTAGATTTACCTCGGTATAAGAGCGAAAGAGCTTAGGAATATTATTACTAGAAAGATTAGGGTTATTAAACCTTCGATAAAAGATCTTAGATAATAGTTATAAGATTCCGAGGAGAGACTCTATCCTTATTATAATATTAGAGTTTAATAAGGATTATATAGCTTACTATAGATTAGTAACCTATTATAGAACCTTATTAAAGTACTTAGTATAAGGAATATACTTTATAGGTTAAGGAGTCTCCTTAGCGACTAGATCCTCTATATTAGCGTCTTCCTTCTTAGTCTTAGTAATAGCTTTAATAGTAGCTAAATAAGACCTAGTAATAGTTATATCTTCCGGAATATTAGTAATAGCTACTAGATAATAAGTACTAGTATAAAGGGACTTAGTAACGCTATAGGATAGTTTAGAAGGACCTACCTTTATAACTCTATTAGTAGGACTCTTATCTTTATCTATTCGAGTATTATAAGGTATAGTACTTAGCTAAGTAGTAGCTATAACTAGAACTTCCTTAATAAAGTCGTTATTATCGTTATTATCTCTCCTAACTAGATTCTCTAGGTAGAAATCCTTATACTAAATAGACTTAGACGCTTTATCCTTAGAATTATCGTCGATAGTTAGTATCTTATAGTCTAGGTTATTAACTACTAACTTCCTAGTAGCTCGGAGTCTAGCCTTAATCTATTCTTATTATAACTAAGTAGCTCCCTTATTATATCTTACTAGATAACTAACTAGACGCTATAGGTTCTCTATAGTTCTCTAAACTAAGCTATTACCTTCTAAATAAAGGAGACTAAGATTAATAAGCTTTCGAAGCTCTAGGTAATTAGGTCGAGAGTAATCTTTCTTTTTATAGTACTAGTATCTACGAGAACTAAGAGGAATAGTATTCGAACTAGTAGCTAGTATAAATCTAGACGGTTAATACGAAACTAGAGCTAGACGAGATAGTCCTATAGGAAGAGACTAGCTATTTATTACTTATATAACTTAGACTAATAGCTTATCTATTCTCTTATAAAGAGTCTATATACTTAAATCCGAAGGAGAGATAGCTATAGAAGTATTCGTTTAAGTCTTAGTAGAAACGTCGAGGATATAAGGCTAAGTAGTACTTTCCTTAGTAATAACCGAGGTAATCTTCTTACGCTCCTTATAAACCGACTAGAAGGATTCGAGTCGTTATATCTTAGAGATCTTCTCTTTAGCTAAATAGTAGATCCTCGGAAAATTCTTAAAGGTGTCGAGGTACTTTATATCTATACTACTCTTTACTCTAACGTAACTATAAATATTAGCTAGAAGACCTTCGGTAAACTATGTATCTCTTATAATAATATCGAGTCGAGTCTTATCTAGAGCGTTAGTAGTCTTCCTAAATATCCTATAGTACTAAAGTATATTAGAGAAGGTCTCTCTTAGTATATCCCTTAATTATTTAAGGTAAGTACGAGACGTTATTAGATAATCCGAGTCCTTATTCTCGAAACTAAGCTTTATTTCCTTCTTAAGACTAATTTAGTCTCTCGAAGCCTAACTAAGATAGGATTTTACTTATCTATAGATCTTAATACTATAATACTAAGGTAATCTTCTAATAGTAACCTCCTTAGAAAGGTTATAGGATCGAATAAAGGTCTCCTATTCTTCTATAAACTCTATAACGTTATAGCTATCGAAGTAAGGAGTACCTTATTACCTAGGACTAGGAGCTAGTAGTGTTATCTATACTATAAAAGGCTACTCTCTCTATTATATCGATACTAAACCTTTAGCTATTAGAGAAGTTCGTTCCTTATTCTTTAGTAGATTTAAAGGGGTTATATACTTCTCTATAGAAGAAGGTATTAGCTAAGAGAAAGAAGTACTCTCTAGATTAAGACTAGTATTTATTATAACGTTTCCTTTATCCTTAGACTCGTTACTTACGACTAAATAAGTAGCTTTACGGAATTTAGAAAATCCTTATCTAGTACTAAACTCTTCTAGTAACCTCGATATCCTCTTAGAATAAAGAACTAGTACTACTAGGATATTCTCGAATAGTAGTAGAATTAGCCTTAGTATTCGAATAAACTATTAGTAAACTCTATACTACTACGTAGTATCTAGACTAAATCTAGATAACCCTTATACGCTATATCGTATACTTTTAGCCTCTTTATCTATAAAGGCTTAGGCCTTCTATATTAGTCGTCGTCTCTATTTACTTCTACTACTTCTAAATCTAGGTCTATTCCGGGTCTAGAGTTACTATATTCTCTATCTATATAGATAACTCTTACGAGTTAGAGACTTCTAATTAATACTCGTATCGAATATCGTTTAAATCGACTAGCTATAGCTACTCCTATTAGAGTCTTCTAGATGCCTAACTAATTCTCTATTACGAAACTCGTCGTACTCTATATATACTAGAAATCGTCCTCGGAGGTATAAAAAACTTTAAATCCTAAGAGATAGTAGCGGTCTTATCCTAGTGTCCTCGTATAGTGCTATAATAATAGCTATAGAATACTAAAGAAATCTAATAAACCTAATAAGTCTAATAAACCTAATATAACTAATAACGAGCTACTCGTTTAATAGCTACTATAATACTACTCGATAATAATAGTAAGGTACTACCCCTAGTACTAAATTACTATTATTATAGTATAGGTATCTTCCTAGTTAAGGTAGTTAGTGAATAGTATATACTCGTCGACGATACTCGTTAGTTAGTTACTACTCTTAGAAATCTCGTAGTCGTAGAAACCTTATATATATAACTAATCGCTACCTTTCTACCTAAGCCCTTTAATAGACTATATATCGTAACCTATAACTATAGCTATAACTATAACGACCGAGCCTACTATAGTAGGTATATAGATAGAGTCTCTAGGTTAATATAACCTCTCTTCTATAATAATAATCTATAATAATACTATATAAAATTTTAGGTAGATAAAAAAATATATAATAATATAATAATATAATAATATAATAATATAATAATATAATAATATAATAATATAATAATATAATAATATAATAATATAATAATATAATAATATAATAATATAATAATATAATAATATAATAATATAATAATATAATAATATAATAATAGAATAATAGAATAATAGGATAATAGGATAATAGGATAATAGGATAATAGGATAATAGAATAATAGGATAATAGGACAATATAGTAGCCTCTAATATATCTAGATTATATCTAATCCTCTACTCTAATCTAGTTCTATACCTTATAATATCTCGCTATTACTATATTATCTTTAACTAGTAATACTACCTTTAGAATTAACCTAAGTATCGATATAACGCTAAATAGTTATATATATAATCTTAATAGTATATATAGTAGCTAAGTTACTACGACTAATATACCTACCTTATATAATTTAAATAGCTAGCTTCTAGTATAAGGATATAATTAGAATATATATAAGCGCTATATAGACCTTATATACCGCTATACTCTTAGCGACTAGCCTAATATAATATAGGACCCTTACTATATTCGCTATCTTAAGGTCTATATAGACTACTAGGTCTATACTTATATTAGAGAGAAATACGATTATATACGTATTATATCTATACTAATAATAAGTACTAATAAGTCTAGTATTCTCCTAAGAAGGAATACCTAACTCTAGCTATAAATAACGCCCGCTATAAGGTTTATAGTCTACGCGACTCCTTCTTCCTAGAAGACTATCTAGATATAAAGGAGGTAAAGAGGGATATAATAATTACTTATACTCTACTAAATATAGAGATTCCTTATAATCTAGAGGTTTAGGAGATAATAGAGGATACCGATAGAGAGAGTTCTATACCTCTTCTAATTAAGGAGACTACTATTATTAGCTAAATTTAGCTTAAATAGGTAATAAAAGCCTTAGATAGCTACTATAACCTTACGACTTATAAACTAAATATTAATCTATTTTATAAAATTACTCTATAATTATATACTATAATAATAATATATAGAGAGGATACTTATTCTATTTATATAGAGAAGATTTATACTAACTAAGACCTAATTATAACCTAGCGAGTACCTACGACACTACCTCGATACTAACCTCTACCTAATATAGAGTAATACCCCTATAACCTAATATACTAAGCGATTATATTAGGTAGGCTCTAGAGAGATATAGGTGTTAAGTCTAGTATCGACTAGGGACGACCTAATACCTACCTAACGACTAGTCTACTCTACTAAATATAGAGATTCCTTATAATCTAGAGATTTAGGAGATAATAGAGAATACTAATAGAGAGAGTTCTATACCTCTTCTAATTAAGGAGACTACTATTATTAGCTAAATTTAGCTTAAATAGGTAATAAAAGCCTTAGATAGCTACTATAACCTTATAACTTATAAACTAAATATTAATCTATTTTATAAAATTACTCTATAATTATACACTATAATAATAATACGTAGGGAGGACACTTATTCTATTTATATAGAGAAGATTTATACTAACTAAGACCTAATTATAATCTAGCGAGTACCTACGATACTACCTCGATACTAACCTCTACCTAATATAGAGTAATACCTCTATAACCTAATATACTAAGCGATTATATTAGGTAGGCTCTAGGGGGGTATCGGTGTTAGGTCTAGTATTGACTAGGAACGACCTATATTATAGGTATTTTTAGGGATAAGGTATAGGCTTCTAATTAGGTATAAGGATCTAGAGTCTAGCCGGCTTCGGATAGCCTAAGCGTATAGCCTCTAGTCTAGCTACGTATAGGCTAAGGGATTTTCCCTCCTTAAGTATTATTCGTAATACTAATCGAGAGCTATCCTTATACTACTATAAGTAGGTTATTATATATACGAACTAGTATTAATATAATCTACCCCTAATATAATAATACTTCCTTACCTTACTTAGGAAGTAGTCTAAGGATAGCTATTATAAGGACATAGTTAGGTTCTATTAGTAATAAAGAAGGATTAGGAACCTCTATAACTACACTAGGAGAACCGCTAGTAGTAATAGCGTCGCTAGAAGAGCGTATCTACGACGCGGAATAACGAAGGGATTATCTCCTATAGGAGCGTACCCTTAAGTAGATTAAGGAGTAAATTACTCTCCTCGAGAAGGGAGTAAATCCGGACCCTTTAGAGATCTAGAGCGATACGGGAATAAGATTAATAGCGACGAGCTATAAGCGCTACGCTTCTTAAGACGTAGAACTATTACGTGTAAAGTGTAGTATAAGGCCGAAAGACTCTAGGGAGTATAAAGGAAAATACCTAAGGGAATATAAGGAGTTTACTCGAAGCTATAAAATAGCCTTCTAGCTTACCCTAGAGAACTTCTAGTTAGAATAAGAGAAGGTAACTTAGGTAAGCTAGTATCTTATTAGAGACCTACGCGAAGTATAGTACTCTTATATAGAGCGCGAGCCCCTTATAAAGATATATACCTAGAGCTAATTTAAGACCTTCCTACTAGATATACTCTCTAATCCTATTAACCGCACCTTAGAAGCAACTACTACGTATACTACTATACTCTAGCTTCCTAGATAGAGTATTAGGGCCTTTACTACCTACTTAGAAACGATTAAGGACTAGCTACCCCTATACTTAGAGGAGTATCGGGTGTAACACCTATTCTCTAAACTCCGCCCTAAACTCTAGCGAGTAATTACGAATTACTATACTATACCCCCTATAAGAGAGGGCCTTATTATCTTAGGATCTACGCTAGAGCGTAACCTATAGGGCGTAGGTAAGCTATAGAATCTCTGTAATCGCCTAATAGGGTATAGCCGGAAGCTACGATAGGAGGACTAATATAAAGAGGGGTTAGCCCCTAAGAAGGACTCCTCCTATAAGCTAGGAATCGAGTACTACTTCTATAAGAAGATAGGTCACTACGTAAATAAGTGTAAGAAGAAGGCCTAACTCTTAGATGCTAATAAAGAGCCTATTACTCGTATAAGATAGGCCTAGGGAAAAGACCGAGCCTCGTAGTTACCTCGGGCACTACGAGGCGTAGAGCCGTCGATATCTTACCGGGGATACGTCGCACTTATATCGCAATAGAAGCGACTAGAGTCGACTATAAGGTAGGAGTTATCCTAGACCCTTAAGCTAAGATTAGCCTTATTAGTTAATATATAGTAATCGAAATAAACCTTAACCTAGTTCTAAGTAATCTACCCTAACTAGTCTAGGTAGGGTTAGAAAGGAAAGCTATATACGCTATATACGAGATATAGGTAGTACTTACTAACGACCGAGGTACGACCTACTAGGTTAAAACTATCGCTTATAGAGTAGACAAAGAAGGACTAGAGCTACTTTTAGGTAATCCCTTCTTATAAAGAGAAGCTATATAGCTAGACTATAGATAGTAGACTTAGGCTTAGAGTATTAAAGATAAGTTACGTATCTAAATAGTAATAATCTAGTAGTTAGAGTAAGAGGAGAGTTATATACACTTCTTAGATATAGTTCGTAGCGACCCCTAAGGAGAGGAAGTCGTCGCCCGCGTCTAAATCGCTAGTACCTCTTAGGAAAATCGGGTACTAGACGTATTATTAGACTACTAAGACGTCTTTAACACTAATATAGCTAAAATTCTACCTACCACTAAAGAGGGAGATTACTAAATTCCTATTATACTAGGTAAGGAGCTACCTTATAGCCCGCTTTATAACCTCTCTATATACGAGCTTTAAGTGCTACGAGTATACCTTAAAGATACCCTTAAGAAAGGGTAGATTCGCTATAGTATAAGCCTAGTAGGAGCACCTATTCTCTTTATACCTAAAAAGGATAGTACTCTCTACCTTTATATAGACTATAGGGGCCTTAACTTAGTAACAATTAAGGATCGTTATCCGCTACCCTTAATCGGGGAGACACTAGATCGCCTATTAGGCGTATATTACTATACGACCTTAGACTTAAAGGATGTATATAATAGGATCCGTATTAGTCTAGGGGATAAGTAGAAGATAGCCTTTAGAACGCGCTATAGCTACTTTAAGTACCTAGTTATACCCTTTAGACTTATAAATACGCCTACTACCTTCTAGGCTTATATTAATTAGACCCTAAGAGAGTTAGTAGATTATCTCTATATAGTGTACCTTAATAATATCCTTATCTATACTTATAGCGAGGACCTTAAGACCTACTAGCGAGTAGTTAGCTCTATTCTTAAACGCCTAAGATAGGCTAAGCTATATACTAACCTATTAAAATGCACTTTTATAGCTAAGTAGGTCTCCTTCTTAGGATTTATTATAGACACGCGAGGTGTCTATACTAATCTAGCGAGAGTAGTAACTATCTCCGGATAGCCTCGACCGACTAGCGTTAAGGAACTTTAGTCATTTCTTAGCTTTACTAACTTCTATCGTAGATTTATTTAGAATTATACTAAGCTAACTACGCCTATAATAGATCTTCTAAAGAAAGACTAAGGTGCCTTCTCTTAGCTAGAAGCGGTAGAAGCTAGTTTCGTATAGCTTAAAGAGCGCTTTATAGATGCGCTACTCCTATGATATTATAACCCTAAGTTACTAATACGCCTAGAGATAGATATATCTATATTTATAGTAGTAGGTATACTCTCCTAGCTATATAAGGATAGTAAGTAGTATCTAGTCGCTTTTATCTCTTAGAAGCTATAAGGGGCTAAACGCAATTAGGAGATCTATAACTAAGAACTATACGTAATTATATATTACTTTAAGTAATAGCGCTACTACCTCGAGGGGGCCTAGTATATAATATAAGTCCTTAGTGACTATAACAACCTACGAGGTATATACGATGTAGCGAAGCTAAACCCGCGCTAGGCCTACTAGGCGTCCTACCTAGTAGCCTTTAACTTTAAGGTAGAGTATATACCTAGTAAGTCTAATCTAGTAGATAGGCCCTCGAGGAGGGTAGACTACTTTAAAGAAAACTATGCGCTAATAAGACTACTACCTACCCTTTAGAATAAACTTAGCTTAGCTAGTGAACTAGGAGTAGATCTAGTTACTACTAGGGTATATCTTATCGGTAGAATTAGCTCCTATCCCGAGTATAGCTCGGAACTCGTAGGTCGATAGTCTACGGGTTACGAACGCGGATCTAGCCTAACCGCTAGTACTATAGAATGTATACTATACGTACTACGCTACGTAGTAAGAGTTCTTATTACTAGCGAACTTATATTAGTAGGAGACACCTCCCTATTATAGACTATCTATATACTTTAGTAGAAGGACGCTTTTATAATTAAGCGTATAGCTAATCTAGAGTAAGAAGGGCGTACCCGAAGTAGTAAGAAGTCGCTAGTATAGCGTAAACGTAAAGATAGAGCCCTTATATATAAGGGTAGGCTATATATTCTAAATGAACCTAGCCTTAGACAAGAAATCTTATACTAGTACTATAACTCTCGTATAGCTAGCTATTATAGCGTAGCAAGAACGTATAATCTAATTAGTAGATACTACTACTAGCCCTTATTAGATCAAGAAGTACGTAAGTATATAAAGAGCTATAGCACCTATTAAAGGTTAAAAGCTCTAAGGCATATACTATATAGTAAGCTATCTTCCCTTCCTATCCCTTCTAATATCTTTAAAGAAGTTACACTAGACTTTATTATAAAGCTACCCCCTGCTATTTACAATAGAAGCGCATATAATACGATCCTAGTAATCTACGATAGATTATTAAAGATAGCGCTCTATATCCTAGTAAAAGAAATATAGATAGCTAAAGACTTTATAGATATATACTTTAAGTATATTATATATAAATATAGAGCGTAGAAAGGGATAGTATTAGACAGAGAGACGCTATTTATAAGCTAGTTCTAGTTAGAGATTTACTACTAGATATAGGTAAAGCGTAGGTTAAGCACGGCGTTCTATCTATAAACCGACAGCTAAATAGAGCGCTAGAATTAGACGCTAGAGCATTACCTACGTGTCTTTACTATAGAATATACTAAAGACTAGCCTAACCTACTTTATATAGCTAAGTTTATATATAACAATTTAGTGTATATAGCTACTAAAGAAACACTATTTTATACTATTCTTAGGAAACACCTAATCCTTTATAACCTACCTAAGGATAGACGGCTAGAGGGGGAGGTACCCGTAGTAGTACGATAAGTGTAGGATATATATACATTACGAGTAAAGCTTTAAGAACGACTATAAGCCGTAGTAGAGTATTAAACCCGGTACTATAATAGAAAGTATACTCTAATAAGGTTTAAGCTAAGAGACCTAGTATAGCTAAATATAAAGAACCTTAAGCTAAAAGCCCTAAGTAGGAAGCTAATAGATAAATTCGTAGGCCCTTTTCGGGTTAAAGAAGTAATTAACTTATAGGTATATCGCCTATAGCTACCGAGCTCCTATCGTATATACGATATATTCTATATGTCTCTACTAGAGCCTTTCTACCTAAGGGAAGGAGAAGAACTACTAAATATAAGGGCCCTAGAGTTAGTAGAAGATAGAGAATAAGTTTAGTATATAGAGAAAATCCTTACTAAGCGTACTATACGCGTAGGAAAGAAAGAATACCTACTTAAATAGGAAGGGTATAATAAGACTAAGAGCTTATAGACAAAAGAAGAGCACTTTAAGGAAATAGATAACTTACTAAGGGAGTTTAGAGAAAGCGATAAGTATAGCCGGGGATAAGATAAGAGTAAGCGACCTAGCCGTAGACTATAGTTAGCTCGCACGAATGCCGCTATACGCTCGTAGTGAAATACTTAGCACTAGAGACTTTAGCTTTATAACTATAATAGGAATATTAGCTTAAGGATTAAGACTGTCTATTTCTATCTATAGGCCTCCTAGCTAGGTATCTTCGCGAGAATTACCCTAGAAATACCTACGCTATACTAGCCCTATATAGCCGAGTCGTAGTTAATAAGCGCGTCTACTTATCTTATATCTTAATATCTAAATTACCTAAGTTATTAACCTTACTATTCTCCTTACTAAATTCCTTAAACTTATCCTCCCTACTAGCCTTACTTCCCTTAATAGACTTACTCTCCTTACTAGACTTATCCTAAATAACGATATTAGCTTACGAGTAAATAGCGAGGAAGGTACGAACTTACGCTACTACTACTACTATTATTACTACTATCGTTACTACTATTATTACTACTATTATTACTACTCTTATTACTGCTACTACTACTACTATTACTATTACTATTACTATCCCTATTAGGACTACTATTTCTATTACTACTATCCTATACTACGATGTTAGCTTACGAGATAATAGCGAGGAAGGCGTAAACTTATAGCTCCGTTCCCGCTACTATTACTACTACTACCTCTACTACTACCTCCTCTACTACTACCCTAACCTCTAGAGCTAGGCCTAAATATAGGGTAGGGGCTACTACTAGGAGTACTACTACTAAAACTAAGAGGTCTAGACTATCCTAGCTATTAGTATACGATCTAGACGTAATTAAGGTACGAACTTACGTAGCTAAAGGCCTATATAGCTATATACTCTAGAACATTAGTAATCCTCCTCTACTCTAATAGCTATAGTCTCTCTATATTAGGGCTAGACTTAGGGACTTTAGTAGGCATCTCTAATAGATTACCTCTAAGAGCTACGATCCTCCTATAATTCTCTAGCTATTAGGTTAAGGTACGCTAGGCACGCGTAAGAGCTAATCCTATACGGTAGACATTAGGATCCTATCTCCTCCTCCTAATAGGAAAGGTGCTAGTAGTAATAGCCCTAGTGTAAGAGTCGTAGAACCTATAGACGCGCTCGACGTGCCTATTAAAGACGATAGGAACCTAAAGGTATTAGTAAGGTCGTATACGGGTCTCGTTTTAAGGATTCCTACTAGTGTATAAGAGGACCTATTCCTAGAAGTGTAGTAGCTATACCTCCTTAGAGTTAGTTTATTATAGATAATACTATAGCGGGTAATCTCGTATACGTAGCGTATATAAGTAGCTACGCGGGGCGTAGTTATATCGCTAGCGACTCGCGCGCTAAAATTATAGTCGGGAGCTATACTAAGAGTAGTAGTAGTAATATACTAAGGTCTACTAAAGGCGACTATAATGCTAGGCGAAAAAGGTGCGGTATACGTAATAGGTATTATTAATAAAGTTAAGGAGTGTAGGCGCGTCGTAGAAATATATATTAGCCGTATTTATTGTTATTACCCTACGCAATAAAGGCAATCCTAGCACTAAGGACCTAGGGGGCAAAAATCCTAAATAAAGCCTAAATAAAGCGTATATTACCTACCTTTCTAGAAGCGATAAAGCCGTAATAACCTCACCGATCGTAGGCGGTTTACGTAAAAATTATATAAGGGACGCGAGTAGGTGAAGTAGTAATACTAGATACTCTTTTCCTATAGTAGCTATAAAGGCTAATAGGTTTTTATTAAGGCTAGCTACTAAGGACATTAGCTTAGAGGAGGAGGTAATATTATAGGTATTTTTAGGGATAAGGTATAGGCTTCTAATTAGGTATAAGGATCTAGGGTCTAGCTAGCTTCGGATAGCCTAAGCGTATAGCCTCTAGTCTAGCTACGTATAGGCTAAGGGATTTTCCCTCCTTAAGTATTATTCGTAATACTAATCGAGAGCTATCCTTATACTACTATAAGTAGGTTATTATATATACGAACTAGTATTAATATAATCTACCCCTAATAACCTAATACCTACCTAACGACTAGTCTATCTATTCCTAGTCGAACGATATTTTTATAGATCTTCTAAGAGTAATTTAATACTATCTAGCGGAATCTATATAAAGCTCTCTTTTATAGTATAAAGGTTTTAATAGCTCTTAATAGTTAGATAGTAAATAACTATCTTAGCTTTATTAGGATTAAGGTATACTATATTAATAACTAATAGTAACTATAGGAGATTCTACTTAACTTTATACTAGTTAGAGGTTAGTATACTAGAGAAGTACTAGGTACTAAGTTACTATATATATTATAAGAAAGAAAGCTTAAAGTATAATTACTTACTATTACTACTAATAATACTACTAATAATAATATACTTCGTAGTACTATATAAAGAGGACTATAGGATAAGAAGATATCCTAGAAAGTATATAAAAACGTAGTTCTATATCTTATATATATTATTAACCTTATAGTGTAGGATATTATTAAGTACCTCTAACTTACTATAATAGAGAATAACGAGCTAGCTCTAAAGCTATAGAAGTACTATATAAGAGTAATCTAGTTAATAATTTCTATACTAAACTTATTATAAAAGGTATATTAATATAATTATAGTATATTATTATAGACTAAGACATCGAATAGCTCTAAGCGATCTATATTATAATTAACTAATCTCTATAGCGATTTAAACAATTTTAGATACTTTAAAAAGAGCTACTACTAAGGTAACGACTAAATGTTATTCGTAATATAAAGATAAGATAGAACTTAATATTCGATATATATAAGCGAGCTCTTAAGCTATAATAATATATTAATACGTAGCTAGATTAGGAAATTACTTAGTAGAGCCTAAAGGCTTTAACTACTAATAAGGATTATAAAGATATCGATTAGCGGGACCTTTAGCGACTCTAAATAAGCTATATAGAGTAGTTATATCTCTCTCTACTTACGAAGATACTAGAGAATTTTAAGATAGTAATAAACGCTCTTAGCGAGTTAAATTAGCTAACTATTTAATATATCTAGTAGATATATAACTACCTATTCGACTTTCTTAATAATATAATAGTAGACTAGAAAGATAGCGACGATACTAATAATAATTCTTCGTAGTCTAATATTATTATTATAGCTACTAATTAGAGTAGAACTAAGCTTTTAAAGTACTATTAACGTATAGATAAAGACCGAGGCTTTTTATTTAACTATACTATAATTCTCGATCTAATATAAAAGCTTATAGCTTATAAGGTTTTTATTACGGATAATTATTATAGTTCTATACTAATAATTTACCTAGGATAGTACTTAAGAGTACTCTAATAAGATTATATACTATAAGTAATTCTTATAATATCTAGAGTAATACGATAAGTAAGTAATAGGTCCTACTATATAACGTAAGTATATAAGCTCTCTAGTAGTAAGTACTAATTAGCTATAGTTTTAAAGGCTAGCTTTAAAGCTAGTCTTAATAGTTACTTTTCCTTCGTTATCTCCTCGACCTAGTATACTCTCTAGCTATAGTTTAATATTATACGAAGAAGTTCCTTATACTATAAGAAGTAAAGGTAAAGACTACCTTAGTATATCTATACTCTACGAGCTTAATAACTTCGATATCCTTCTATAGTAGTATATAAACGAAAAGACCTATCCTTATCTAGTATAGATAGCTAAGGATATTCTAGTAATTCTAATTACTAGTATAGGTATTAAGTATATCTTTAACACTATAAAGGATATAATTAGAGACTATTAGTATAATCTTTATATATAAGTAATTAGGTAGATCGTTATTATAAAGTATACTATATTAAATAGTAGAGGCTTAGATAATACTAGCTTATAGGCTTTAGACTTATTGTAAGATAAAGAAGAGCTCTTTAACGAAGTAGATAACTTATTTAACCTCCCTATAATAGTATATATCTCTAATATAAGTAAGGATACTTTAGAAGAAGATAAGGACTATAATAGTAATAATAAAGTTAGTAGAAGATATCTAAAGTAGCGTTATATTAATAATAAGAGTTAGCTCGAATTTAACCTATCCTCCTAGACCTATAATTATTTACTATAATAATACTTAAATATACTTCTAACTTTTAGTTTTTAATAATAATACTAATGTTCTAATGTATATATAGATAAATATGTTATAATTAAGGTTCATAATGCGGGGTATAACCTAATACAACCCGTTTAGGTTGTATTAGGTTGTATTAGGTTAGGTATAGGCTAGTACAACCCACCCAGAACCTAACACCCCCCTAACCCAGGGTCCGTGCGACCTAGCACCCCCCCAACCTAAAGCCTGTGCGACCTAGAACCCAACCCCTACCCAAGTTGGGTTAATACCTACCCAACGACCAGCCTAGCTATTATTGTCGGCGAGCGAGGCAGTGGACGCTACACTATAGCTTCGCCTTACTATTAGGGGAGAATACGACAGACTAGACGTCCTACCTCCTCGCTTTACTAGTCGCGCTCTAGAACTAGCTAAATGTGCTACTCGATCCCTAACATAGTCGCTATTAGGCGCCTACGATGCCTCCTACGCTCCGACCCCTCTAGCTCCTAAGGCTACTACTATACGTTATATTACTTTCGCTACGGGTCTGCGGGGACTAGTTAAGCGTGGACCTCCGAGCCTATACCCTTTCTTTCTCCCTAAATCGTCGATCCGCAATGCTTATATTGCATCGAAACGCCGTCGCAAGCGTGCCCTGGATTAGCCCTCCTCGCCTAGCTTCATGAAATATGACGTCCGGGCTCCTTGAGAAAAACCCACAAAGCATTAGTGATCGATCTACCATCTCATAGCACCCCGATAATATGCACAATCTCCTTTCCCTCCCACGGCCGATTGACGTGAAATGTACGACTTCATCGCCACACTCATCTGAAGTGAAACATGTGTGATCACTCGCGCCTGGCATGCAGCACAGCTGGACGTCTGGACAAGGTGAGTGGACGAAACAGACCGGAAATATCCTGACCACGACTGCAGGTGTTGCTGCGGATGAGCAGATCGGAGGTATCCTGACCTATCCCCTCGAACACACCTTGTTGGCATTTGCAGCCTTCGAGCCGAACATGGAGGTGCGGGATCTATTTAATCGTACTCGATACCCTTCTTCGTCACGACAGAAACAGCATCAACACAATGTCTTCCCCCCACTTCAACTACTACGTTCGAGGACGTTGACCCCCTCGGTCAGAGAGGACCTTCTCCACCAAGCGACTCTCGTTGCGAAGACCTCCTTCGTAATGATTCCTACCAAAGTACCGACCATGACAGCACTATGTGGCAGCTGAGAGATCTTGTTGGCCTGATCTACCCGCTCAATGGTCAAGCCCCACGAGGCATTGGGTGTCTGGTCCGAGTTAAACTAGTCCTGCTCTCGACGCAACAAATTCTCCGTTATCCCAGAGCAATAGAGATGGCAGAGACCTGTATCCAGGATGGCCCCGACTCCTATTTGGTCCATTGGGCGCCGCGTGTCGTCCACTCCTCACAGATCAAGGACTTTGACACTTTCCTCGCCACCAACAGGCTCCGAGTCTGACATGAATATCGGCAGTGAGTTCTAGGGTTGGCCTTGAGATAGTTTCAGCTGACTCAAAACAGGGCAACCGTCGTGGTTAACATGATGGAGATCGACTGGTTCTTCGACAGGTCAGACAATAGGAACTTTGACTGGGCGACAGACCTTGGTCGCAGGAATATTACGGTCGGCCACTCCATCTGGTTCCTCAGGAAAATCTACATCGATCAAGCCGACTTTGCGGAACGTTGTGGTGACGCTGAATTTGCTGCGGCGATCTCGGACAACGTGCTGGGTTGGAAGCAGAGTTGGGCAGACTGATGTGGTACTTCGCTCAGATACGCTCATTACTTGTATACACTCGTTACCTTCCTACTATCCGATCATGTTTCTGAAGGGCAAAGATATTGACTGCGGCTTTAGCGGTATGTCGAACATCCTCCTACAAGAGCAGGTAGTGCACGCTCCAAGTGTCTTGGCACAGAGGTGACGGGTCGGGTGCGGGGAGCTACCATGGGTACCAAGTTTCGTTTTGACCTTGTTCACCCCACAAGACATGAGCATGGCTGAATCGTCCCCTTTCGCGTTCCTGCGCATTGTGGAAAAGTTGAAGAATACCCCCCGAAAAGGATGGGTGCTGCGCAGGATCGCGGACCCAGAGAGTGTCAGCGATCATATGCACAGGATGGCGGTGATGGTACTGATGACGCCAAAGGTATAGATCAGAGAACAATCTACTGACCAGACTGACACGATTGCAGCTTTCCAGCGCCACTCAAGCTCAAGCGTTGAAGATGGCGATCGTGCATGACCTGGCCGAAGCTATCACTGGGGACATTGCACCAGCAGATGGTGTAACGAAAGGTAAGTCACACATATCAAATCACTTCCTGCTTCTCTAACTTCATGATTCCAGAGCAGAAGCATATTCGCGAAAAGCTGGCCTTCGAGTACTTGTCCGCTTTGACCGGGCAAGCTTCAGGGGAAGAGATGTTCCAGTTATGGCAGGAGTACGAGGAAGGACAAAGTGAAGCAGCTCGTCTCGTGCATAGCATCGACGCCCTCGAGTGCATGGATCAGGCTTTCATCTATGAGATACGATCGCACAAGAGCAAGGATCTTGGAGAATTCATGGACTTGTCGAAGAAGGTTGTACACGAGTCTGTCATACCGTGGCAGACCTCGCTTCGCGAGGAGCGGGACGAGTTTTGGTCAGAGAAGCCTCCGACATGCGAGGTCGTCTTCGTAATTGGTGAGAGAGCCTTTACATCTCTTGTCCTTGAGCTAATAGCATAGGCGGTCCTGGTAGTGGCAAAGGTACGCAGTGCGAACGACTTGCAAGAGAATTCGGCTGGCTACATCTTTCCGTTGGCGACCTCCTAAGAGAAGAAGCCAACACTGTAGGCTCTCCATTCGCCAAATTCATAAAGCAGAGTATACAGGAGTCGGTGATAATCCCAGCCGACCTGACACTGCGATTGATCGAGGACAAAATGAAGAAAGCCGAACCAGGCCAGCGGCTGGTCTTGCTCCTGGACGGTTTCCCTCGGAGTATAGATCAGCTCAATGCTTTTAACGAGAAGGTCCACACCTCGTATCCTGCTCAGTGAGCATTACTGATTGGTCTCAGTTTCAACAACGACACACAACATTGGCCTTACTATGCTCAGAAACAACACTAAGAGAAAGACTTCGTGGCCGAGCGTCATCGTCTGGTCGTGCTGACGATAACGAGGAGACTGTAGTCAAACGTTTGCAAACCTGGACAGAGGATAGTCAAGCCATCATGACACGTTTGAAAGAAAGCACGCGCTTCCACGAGGTGCGTATTTCAGCTACGGAGGGAACATTGAAATCACTGACTAAACAGGTTCATGCATCAGCATCGATTGAAAGCGTCTATGAACAGGTGAGGTCATTGCTGGTTGAGACGCTGCTATCCTCCTAAACAAGATGGAATGAAACGAAGTGTGGGACCATTGTCACTCCGACTCGCTCATGTTCACATGTGACAAATCCAAGAGTGACACTAGATCCAAAGGCGCCTTGATATCGTCAAAGCATGCTCGCTTGCTGAAGTATCCATCGAGTGTACTCTCGTTCGTGCTTGCGTATGGTTGCTCCAAAACTGACGGAGTCAATGATGATCAATGGTAGGAAGCACCGTTGCTTACATTCTAGGGTCTTTCGACATATGTGCTGTGGAGCCTCGCCGACTGCTCGCAGATGTATTGTCAAGAGATGAGTCAGCATAAGATTTTTGTCAATCAGCTCTTTTGGCGTCGCGGGGTGTCTCCATGCATATCCCTAGCAAAGTCAGCAGAGCCAGCATAATCGAGAATATGCCTGACATGTTTATAGCGACGATGCCACGGTATCAAGCGCCATGTATCTCGCTCCAAGATATGCAAGAAAAGCAGTGTTGAGAGCCAGATCTCATCGAAACCAGCTTGTCGTGCTTTCCGCATGGCCCTTTGCAATGAACGCAACAGAACTTTCTCCTGGTAGGCGATGTACATCTCGAGGAGATGATCGAGTTGGTTTTGAATCACCCGTGGTGCTGGCTTAGTGCCAAAGAGTGGTGAGTTCCTGTCCGTGACCTCCGCTATGCCCAAGTCGATGAGCCCAGTGATGGACCATCCTTTCATTAACAGACGTGTCGCTGCATAGAGCCTCAAGGCAATTTTGCATAAGCCGGCGTTCATGGACTGTGCCATCAGCGCTGCCTTGATCGCGGATGGGATCATGACTTACGGTGAGTCCCGTGGCCAACCAACCATGCCACCAAATATCGCCTTGTGGAAAAGAAGCATAATACTGTATATGCTGTTCGACATAGTCATGAATGGTTGTCGCACGGTCCAGTCCATAAGCTGCAGTGTCGACACCAATCCAGTGTTCAGCGCTTTTGTAGTATATCGTCGTGTCTTCGGGAGATGACGGAACGAAACGGCGGCAGTCCAGTGACATTTGAGGTCCCCCAAACTCGAGACGAAGAGTTATCGACGCCTTCTCAGTGGACCAACGGATCCTCTTCCATTCCAATTGCCGAGCATAGCTTCGATCCGTCCCTATAAAGTTGGTCAGCGACGGCAGCCGAATGAATCTAGGTAAGTTCTACATTTCTCAAACACTGGTTCACTGGCGAAACGAGTGAAGTCGCAGAAGATGTGTGGGATTCGTTGTTCGATGCAGGCCCAGCAGCGACCACTCTCCTCAAAGCCCTGGCACTAAGGCGACACAATCAGCACCCGTCAGGCAC
Organism: Elsinoe necatrix; assembly: GCA_033846785.1. NCBI lineage: Eukaryota > Fungi > Ascomycota > Dothideomycetes > Myriangiales > Elsinoaceae > Elsinoe > Elsinoe necatrix. The sequence goes on along the minus strand of JANZYI010000015.1, from coordinate 4,879 downwards.
CGAAGACTTCAACTTGCATACCTTCCTCTTTCTGCCCAGCATATAGAACACGTCATCGACGTGGAGTTGAGCCGAGGAGCTTGTACGGTTGCCATCTCCATGTTGACCTGGACGCCCAGCTCAGCAGGTGCAGGGCTCGATCCGTGGTCAGCAGGAAAAGCAGGGCCTAGAACAAGTGCGAAGGTCGGGTCATCCATTATCGGTGCAGGTGCGTGGTCCAGCTGGTTGAACATGGTTTGGTCAAAGCTCTGGTCTTGCTGCTGGGAAGATTGGTCACTAAGCCAGTCGGTCCAGTCCAATTGACTCTGCTCACCAGAAAGTCCAAGGGCAGGGAGGGAATGCGAATTGGACGAGTGATCGTCGACAGAGAAATCAAACAGAGACTCGAGACTGGGGAAAGGATCTGTCGTGGGATTATCTGGCGTTGTGAAGAAGCTGTTGTCCACGTGTTTTGACCCCACGTTGCTCTCCAGCAGGCTGAGGAGAGCAACATACGCTTCGTCGGCGACATCAAATTGAGTTCTCCATTGCCATAGCTGACAAGAGAGGTCCGGAATGGAGCCGTCCATGATACCGGAGTGCATCAGGAGAATTGATTGTGAAGGGGGAAAAAGGCAAAGTGGTAGGTCCATGGGGATGTGCTGTGTTGTGCTGCCAAGATGCTAGAGACGGCGGCCTGCCTAGCTGCCGACCCTGCAAATGGGTGCGTCTTGCGTTCGTGTCTGGCGTGTCTTGTGTGACAATTAGAGCTATGCGTGTACGCTCCGTACACATCCCATCAACGCCCTTATGCTATAGACTCATGAGACACTCAAGCGTGATCTTGAAGCAATCCTCGCACTCCTTCGTACACTGGTCGTTCCTTTGTTCTCAACTCGTTCAGCAGATTTTCTAACCTTGTTCACTCCTGTCTGGCCTCTCAGTTTCCCTCTTGTGCTATTGCGACCTGCCCGTCTCTTCTCATGGGCCGCCGACTCACGTCTAGGTTCAACTGGTACCGTGACGGCTGTAGTTGATCAGCTCACCTCGAAGGGACCGATGATACTGAGGGCCGTACCGTGCACTGTTGGCGCTTCCAGCGCCGCTTGCTTGTATCTTCGCAATGCGTCTTCCAACTCTTCCATCTGCGGGGATCGGGAAGTTGTCTCTGTGTGCTCGTCGCTATTCTCGTCCATCATGCGAAGCAGTCGAATCAGCAACGTGAAATGGCGATTCTCCTGGTCCCAGTAGGTCTCCTCTGTGATCCAGCTACGAGCTTTGGAAATTGTGTTTGGGTCGTTGTCGCATCGAAACGCAAACTCATGATACGGTGTCCACTGGCGACCTGCGCAGTCAAGCTTAGGGCGGTGCAGATTCTGCAGGGCCTTGTCCAAGCGCCTCAAATCCATTTCGAAATCTATAGTCTTGTCGAGCGATCTGAAGGCATTGAGCATTTGTGGAAGAAGCAGACGAAGTAGGTAGACAGAGCACTTGGGGAACAAGCTCTGTGGGGCTAGTCTGTGCGCAGCGAGCGGATGTATGAGCCCTTCCAGCCCGGCCAAATTGATCTTAGCACTTATCAAAACACCACACAACACCTAATCAATGCCGCGCTGGTCATGGCGCCGCTTCGCTCTCATATAATGGTCGCACAGCAACTCATCATGGCTTGCTCTTCCGCCGACATCACCATCAAGCTTAGCAATGCCTGCATCAAGTCACCCTCTCGCCTTCTTGTACGCGGAGGCCAATTGTGATCAGATCGACGAAGCCTTTCGGAACCATGACAACAATCGCCAATACATCGAGACACTGACCGGAGCGAAGGGATCTCATGATGCTGAATGGAACCGGGAAGCAACGCCAGGCCTGCTGAATGATAGCGCAAGACTTGTCTTCACTTTGGAGGCGGAGACTTTCTTCGACCCCGTGGACGGTCTCCGCTTCGGCTGTGATGAGGAGAAAGTCGACGTCATCCTTGACAGCGACAATAGCAGAGGAATCAGCCGAGTACACTTCTCTGTAGCTCATCTCTGGGATTCAGGACCCGATCCGTTCACCCTCATCCTGCTGAATCGATCAAAGAACCGTATGGAGGTAGGCGGTCGACTTCTCAATCACCTAGACGGCAGAGTGCTCCCCACTGGTCAAACTTTGATCAAGATTGGCCGACTCTCAATGACTCTACAGGGCCGAGACCGCCACGAATTGCCAAATCTCGCCCTTTTCATGTCTAATTGGGAGCGATTCCGTCGAGATGTGGAGGCGTCTGTGCCCAGGATGACGAGGCTGGATGTTGCCGCCAGTCGCTTTGACCCAACGCCACATGTGGAAGTAGATCCGACGAGTCGACTCTTTGGTGAAGTCAAAGAGGAACAAGCGACAACAAGATCTCGCAACGTCCGACGCAAGATCGCACCTGCCCATGATGGATCACCACAGCCAAAGTCTTCGACCGTCAACGCTAGATCTATCGTAGTCAAGTCGTTCCGATCAGTTTGGTCGACAGACCTACAACTCATGCGCAGAGAAAACGATGGCTTCCGCTTCGTTCGTAAACGGATCGAGCTGAAGCGCACAAGCAACGACCGCTTTGCGAAGCGTGAACTCTCTTTCGCCAAGAAACTTCGGCACGATCACATCATCCGAGTCCTGGCGACATTGGAAGATACCGCCCAGGTCGAGATTCACATGGAGTATCACGATCGGGGTGACCTCTGGCATTATTTGAACGAAAGGACCTTCCACTGGAGATCTCGTCCTGTGCTGCACTTCTCGAACAGGTACTAGATGTGCTTACATACCTCGCCGACCACAATATTGCACACAGAGACATCAAGCCTGAAAACATGATTATAGCGTCTCTGAGTCCATTCAAGATCAAGCTTATCGACTTCGGATTCGCTTGCTATCATCGAGACAGTGGTCTCGACGTGAGGTACGACAAGATTTCTGAGAGTGATACTCGTGTTGCTAATTACCTTAGCCTTGACTCCATAGTTGGGACTCTTCCATTTGCTGCACCGGAGCTGTTGAGAGCTCATCTAGGGACAGCAGGCCCTCGCGAAGCAGACTTGACCTCATCCAAGCTGGACATCTGGGCACTCGGCGCTACAATATGGTACTGCGCAGCACGAGAGCTCATTCCATAAACACCCCCCAGGAACGCAGGGGAAATGCTGCAATCGGCCCCCCAGTCCCTTAGGCGGGGGGGGATGACGGGCGCGACCTGCGTCCCCAATGCGGCTGGGAATACCTTTGACCAACAACTCCCAGCAAGATCTTCCTCTGACGGGAATCTGCGGCGGATTCCCCTGGGAGGTCGCTTAGGTGGTGCTGAGCCCTTTTTCGACCGGTGCCGGGGTGGGGGCTTTGGCTAAAACTCCCAGCAAGGTTCCCAACGAGGGCTTTCCCTCCTGATGAACAGCTCCCAGATGGACTTGTGGCTCTGTTGATCCGTATGACCGCCAATAAGCAAGCAGACCGACCCTCTGCAGAAGTTTGCGCTGCAGATAAGTGGCTGCAGGAGTGTCACGAGACAGCAACATGACGAATAGATGCCTTCCTACCGTTCGTAAGCCTCTGCACTTGCACGCAGGATAGAGACGAAATTGAGCTATGCAACGCCTTGGCTTCTACCCCAACAGTGCCGCTGCACGTTCTCAAAAAGTGCCATTACAGTCTATTCGCGCTCAGCCCCTTGAAGCCATAATTAGCAGGGTCATCCTGTTGCTCCACTTCCCGAAGCGCAATTGTCATCTTCCATCATGGTGATCGCGGTCAAGCATGTTGTGAACTGCGTCTCGAGTGAGCAAGAGCCAAAGTCCGTCATCGATGGTGTGCTCGCCTTGGGTGTGGACCTCATCGACAAATCCGTCGAGCAGAGCTATCAATGTATGCGACGAGGACTTGCCCTGAGAGCGCTCGCTGCAAGATACATGAAGTGGGAGAAGGTCAGGGACCTGGCTTGTGGACACTTAAGGCTTGAGCGACCATTCGGCGAGGAGCAGTTCATCCGAATGTTTCCGTCCGACGAATGCCTATGGTCTGCTCTGGCGATCGCCAAGTGGGAAGCAGCACACGATATCTCTCCTTTTGCTCTGTTCTTTCTACCAGTACAGGCCTGGACTACCTTCTCGTAGCGTGAAACTCTCGATGCGAACTTGAGAATCGCTACAGGCCTAGTACTCCTCGACACCAACCGCACAACCACTCTTACTGGACACTAGGCCTGGCTAGCCGACTGCCAGTACCGGACAATGGTGAGCTTCAATTGAGATGAATGCAACAAACACTTACTCCAGTCAGCGACTGTCCATACGCGCTTCGACTGTTGGATCCCCCAAGACACGACTTTATTCGACCTGCAACCATTCATAACATTGCTGCCTGCACGATATTTGCGGCTTCTGGTCTACTTTCCGCACTGGGTATATCGGGATACGTTCACTGCAACGAATATGAGGCGATTCAGAACGGCATTCCTATGCTTTTGTTTCAGGCGACTACACAAAGACAGCTACGATGGACGTCATCCGGCTCTATAACCAGCATAGGCATGATAGAGCTCGCAAACAGGATCAGTGCAGAGCTGGTCAACGAGCTCAAAGGACATACCAACATTAACACAAATGATGAAGGACTTGTTCCCAATTGTCATAACATTAAGGTCTGCACGAGACGAGGTCTTCTTCCTGCAAGAGGATGTAGGGAGGAAACGCGGTACATCGTCCGTGGCCTGGCTGTCCTGTGCGACGACATCGAGCATGATGCTCTTGAATTGGTCAGCCACGTCTTCCCCACGGGTTACTCACAATTCAGAAAGGTAAATCTTTCAGGGGTCAGCTGTTTGCCAGAGATCTTACTTTGACACTCTCAGGTCCTGTCAAGCCGCTCGGAT